>OX403624.1:9086197-9424919 GCA_948107755.1 Campoletis raptor
GCTGCGTTCCGTGAATATCCGCGCCAGCCACACTGCTCTTATACTTCCCATTGTATATCGTCAGCAAACCCATTCTCCAATCCTTCCCTGTGGTTTAAATACAGGATCTCGTTTATGGAATACCCGTGCTTTTTATAAAGTCGTGACAATGAGGCTCCTGACACTCACCATGAGCTGATGAAGTCACCAGCACAACCAATACTTAGCATCGTCTATGTTTTGAAACAAGAGAGATCACGATTCAAGGGAACTATCGTTTGTACGCAGCTTCAAAAGAACTTTCAATAGGGTCGCATTTTTTGAAGGGGAAAAGAAAAAGTTGAGGCCTATTCGACTAGACGCGGTTCCTGTTTTTTCCCTGACTTCCGGAATTTCACGACACACGTTATGGCGAGTGAATAGCTTTTATATTAACCAGGGATACGCTACCAGCCAGGCCAACTGCTGATTAACAGAATGGCCCCTTGTGTAATTATTCTTTGAAATTAATTTCCAGCAAGAAGGGCACGAAAAGGATGCAAAATTCTCTGAGTATAATTTTTATGATGGAGTATTAACGGTCCCATTTGTTTTCTCTGCTATTCATCAAAACGCCGACCCCCTAACGATGGCACAATCGTTCCAAAGTATATCTTGAGTATTCCAAGTCAATTCAACTCAATCTGCGTCATACAATCTCGTGGGAATGACTGATAGGAAACTGCGAAAGTGTCCTGACCTCGATACCTCGAAGCAATGACTAGGCCAACAGTTTAAAGTGGCTGTTGGTGGCCTATTGAGAGGTGTGTGTTCCGGCGCACATACACTGCAATCACATCAGTCGAGGTCATCGTTCTACGTCAACCAATGCCTCTCACAATCGACGTACAGCGCGGAACAACGACATCGGGAAACAGGCAAGACCAGGAGGACTCAAATCGGGCTTGGTGAAAGGACCTTTCTCTCCTATGCGCTACGATAACCCAGTATTTAGCTGGGACAACTGCTGGCAACGACACTTGCGTAACTCATTCACCGCGTATCAGCTAGCAGGTGTTTGCACAACCCCCGGTACATTCATATGGTCAAGTAGAATTCTCGAGTACAACTGCGGCTGTTGATTTATCTTAAATATTCTGATGTTTAACCATACGAGCGTTTTAAACATATGTTTCCAGATAAAATTTGTATTTTATAAGAAGTTCGGTACTTACAACGATCTGACACATCAAAAAATGTTCGTTGCGATATGCAATGATGAGAATTGTTGAAATGCACGTAATAAATCATTTTTATTTAACAAAGATGCATACAAATGTGTCTGCAACAAGCTTAAGACATTAAAGACGATGCAGAACTACGATATCACTCTGATACGAGGGTTTTCTATTCTATTACACATCATAAAGATGTTCAACAGCTGGAAGACAGAAGAACGCAGGAGATGGGCTTTTTTTATAACTCTTTGACTTTATACCGTTGTTTAGCGTCTTCTGGTTTTACTTTCTTGAAGATACTTTTTACAACCACCTTATCTTTTGCTATAAATGTATTGTCAGGACTCGAGATGGGCTAGTGTTCATTGAAATAGCGTACATTTATACATATTCCCTTTGGAGTAAGAGAGATTTCGTTGCTATCGTAGACCTCACGAGCGGAGTTGAACGAACGCATGAAAAAATGACTCGGATACATTTCCGGTGGATTCGAGGACTTTTTCTCGTTGTTCTCGATAAGCCAATACTGCGAGCGTAGAAAAAGTTTCAAATGAATTCATTGGTCAGTGTTTAGCTCTTGCGACGTTCGTTAATTTCATGACCGATCACATTTGACGTAACTTTGTAATGTTGTTCGCTCAATAAATCATTGTCGTGTGACCCGGTAAATAATGATTGATGAAGTAATTATTTTAAATAACCCGGAGTCTTCAAACGACCATAAATATATCGGTAATTAACACGACCCACAAAACTTACCTGCTTGAAGGGACAAGGAGTGATGAATCTATAGCCACCGTTTTCGGCGTTTAAGAAGTAACCACGTAGACTGTAAATAGTACCCAATGGTATGAAAAGCCCACCGATTGGTTCAGTAAGGTTTCGAAAGACTGTTCTATGCTCCAGCAATTTAGTGACGAACCTCTTTGCGGTCACGTCCGAAGTATTTTTCTCTGTTACGAAGGAAGAGGGGGAAAAAATCTTTACGCGTGTTTTATTTCATATGAATCTTTGCTTACACGATCGAGGACACATAGATCATCAATAACAGTTGTAAACTTACTCTTGGAGCTTGATTCTTTTAGGAGAGTTTTGTCATTATCGTCGCCATCTGTCTTCTGGAATAGATTGGACAGGTATTCACTGAAATATTTTTCTTCGTCAACGCCGTACAGTACGGTTGAGTGTAGAAATAAAAAGGCATATTCTGTCTGCATACATATTTATTTATACACGAAATTACACGTGGTGTTGTCTTTTATTTTGTTTCTATTTGTTCCTCCACTTCAAACATTTACTTCATAGTGAACACGCTAATCGTTTCAGTTGCTTACGCGCAAATCATTCAGCGCCTTTAATTAAATTTAATCTCTATTAGGGTACATCTAGGCTGCGGTATATTTGAATCACGTCAGATATGGATGCACACAGACAAAATATCTCAATTTTCGTGAGTGACCACAGCTTTTCTTAAACTCTTCTCAGAGACGTTACCTCCCGTGGAGACAAAGACAACTTTTTTGTTTTCTCTCGACAATGTCGAACATATTGATTATCACGTCTCGCGCTTTCGTGCTCGCAGTCCTACCTTCGTTCCCTTTGGATTCTGCAACGATTCTTGAGACTTTTTCAATTCGTTTATCACGTATCTTGTGTCTTCGGCCTCCAGCTTCGAATTTGTACAGTCACCATACGTATTCACACATATCTGTTTTGGATACTTTTGTTCTTCATTTATTAAACACATCTGTCGAAGTACAAAGATAGAACAAATTTTTGTATATTTTAATATTTTTACTCATTACTACTTTGATATCGGTAAATATTACTTACTGTGGACTCGTCCGGACAGCAACGATGTTGGTGCGATGATTGCCACGACCTTTTGCAGAAATTACAACATACCACTATTGGATAGGTCAGGAAGAATAATAAATTCAGGAAGAACTCGAGTTTCCTGCAATATTTCAATCATCGAAAGTATCTTTCCAGCCTTGCATTTATTAAATCGATCGTTTCTTTGCATTCCATTCGTCATTGGACTTTTTATGAAATTTTTATTTTTATTTTTACCTGCTGCATATTCTAACTGTCCTTTCACCAGTGTCAGGATGCACTGGAACATCGTTTTCGTCAGTTACGACACATCTGCATTGCAATTCTGGTTCAAGATATTTTTCAATTTTCGTGCCTTCGAGGAGACTCTCGAGACCCCAACGACCTACCATTGGCACGAATAGTCCGATGAACCACTTCAAAATGCCTGGCAAAAGATTTGACTCTTATTTCTTTCGGTATTCTCTTTATTTTGTACGATGGGAATGGAGTTTTTTGAACACCGTGAAATTTAAAAAATCGACCAGTTGGTTAGAAAAATAATTTGTTTTGTTGCAACAAAAGGTCTGTGCCTTGATTTTTTTGTATTTATTTCCCATAAAAAAGACTGATATTTGTCGTTCAACTTAAATGATATTATAAGCAGAACCTGAAAAGCGAGAAAATTCATTCGAATCAGTGCAATGGCTCATTTGGAATTCACCTAGAAGAAGAAGCAGCAAAACGAGGAGACTGCAGAGCATGAGGACATCTTTAATGGTATTCATTAGAAACGAGGTTTCTGTAGTGATGACAGGAACCGGTCCTTGGAAACCGGCCGCGTGATAATGTTCCATTGACATTGGTTGACATCCAATACCACTGACGCTCCCGATACAAGCGCACAGACAGTGCCAAACGCAGAAACATCGATCCATCTTCTGGACTCTTATCCTACGCATTGCTACGAGCTCGCCTCGATGATTTACTATCTCGACTAAGGTGGAAAAAGGTTTGAAATGAATATTAATGAAATTCATAGTCGAATTTCGACGGTTTAATTGATGAGGAAAAATGAGATAAAATGAGAAGACATTCCCATCTTGCAGGTGATGTTTCTAACAAATTTTTTCATTTCATGGGAAAAATTGAAAAAGAAAGAAAATAATTTAATACTGAAATGTTCAAGGCTGGAAGGGGATCACTTTTGTACCTGTACAATGAAAACCGTTTAGCAACAACTGGCCATAAAGATCCAACGTAACGCGTTGATCATGCTGAGGTGGTATTACTTGCATTACTCCTTTGGCTTTGGTCCATGATACCGGAAGTCCAGTAGGACAATCGGTTATTCTTGGCTGGTAAGGCGAAGATGCAAGACCCATGTTGCTCATCACCACGGTAACCACTGTGTGCTCCAACGATGTACTGTCCACGTAAACCTCGGTCACTCGACCGGAAGATCTGCGGGAATATAGTTGTCTATATGTATGCCAACTGCATTCCCATGTTCTTGTTTCCGAGCAAACTATTCTATTCATCGTACTTGAAAACTTGGCGAGCAAGCGCGAGTTAAGATATAGTTGAACATGAGACCGAATTGAATAGGCGAAGATTTCAAACCCTTCGAGTCCTTTATATCGTTCAAAGTGAACAAATACTTACGAGCCACAAAAGTGTGTTTCACATTTTCGGTATTATTCTGTATTAGAACTAGTGTAGATTATTTTCCAAACAAAAAATATTTCGCAAAGAATCAGGAGCCGATGTATATGCCCCACAAAAATTAATTAATTTATGTGTTCCATCCCATTTTCAAAATCCATATTGGCTTTAATAATTAGATGTATATGTCCTTGGAATGCGACGAAACGTATTTTTCTTAAACATTGGTTTTTATTTTCTACACTGAGTCAGCAATGAATTGTTTTTGGGACTCTATTACCATAGAATTAAATTGAATAGATTAAAAACTAATGATATAGTTTCGAACGTGCAAAAAGATAAAAAGAATTTTCATTAAATTTCAATTGTGTAAGCTCCAATGAATTTTCGGCTGTTCATAGTTTTGTGTTGAGAGACTCACCCAACTCTGACAATAGCATTATAGTCGGTTCTAACTTCGATATCGATTGCTGAGACATGAGCGGAGTGGTACTCAAGACCGAGGTACTCTTGATTTCCGGTACCGCTAATGTTGTATTTGATGGGATTGGTTGGAACGGTAGCAAAGTTGCTCAAGAAGTAACAGCCCGGTCTTCCAGAATCTCGAGCTTTCTGTCAATACGTCATTATTTACGATTCAGTGTACAACTTCTGGACGTTCTTCTCTACACTTTCTATTGATCTCAAGTATGCAAAATGTTCGTCACTTTAATAAAATTTTACCATATCGTGTCTCCAATATGCCAAGGGTTGATTTTTCAAACAAGAACCCTTCGGATGTCCACAACGATCCTCTTGTTTTGCGAATGCTACAAAACCCACCCCAGCCTTGTCACATTCTGTACCGTCCTTGCTCAATAAATTTGTTTCAACTACCAGATATTCTCCAGGATCTACAGGCATCACAAAAAATATTGCTGTGGTCGAATCAGTTGCAAAAAGTGTCTTAGAAGAATTCATTTCGTTTTGTTCATTTATTCATGCCGATTGTTACTCCCGAAATCATTCAATCTTTCATCTTATATTTATTATAATTCAAGTACCTCGGACTGCAGAATACTGCGAAGCTTTATTAGGAGCTACTGGGGATGGTACCAAAAGTCTCTGTCTCGATGGATCTAAATTCAAAGCTCTGTTCTGCGTTTCCGTTCTAGCTCCACTGTACGTGAAGACAATCGTTGGTTGTTCGTCCCTCTGATGTCTCGTAAAAGTGCCCATTCTTACCATGGTACCTTGTGTACGATCGTCCCAGTGGGTGGTTCCATCAGGGAGACTGTGTTTTTCAAAAACTTGAAGGTACACCGTGTGTTCCATTATTGGATTGTCCAATTCATATGCAGAATACCTGGACATGGTTTATGATCTATAGATTTTTTTTTTAAATGTGTTGTTTCAGTTCATGCTATAAAATCAGTTTTTGTAGCCATGAATGAAAGGAGAAATAAAGAAACAGTGGGCGGATAATTCGACTGACATATCCGGAGAATAAGGTTGTTTCTAAGGTTCTGTTTATCATTTTATTTCGCAAGTTGTGTAAGCAATAGATGAATGTTCGTCTTTGTGCAGAAAAAATTAATACTTGCCACAAGTCACTGAAGCGCAGGCAATGTGCAGATTCCAAATATTTAACAGGGTTGACATTGGAAGGATGGCGACGATCCATGCAATCCTGTCCACCACGAGTTTGTGTGCCACCAGGATTGATCTGCCGTTTATTTCTTTCAGTTTTCTTCCGTGTTTTTCGTGGTACTCTTTTCATATTTTTTTTCTTTTTTTCTACATACTTGTACTGACGATAGTTTTTATTTATTTTCTTTTTTTTCAAGGGATAATAAGCACGAGGTAATCTTCGTACTTTTCGTTGTTTCAGTGGGAATCTAGGATGCGCGCGCTTTCTGTTCCGGAATCGTTCAGCTCGACGCTGATGAAAGTTCGATCCTAAAATAGCATGTTGTTTTTCACTCAGACTCATTAGTTGCCTTTTAAATGGCCACCAGCTTTTTCCTCGATTCACCGCCCAAGGATTTCTACCCTTTTTCCTTTTCTTTTTTTTCTTCCTTCTCCGGTTCTTCTTACGTCTTCTCTTTTTTTTCCTCCTTCTTCGCTTCTCTCTGGGAATGCCCTTGGCCATTCTGAAGTTTCCAGAGTTGTTGGTGCTAATACGACTCGATACACCAGTCGATGATTGAGATTGGCCAACTGAACCTTCACCTCCTCCTACGACAGAATTCTCCCTATCTGATGATAAAGAATTGACCGACCGATGCACATTCACCTTGGGCGTCAAGGACAATACGTTTTCCTTTGCTTTTTTCTTGTTGACAGATGCATAACGCTCTTGATATCCTGACTTTTCAGTATTCGCTACTTCATGATCTTCCCGATCGCGATTTTTCATATCACGTGAGGGAGCATCAATGTTTCTTTCGAAATTCCACGGAACGACGTTCGTTTCTGATACATTTTTTTTAGAGGATTCGATGTTTATCACACTCTCAATATTATCTGGCAAAAGAACAGAGCCGGGCACTGAAATATTGTTGGTGTTGCGTTGCGAAAGGTTCGTTGAAGAATCGGTTTTTGATTTTAATCGGAAATTAGTAAGACTCTTCCTATTATTATCTATTGGAAAGATTTGGCTCCCATTTACTTTGTCAGTTGACTTTGAAGCTGTGTTAGTAAACGCATTTTTGCCATTTAGTAAAAAATTAGCGACATTACTTAAGGCTGTACTTTGTGATCCAGCCTCGTCACTTGTTTTATCTTTGCTCGAATAATCCACTCCACTGATCGCTTTTGCAGCCGACGGTTCTAATCTCTTGCCTGGATTTTTTTCTTTGCAGGGAGCCTTTTGAGTTATACCTTCGCCCATGGTTACTTCTAATTCTGTACTCGACTCAAATTCTTCGGGTGTTTTGAACGAATGACCAGAACAATTTTTCGGGAAGACAACAACTCTTTCGAGTTTTACGATCGCATTACCGTTATCTTCATCCTTTGAATAGTCTGCGTCTTGGTTGCCCCGCATAATTTGATTAATTTTCTCCATGAATTCGAGGATAGCCAACATATTCTTAGTTCGAATTTTCTTTCGAGATTCCGTATTGCTATCCAGGTCTGGTTCGATCATCACCTCTGAATTGTTTGCATTATCTTCATTGTTTGTTGTTTCTGCAGGTGATTGAGTCGTTTCGTAACAAGTATCGTTTAAAATACTTGGGGTACTCTGTGAACAAGGTGTATCAGATTTTACATCTGGTTGATAAGTTTCTTCCATTCCTTTGTTTCTGTTCATGTTATCGACAGACACTGTATGGTCTTGCATGCAGTTTCCATCACTCAATTCATTCCCATTGTTAGGGAAATTCATTGTTGGGATTCGGTCGTTAGTCGCCATATGATTATCAACAACACCTTGAGGAATCGTTGCTATGTTTGAACGACTTCCATGACCACCAGGTCCGAGAGGAACAATAAGGTTTTCATCACGTCGTCCTCCATCGCCTTCTTTGTTCATAGGCTGTTGATGAATCTGGATGTGAACTAGAGGAACTAACTCATATTTGGAATTCGAACCAGGATTCAATTTTTCTGCCGCGTCATTGGATCCCTTCAATTGATTCTCTTCTGGTGAGTTTAAAGAATAAATATACGGACTGTGCGGTTCAATATTTTTTTCCTTTGACTCTGATTTCTTTTCATCGACATATTCATCCTCCTTCCAAGGTAATTCTGCTGGTGCAATTTTTCCTGGTTTCACGGTAATTCCTGGTATATTTTCATCAGGATTTTTTGGCAATTGCGAAGCCGTCATTCTGCTAACTTTACCATCTGAACGCGATTTCAAACCCTGGCCTTTCCCTGATAACGCAGGCTGTTCAAGCTCCAATGGAATTATTTCAAACAGTTTAACTTCATGATTGTTCGATTTATCATTTTCCTTGGTGTCAGCGGAATGTACTGCAGATTCAAGGAGGTTTGCATCCGGCGAATCATGGTTTTGTCCAGAGCTATAATCATATTCATCTTCTGGATAATTCTGGGTATCTTCACTCTTCTCTGAATCCTTAATATCTTCCATATCATAGAATCTATCGTGACGTCGTTCCAAGTATCTTTTTGCGACTTGTGGATCCGTGGATCTTCTTTTTCTGACGTTTGGAGCATTTTTTATAAAAGTTGAAAACTTGTCACTACGATTTTTTGACAAATTTGCCAAATCATCATTACGAACGGGACGTGGTGGTTGGAGTAGAAGCGAACTTGAGTTTTTAGTTTCTTTATAAGAAATATGTTCAAATCCTGTTGGCGCTGGATCGATGTTGAAGAGATTTGAGAGGACATTAAGGTTTGCAGCAGTTCCAGTATTAACCTTCGTATCATTGGTTGATTTAGTCGTCTCATTTGCCATCAATTGAACAGTCTCATTCGGCTTTCCTGAATCAGGGGATGTGTCAAAACTTATTGACATTAATTGACCATTCGTTCCACGATCCATATGGATTTTTCCACTCAATGAAATTGCGAAGTCTCTACCATCTTTTCCATCTCCCGACGATTCCGCGTGGAAAGTGGCATTTGGTGCTTCTTTCTTCTGTACCGAATTTAACTGAAGAACGGTCGAGTCTTCTTCGTTGTCTCGGGAATTCGCTAACTTTAGTCTCGGTGAAAAAACATTTTTAGAATATTGCATCAACTTTCTTTTTACCCTAGAATTTTTTTTATTTGGGCTTGCAACATCTTTGTCATCTTTTAAAACGTATTTATTGTTATTGTGAACGATCTTTTTCGCAATGTTCTTAATATACTTGTCTGTATCATAAATGTGTAATTCTTTAAGAGCTGATCGATAATCACTGGGAATTTCCGTTGACCACGAATTAGACACATTTTTCACGTTCCTTGGCATCGAAACATTCTCATGCAATATTTTGTCAATGACATTATCCCATTTCAAATTTAGCTTAACGTGTTCTTTTTCCATATTGTAATTATTTGTATCCATGTCGCTCGAAAAATCCGCATATTCATCATCCTCGCTATCCTCGAATCTCTGATCCTCTTCATAGTCGTCATTGCTTTCATCCAACCCCGCAAGGAACATCAATTTCCGTACTGATCTAGCTTTCAGCCTTTTATCTACTTTGTGTTCCGATTTTTTCTTTTTGGATCTACGACGACGTTTATGCAAATCTGTAGTGTATTTTGTCCCTCTGTCATGCTTGAACTTTTTAGCCAAAGCCTCTTTCTTCTCATTGATTTCTCTCAATTTTTTATCTGCGAGTAAACTCTGCTTCAACAACGATATTATATTGCAACTGTTTTCCTTTTTGCCCGTGAGATTTCGACGATCACTCTTGTTTTCCGACAAATCCGGAGGCAAACAATCAGGTGGTACGTCCAAACTCGATCTAGGTGTCGTTTGCAAATTGTCAACTTGACACGGGCCTTCGCTCAAGTCACAGGGCGGCAATATTCTTCCTGTGGACTTTTTTTCTTCTAAATCAACATCTTCGTGTGTCGTTGTCATATTACTTTCACGGTGGAAACAACCAGTCGGTATGTCGACTCTGTCATGTGTGGCCAATGCGTCGATATTTTTTGTATTGTCAGATCTGAATGTCGTAATAAAGATCGGTAGCAATTTATTGACTATCTGCGTTGCTTCCGTTATTCCGTTCTGTTGACAAGAACTCTTTGGAATTGTTACTTCCGGTGCATCGGTTTCCAGTATTGCTTTTGGTATTTCCTCTTGTTGACAGGTGCTCCTTGGACTTGTTATTTCTTTGTGTTGGTCACATGGAGTGGGAACGGAGTTCGTAATCGATGGAAGTGGGATTGGAATTGTTTGTGTATTGGTGGGATATGATTTCGATTTTGTTTCTTCAATTGGTGAACATGTCGGTTCAATCGGTTTTGTGCAAAGTGGCGATGTAGGTGGATGCGTCTCTGTAATTGGTGAGCATGTTGTTGGATTCGGTTCTTCGATAGGCAAACATTTATTCTTTGGTTCTCCAGTTGGCAATAACGTCTGTTGATTTGTTTCTGCATTCGGTAACCGTGTTATTGGATCCATGTTTCTAAGCGATGAACACCGCGATGGATTGGTTTCTGCAATTTGGGAAGATGTCGATTCCAAGTTTGGTTCGCGATAATCATCAGTAGACGTAGACTTTGATGTTGTTGTAATACAAGTAGTTTCTTCTTCATTCTCTTCGGTCATGATTTCCGTAGTATAGCCGGTAATCCCTTCTGGTTCGAGTGGCAGTACGTCCTGGCGCCAATTTAAATATTCCTTCAGGACATCTGCGTGTTTCTTCAGTTTCAACATTTCCATCTTTTCTTTCCATCCTTCGGAAGGTTCCAAGCCCCCTATTATTTCTCCTGGTACAAGATTATCGAGGCTTCTCTTATCATCGATATTCAAATCATCGTGACTTTCTTCATCCTTGTCATCCTTTTCTATCCCTTTTTCCTCGTTATTCTCATAGTCATAAAAAATTAACGCTTCTCTTCGGTTCTCATTCGTACGTACCGTATCTTCTTTCTTATTGTTTAAATTATTTGCATCCGTGTCTTCGTTCTCCACTGAATTCTCGCGTTCAGACATCGCTATAATGTCACTTGATCTCGGATAAAATGACTGGAACTTTCGGGTTGAAAAATTCTGCAAATTTCTTCTCGATCTGCCGGTGATCATTGCGGGCGTCGTTCTTCCAGAAATTTCTATGGCTACGAATTCCTTGTTCGAATTCAGTGGCGAACGTCGTGAGGTTTTCGCAAACATCAAATTGGAATCGGCACGATTTTTCAAGGTATTTGGAAACGTGTCGACTGATTTATCAGAAAACTTCGATGAGTCGTCGATCGATACTAAAATTTGTTGAGGGTTTGATATTTGCCGTCCACTGTTCGATAATTTCAGCTCATTCTTCCGAATATCTTCCAACGCTACTGGTATTTCTTGATAATTATTCTTGGTCTGGGTTTCCTGAATATTTGAGAAAGTTGGCATTGAGTTGAGAATTTTTCTTGTCGTTGCTTTTTCACCATCACTTTCAAAAACTATTGTTTCCTTCCGAATTATTGGAACATTGAAAGAATTTTCTCGATTTTCATTTTCAGCGGTTCCTTTCATGACAGCATTTTGATTCGAATATGCTTGTGTTCCCGTCAATCGTTTATTATTGTCGTTACGACTATTCGGCTGAAAATGATGATGCATACTTTTTTCCCGACCCCTCACAATTTCACGTTGACGTCCAGATGCGAAGGCAGAGGGTAAAGCTTCTTCGATGAGAAGCAGAACTTTATTCGCTTTTTTCTTCAGCGATTGTCCATCAAGATTCCGAATTGCAAATCGCGAGAAAACCGTGCTATTTGAATCCACAGTGTTGCTGGATGTGTAGCTCGTGATAAAGGAGTGCAAATTCATTTCTTTTGGTACTTCTGTAGTAGTGGAATTTATTTCTTCGTCCGGTGGAAGAGTTTCTGCTTCTGTAATCAAATCTTCGACTTTCTCAGCTGGCGTCAATTCCGTATTGACCTCTCGTACTACGTTCACGATTGTCCAATGTTCTTCAACGTTTCCGGGACTCAATGGAACTTCTATATTTTTTAATAGCGAAGGCGGTGAATTAAGTTTTACATGCTCCAGTAATTTCGTCTTCACATCCTCGATCGTCAAAAGTGCTAAACCACCATGTGCCTCGTTTTTATCACTACCTGGTGATTTCGGAATCTCAATCGAATGTTTGAATGCTTTTGCAGCCTTTTGTCGAAGTTTATTCAAAGGAATTTCGACTCTAGTATCGATTGGAGATTTAGCTGCAATCGTTGTAGAATGTGTGGATGACTCCGTGGTCAAGGGTAACAAAGGTGTCGTTGGTGGAAATATACGTGTCAATTCGGTCGATTTTTCCAGAATGGTTGGTACGTTACTGTACTCATTATCAACCTTGAATCGATTTGTGACTTTTTCGTTTATCATAGTTGCCGAATTATCATCAATGTGATTGAACTTTTCAATTCTTATACTATTTTGGATATTTCTCAGTTTCGATCCTTTCAGACTTTTTTGATTATCATCTTTTCGAGACTGCAAGTGATTATCATTCGAATTTCTTGATAATCCCGTTTGTATGATGGCAGAAGTTGGGTGAATTGTTGAGCCAATGTCCGCCGGAATTTTGTCCAAAATTGAGGCATATTTTCCGACGACCGCGTCGTCTTTTTCAAAAGTATGTTCGCTTCTTGGCTTTTCTTTGATGACCTTCGGACCATTGCCAGCATCTTTAAGGACGTCGGTAATTTCTTCGAATTCATCCTCGATTTTTCTATCTATAATTTTCTGCTGGTTGTTGTCCTTTTTGTAAAACCGATTGTCTTCAGCGATCGAACGGGAAGATCGAGGGACGTTTGAACGTTGTAACGTTTTTCGTGCCACAATGTCAACATCTTTGGATTGCGAATAATCCAATGAAAGTGGATGTGCAGATTTTTGTTCATCAGATTGCACTTGTGGAAAAATCGATTTATCCTCAACACTTTTCAATGCTTCTCGATCGTAGCGCATTCCCAAATAGACTTGAACGGGTCTCCCTTTGCTGATGATACTCGATCGATCTTCACGAAAGTCATGGTTTTTTACAGCTCCATTGACCTTTTTCCCTTCGATCTCATCTTTATTTCCAAATTCAATTTTCTCATCGTTATTCTCACTCAAGTTCTTGCCACCAGCTCTCGTCTCGTATTGCTTGGCTTCTTCGTACGTGAGCCAATTTCCCAACTGATTTCTCAACGAACTACTCGACACGATTGCATCGTTCTTTCTGTGATTTCGACTGGAAAAACTTGACGACGAATGTGTGGAATTTTTCGCACGAGTGGGCAGTCCATCGAAACTCCTCGTAAAATCGTTCTCATCACGTTGACCCATTCGAGCAGCCGATTCCAATTTCGGTTTGATTCTTGCGTTATGTTTGATCACCGGGGTAAACGATCTTTTTGAAGTCATTGCTTTTTCACGATTCCCAGAAATCGGCCGATCGTCTACTGACTGTACATTTTTTCGAGACGATAATCTGGTGTCTGCGGAAAAGACTATGTCAGCCAGAAGATCAGCAACGTTGCGGTCAAATTTTTCATTCGAACTCAATGTCATTTCCGTCGTAGAACGTGACCAATCTTCAGTAACGTTTGTTCGTATTTCTGAGGAATAGTGATTATTTCTAATCGGTGGATAGACTCTGTCGCTCGAAAGTTTTTGCCACAAGATCACTGGTGATTCAGATACTGAAGAGGCCGTAATCGTTGCTGGAGTTTGCAGGTTTTGTAACGATCGATTATTTCTTGGAAGAATGTCCATAGCAGAATTATTTATACTATGATTATTTTTCGCTGCGGATGTAGGAATGATGTTGATAATTGGCGTTAAATTGCGATCATGAATCAACTCGCCAACACGTAAATCTTCTCTTAGAGTTGAGTTTGGAATTGAATTATGATTATCTACGTCATTTTTCGACAAAAGTTTCTTCTCGAGACTTTCAAGTGGACGAAAATTTTCCGTGTTATTCACGGTTAATCTTTGATCGGGAAACTTTTCAACTGTCCAAGTTACTCCTGCCTCGTTATTGAGCCTCTTTTTATTGCTCATGGGGTCCTTTTTCTCTTCGTCCTTAATTATACTCGATTTACGAAAGTTTTTGTAATCTTCTTCCAACTTAGTCAATTCATCGATTAAATTTATCGGCGATCTGCGTTTCGATAATCCGCCCTTATCATTTTCTTGAGGCTTGCGAATCGCGGCTTTATGGCTCATTTTCGTATTTGGTTCACGGTCTTCGAAATGTGCTGGTTTTTTCGCAACCATTCGTGACAAATCGGTTTTCAATGTTGATGTATTAACGCGACGAGTATCGTAAGTTCCAATCCTATTCTTATTCCCAAATTCATCCGATAGTGGGTTCAAAGATTTTTCAACATTTTTATTCGCAGTCTTAGAATTCTTCAGATTTATCAAGTCTCTCTCATGGTTATACGAATTTTTCCAACCATCAAATACATTTTCATCGTCATCGTTCGAAGCCGAGGGTTCCCTTATTTCTTCAGGATACGAGAAACTATCGAGAAAACTTTTTTTCCCATTTCGAGCCTTTTTGTCCAGTCTGACAAGTCGTTCTCTGGCTCTGGAAAAAAAGCTCGGAACCGGTGTCGGAATAGATTCGTTGCAAGCTGAAGCTTCCTTTAGATTATTTACTTCAGGATCGCAGGAGCAACAAAAACCCTAAATGAATTTAAAAATAAATTTTTCCTGAAAGATCGAGCTAATTGGCAGCTGATAATTTGGAATATTTCGAGATCTCACTTGACTGTACGGAATTGGTTTATCGTCGAAATACATTTGACCGCACGTAGGATTACTGGATGAGTCATCGCATCCCATATAATTTGGTTCTTTATTGTTTATCACTTCTTCCGTTGCTTCTGCATTTACAATCTGTTTACGAACATTAACTGCACAATTACCGTTTCTTGATAATAACAAAAAAGCAATAAAAAATAGAATGACTGAAATTTTTGTTTAACGATTGTCGATAAAACGGTTTTTCTCTACACAATTGTCGGTAAACCTACAGTCAGTAGACCTTATTCGCATATTTTTACCAGATCTGCGGCCGGTAATTGTTCATTTCCCCACGAGTTTACTTTATTGACAATCGATAAACAATTTATTTCAAATGTCTTAACTCCCTAACACTTTTTTATATGTTACCCCTTGAAACTTGAGACCATACAGCTGTAAAACAGGTTCCTGTCGTACTTTAATCACGAATGGATTGAGTAGTCGAGCTTTATGCATCGTAACAGGATCTAGCACATGGTCGATAACCACGAATTCTTCTCGAGTTCTAGTCTGCAAACGTTCATCAAAAAAACGTTTTCTTTATTTATATATTTTTTATGAATCACGACAGCGTGTTACGCAGGCAGTAAACACGTATTTTTTGCTCCCTGTTTGCACACCCTGAGTCTGTGAGACCCTGTTAACTTTCAGATGTAATAATCTACCCAAAACTGTATCCGGTTAGATTTAATTTCTCGAATTGGATGACTGAGTCTTCACTTTTGCTATTTGTTATTTTATTCCGGGTCTCGCAGACCCAAAAGTGTAGTGTTTAGGGGAATGACCAATTATTATATACCCGCCCAATGTTGTTGAATTTCATTGTAATCATCAGCTTTCGTCGACAATCATAAACCTCCGAATGATGAGTCGGTTCGTCCCTGTCAAATCCATGAAAATCAAGAATTTCCTGACTTCTTCCGGCTGTTATATTGTAGATGTTACGGTTGATGAGGATATCATCTCTGATATGATTTAAATGTTTTAAAAAGTTAGTTTGAGCCGTGCAAATATTGGAGCAGTAATTATAGTTTATTGATCGTCTTTTCAAAACGCTGGACATTTTAATGCCAATATTTTATCGCGAGTGTACTGATTATTACAGACTAATTGGATAGCATGGACCTTATAAATTAATCATGCATGGTCCATTAGGAAAATCGATATAGGCCATGGATTAAAAATTCACAATCAATCAAATCGATATTCCATGATTAAGTTATTCCAGACACTTTGCAAATGAAAACCAACGAAATTCCATCCGATAAATACAAAGTCGTGAATGTATTTAAAAAAAAAGGAGGACCGCTAATTGAATGAAGAATTTTTCGAAATTCGGATTCGAAGACACTTTTTTCGTCTAATAATATTTTCGTTTTTATTTTTGCAATAAAACGGCAGGTTTCAATGAAAGAAAAAAACCTTTCGTTTATCCAGCAATCCTTTTAAATTAAAAAAAAAAACTGGCCATTTTCCGAAACAAACACGTTTCAATAATTGATCGTTTTCTTCAAAAAAAAATAAAAAATAAGAAATAAGAAAGAAATTAAAAGTCTCACGTTTCTTCTTCGGTCTTCGGACAACGTAAAAGAATAGCCCGCACTTCGATGGACGGTTCTTGGCCAACCGGTAAACCTTCTTCCGGTGATCGTCCATATCTCGCAGACTCAGAATTTCTTTGATTTTGTTCGTCATCAAATTCGTTTGCATTTCCATACCAGCCCATACCACAATCGGGATTTTTTGAAGGATGAAAACGCGATGTATACTCGAATTCTGATACGTATGGTGTGAATAGAGTGTTTGCCATAACTGGACGAAGATTGTGATATCCGAAGACCAAAATCTACCGCAGGATTGAATCGAAGAAAAAACAAATTAAAGCAAAAAGTTAGATCAACTTTATTTCGCCCGCTTATAATTTGTTTCAATGACCGCGAAACATAGTTAAGCGAAAAAATATCATGTCAATGAAGTTTATTTGAAATTATATCACGCGAAGAAATTATTCAGTACAAAAATATGTTGCATGATTTACCTGCAGCGTTATCCAGAGGACGTGGGAGAAAAGGCTGTAGCCCGTTGACATGTTAAGTCATCTGACAGGACATCACAGCCAGCCGTCTGGGTCATTTCAATTGATATATATTCTCAATCCAAGCTGGACCGTGCAATCGTAACAGAAGGACACACATATGGATCGATAGACTGGTGGATGGATGAAAAAAAAAATGTAAATAAAGTAATAAAATTGTAAATACTTCCGTGCAGCAAAATGAAAAAATAATAATCGTGTTCCGATTGACAGTTCGGAAGATCGTTCGATATGAAGGAACTTTTTGTTTTCCTCTCGTCAATGTTTGTTTTCAATCTCGAAGATGCCTTTACTATGAAATCCTTTTTTCCCACGAAACTTTTTAACTTCCGACAATCGCAGGAATTTCAATCAGGCAGATAAAAAAAGAACGCAATTGTTTGGAGCACTGAATTAAAAAAAAAACCCAACGAAGACTCAGGTCACATGACAAGCGCGCTTTCGATGATTTTCATATGTTTTTTTTTTTTTTTTTTTACATTATCTTATTATCTCTGAAGTGTGAAGATTGTCTCGAAGAAAAATCGATTATTTTAGAACGAAAAAGACAATTTATGGTAAAGCAAGAAGGAACGATAATCAGGCAATTTGCAGCTTATTTATTTACTTATTCCTTTGACAGTCACGTTTAAAAGTTGACTCTCTGGGGAATTTTTGAAAACTTGAATGTACCTCGTGGAATAAGCTGATAATTTCAATTGTTACATTTTACAGGAATATAAAATCATATAATCTTTCAGGAAAAATGTTAAATACGGAATTTAGAGTTTGAGAAATTACCTTCTTTCCCATATTTACTTCTAATATGCAGGGTTAATATTTTACATCCCTGTATCTCCGAAACTAACCGCTGAAATTTTTGTATTTTTTTAGACAACCTTCGTCATATGTTCCATTGTAATTGCGCAAAAAAAGAAGAAGATCTGTACGAAATTTTCGAAGATATTCCGTGTAATGTGCATTTTATGGCTTATGAAAAAATAGAATTCTTCGATTTCTATAGGTGTATGTTAGCTCTTAGTCGCGCATAATATTGGAATTATGGAACAGGTAAAATTTGAGTGATAACTGATTTTGAATTTTTGTATAAATCATATTTATTTTGCAATAAGAGTCATATCTCAGCGGTGTACATTTACAATGGTGATTTAAACGATATTATCTACTTTATGCTTTCGATTCGATCAAGGCGGATCCGTCCTCCTCATCGTTGAATTGTAATTTCTGTTTTTTTATTTTGTCTGATTTTAATTAATTTTTAAAAACGTCGAATTGACAAGTGGTCGTAGACACTTGTAAAATGTGATTGAGCCGATTGTTTGATTTTTCGTCTGATCGATCGATTGCATTGACGATCAGGACGGATCCTTCGAATTGCGCAATTGCCGAAGAATTATCACAGTTCGCGATTGTTTGCTTTCAACACTAATCACTACGAAATAACGTTCGTCGACAAACCATAGAGAAGAGACGAAATTAAAAACACGTGTTTCTTTTTTTCAATCGTTTTCTTTGTTTTTCTTCATCTCGATTTTTTCTACATACACTAAATTGCAACTCGAACAACAAATATAAGAATTTTAATTATTGCAAATTGTCCATTTCGTCCATTGTCTTATTAACCAGTTTTTTTTCTTCCTTTTAATTCCAATATTTTATGAAACTAATGACGAAATATGTTCTAAGATTTTGCGAAAAATAATCATTGAAGCAGCCCTAGACCCATTTAATTTTTCGTTTCTTTTTATTTATTTTAAAACTTTTAATTTTTTTTATTTTTTTTTTTTATTGCTCTTCGGTCTATACACTCTTTGTTCATTTGCCTCAATTTTCTTTTTTTTTAACTTTTTGTATTTTTTTCTTTTTTTTTTTAAATATACATTCCACACTGTTTCGTGTCATTGTCCGGAACATCGTACTTTGTTATCCTAAAATTTTCGTTCAAAGCTTCATTAAAAGGATTCAAACGATCAACGGCCTTCGTTCGCTTTCGCTAAAGCTTTAAAAATTTGTTTCTTCACATTTGCCCCATGAAAAGGGCCTCGACAAACGCATTTGAAATCTCCCACCATCACGAACTTGATTAGACTCTGAAAACACTATAACAAAGCTTATTTTCTCGATCTATATCACTGCGACCCATTTTTTTGTTTGTTTTCTTCACATCGTCGCACGTCCGGCGCACGAGATCCGTTTTCGTCGCACTTGAAATTTACGAGAGATCCTCTGGCATAGGAAACATACTTTTTTAATCTATTTTTCCATCTCTCTCTCTCTCTCTCTCTCTCTCTCTCTCTCTCTCTCTCCCTCTCTCTCTTGCTCGTTCTCCACTTCCTCCTCATTTTTTCGCTCTTCTATTGACTTCTTCCTCGTTCGAACACAATTTCCCCGTTTTTTCGAGTATGCCTGAGAACAGATTGAAATTTATACAATTCTTTGTTGTCCCAAACGCGATCGTTTTGAATTCATTATTATTTAGTTTATTCAATGATTTTTCTATGACGAATTTAAATCGGAATTTATAAAACTTGTGAATAATAAATTACCCAATCGTATTCGCCACTAACGTCGACACGATAGACGCTTTTTCAGTTCCGCAAAGTGCTAAAATTCCTCTGACAAACGACTCTGTCTGTAGTCGTCAGTGAAAACGATAAAGTGACGATGAATGAAGAATAAAATAGTTAAAAGCGCCTCGCGCGTATTGAGCCAAGTCGACGGACAACCGTTGAACAAATGCCAAATTTAGCCAACATGATTTTTACTCAAAGTGGTCCCCGCACCTCGGTTCCAATCTCACCACGTACTACATTTGTTGGATGGATTCATCCGAGCAGTGGTAGGACAACGAAAGGCTTCGGCGAAGGCCGGCGAGTTCATCATAACGACGTTGACCCTAAAAACATTCGGCTATTTAGTCTGAATTCTCAAAAAAAAAAAAAAAAAAAAAAAAAAACAACCCCACATTCAATCTCTCTATAATAAAATAATTCAATGATTTATAACGATAAAAATTCTTGAATTTCAATAATTTAATTACTTAAATGATAATGGAAATGGATTTTTTTAGAAAAATATAGTAACAAAATTTGTGTAATTTTTAATTCCGATTAATAGAGTTGAACGATATGTTTATTTGTAAATATATTTTTAAAAAAACTTTTGATTTATAATTCCAGAAAATCTAGTTTGCGAACCTCTCTGGATACGGTGTGTGGTAGTCAAGCTCGACGGAGAGGATGTAGGCCTCGGCAGTCATGTTAGAACAATAAGTCTACAAGAAAATAAAAACCAAAGTGCACCTATGAATAAACTTCAAAATTTAGCACCAAAAATTGTTGTTTTGATTTTTTATGACTCGTTTGTCAAAATTTTCTGTCAGTTCCTATAAAATTAATTGATTAGTTTATTTTTATTATATATTCGATCAAATTTGTGCATAAATGTGAAATCTCACCTGGGCGGCGCTTATGAAAAACAATTGGCTCGGACGAAGGGCTTCTAGACCTGGCAGAGTACGATCTCTTCCGTTGCTTAATGTGTACCAAGTCTGATGAGAAATCTGCAGAGCACCGATATCAGCAACATTTTCGTTTCTCGTCACGTTCCAGTCAAACTGTTATGATAATAAAAAAACAAAATTTTGCATCTTGTAATTAAAAATGTTGATAAAAAAGAATGATTTGACACAGATTTCTTTTCTTTTTTTTTTGCCACAGATTTTTAAAAATGATTGGACACAGAAACGTTGAATCAACTAATAGGGAGTCACACCTGTACATCGACGTAATTACCGAAGAACTTGACCTTCCGCCAAAATCTTTTAGCGTATAATTTAGCAACGCATTCGATTTTAGCTTCGAGACGACTCCAAGCTTCAGGTGTTATCCAAAGCCATTGATCGTTAACGATATCGGGATCGATCGGCAATCGACGATGATGGAGATCGAAAGCGTGCAAAATCTCGTGAGCTATAACCGAACCGAGAGTTGCGTGGGCAGCGTAAGATGGTCCTCCGTCCCAGGACCATGACCAGGCAGTCATCATAGCGAGTGGAATGACTTTTAGACACAAAACAAACAACGAAAGTTGCACGCAAACATTTCGAGACAAAAGTTTTACTACATCAAATTTTTTGCACACCAACTTTCGATTTGAGTTCCTTGAACACGAATTTTTATCAGAAATCCTACAACGATCTACTTTTTGTGTCAGTTTTCAGACACGATTTTTTTTATTTTTTTTTATCCTGCTATTCTATTTTGGAGAAAATTACAGCACTCTGAATTTGAATGCTCTATATTTTTCGATAATGATATATTTTTATGATGATATTAATTTATTTATTCAATAATATAAATTAATTTTAATTAATATAAATTTAATGTAAATTAATTTAATAATAATATAAAGTTTAAAAAATTCGAATCTTTATAACTGTGCGGCAAATTGAGATTCAGGAATGAAATGCACGTTTGTTATATTAATATATTAATTTTATTCGAATTCTTTGTTCTTTAAAAGTCTTTAAAAATAAAAAAGATGTTTTTTGTATTTTTAGGCTGAAATAAGCGATCCTTTGGAGGCTTAAGATCAGATTTGGCTTGTAAGACAATCAATTTAGACGTACCGATTGAATTGGTTGAGGACTCATAATAAGCGTTTACAGCGTAGGGATGGCGCCACCTAAAAAATGGTGAATGACTGTTTAATAATTGTCCTTAAATCTATTTTTTAATTTCTGCTTTTAAAATAAAACGATTCATTAGAATTACCTGTCACTCATGTTTCTCCGCATCAATTGTCCATTTGGGCTGCGAGTTTGTCGAAACCGTCGAATGACATTTGCAAAAAAATCATCAGGATCAATCGCCACCTTTGAAACGAAAAAAATATAAACTCATATGGGCTCAATGGGCGAATAAATATATGGCACGGATTTTCTAAAATGGTTCTATGTGAATGAACCAAACGAAAGTGTTTACTGACCTCGGTCATTTCGCGTGATAGTAGGCTCTCGTTGTGGAAACCAGGCCAAACGTGAAACTTTCCACGCAACGCGTCGAGCTTGAGAAGAGCTTGGGCCCTGGTGTCATCATCGAGCCAAGACATAACGAGCATTCGTTCTGCCAGTGTCTCTTTAACCCGCTCAAAGAGTCCGGAAACCTTTGAAAATCAATAACATCTTCCTTTAGGGCTTAATTTTTTTGTATTTTTAAAAGTACTTGAACTTGGCGAGTTTGTTCGCATAACTTAGATCATTTAATTTATTATCCATTATTCCAAACTCGCCTAGTTCTTCAGCGAATTTTTTTTTGATTTAATTTTTTAAATTAAAATTTTTTTCGTTTTGATTTTTTTTCTTTTACTATAAAATGACAGAAGAGAATGGAAACGGATATATTCTAAAACCGGGAAACAGCATAAGGGGCAAGGATTATTCAAAGAATGCGAGGGATTTAGGATGTTTTCACGTGAAAAAATAACAAACTGATCACACGTTACAACTGAGGCATTTTTATTTATTCGTGGTTCGGCGTTATTTTACAACACTTTTCCTGAGGTCCTTTTCGTTCGATATAAATATAAAAAACGATTTATTTTAAATTCCTAAATTCCGATAATCAACGGCCCCGAAAACCTCCAGGTACTAAATGTCGAATAAATTGTACGTAAAACAAATTTTTTGGCTCAAAGGGTTAAGAAAGTTTATAGAAAAATATCTATAATTTAAGATTCAACTTTTTTTATTAGTATCACAAGATTATTTTGAATTTAAGCTTACTGCAATTAATTATATATCACCTGATATCAAAATTACCATAGGATCCTTTTTTAAGACAATATTTCGTGGTTTACAAATTCAGATTTATATTGAATATTTCTGAATTTTATCTCTTAACAATGCTGCCATTCATTACTGATTACAATGATTATAATAATTGAGGAAACAAATAGCACGAGGATATAGACGGATGGTGAAAAAATCGTTCATTAAACCATACGTCATTATCTTTTGTTCCAACTCACCCTGTTAGCGAGAGTTTCCAGATAGTCCGGCCTATATTGTTGTACATAGAGAGCGCCAACGATCTCGCCGAATATATTTTTCGTTAGTTTGGTGCACGACTCATTCCAATTTGAGCTCGCAGTCACGTTTACGATGTCATGCAGCGTGTCGACAGCATAGAGCAACAGCAGCCCATTATGAATAATCCTTTGAATATAAATTACAACAACAAAAAACAAACATTTGACATACATAATGAATCGTTCACGTGTGCCTGGAGAAGATATCGAACCAGCGATAAACAAAGCGCCCACATTATTTGCAATCGTTTATTATTCAATCCACCATGATATGCCACTAATTTATGTGCCCATCAACTTTCAATTCACCCGAAGGACCATGAAATTCTATTCATAATTAAAACACACGAAAACCTTGAATGAAATGTAATGAAATTCATAATAAACTGGAGAGTGAAAGAAAGTTTTAAATAGTTTGTATTGCCTTTTGGGACTTTCCTCAGCTTCAGACATGTCAGCAGTCAAGAGCAATTAATAATTTTTAATGAAGTACAAAAAGAGCTGTACGACAATTATCAACGTGAAGCACGATATAATTTATATGACGCTCGATCAAAACTTTCAAACAAATCTTGACATGGATATCAAGTTGGATACATAATGAGAAACGAGATATGGTGTTTCATCTTTATCAACCGACTTCGAAATACATGGAAATTTTCATCTCGGTCATTTTACTGTATTTTATTCATATTTATAGAAGGCACAGCTTTTTATCAAATTCACAGATTTGGATGAATGGATTTTTTGGTTTCCAAAGAAAATACTAACGTTGCAGTCATACATAAATTTCTTAACGAGATTCGATTATCCAAAGTTGGTTTCATTGTTCTAAAACAAAGTTTATGATTCAAAAACAGTTTATGACCCAGAAACAAACACAGAGCTTCGATGATATAAAAAAAAATTCAATATCAGTACCAAACTGATAAGAAATGATTGAAACTCCAACTACAAATTTCAAAGATATCTGAACGTTTGTAAATCGTTCGAAACCGAGTTCAAAATATCTCTTATAGCCTTTTGATATATTGAGATTTCACTTTCGAGGCGATTTATCAGTCGTTGAGTTGAAACAAAAGTTTCACGTTGTTCTCCTTTCATTCGAAAGGATGATTTAATATAATTATTTGAAACATAAAACGACAACAAGAAACATGTGAAGCTGTTAGGCTTTGCGGGTTTCGTGTATTTTTTAATTACTTTCATTTCGGATTAATAATCTTAAAAGTTTCTCCTTGTACTTTCGGTTGCAAGAGTTTTACAAGCAAGTTTATTTCAAACATAATACTCTCAAACATTAGTAATTCAACAACACGATTTATGGAGTTATATTGCGGAGAACGACCTCAAGGTTATCAGATTCGGCAAGAATGGTTGACCTGCATGAGGTACGAGTTGACCCGGACGCTTGCGATGCTAATTATCCCGGAAAAGCATAGTTTGCTGTGAATTCGTGGTATCCAGTTTCTGCGGAGGAATCGCTGTTTGAATACGTTGGTTCGCGTGGAAAACACAAAACCGTCTAGTCAACTTAAGGATAATAGGAGCTGCTAATCAAGCCTGACAGCTATTTCGAGGCTGCCAAGAAAGTGGATGTTATTTCAGTGTTTCTGGTGCTATTATCCCGAGTCCCAAGGATTTGGCAAAGCCCTGGAAACGAGCAAAGCAATCCAGCAATACAGGATAAACGTCGGAATCAAGCCGCAGGCTACAAGAGCTTGTGATGGTAGGCGCCACGTTCTCATGAAAGCGCGATTCATCTAGTAGCCGTTGGAGCGAACGGATTCTTCAAATTCTGTGCTCGACGGATATCCCGAATTTTGGTAGCCGGCACGAGGTTGAGAGAACATGCAATCGCTTAGACATATCCAAAGAGTTGAAAAAGCTTCGGGTAAGCTTAGGAAACTACGGATTGTAGAATAGAGTTCCTGCCAAAGGGCATTAAAGTCAAATATAACATTTTGATGTGGAATCTTTCTCTAGTTTCATTTATCAATTTGTTTTTAAGGACAACTATCGCGTTCCATTCTTCTCCATTTTACTCGATGTCACACGTCCCATCAATTACCAATGAGAATTAAATTGTTCCTGCGTTGCATACATTATAGTTGAAAAACTATTCAACTCTCTGCTCATAGGAGCAGGGTTTCTAATAATTGACTTAACTTGGAAAAATCTTATTACAGTTTTCTACCAAGATCAGCAAGACTACGAAAATGAAATGTCTTTCGCAACGTCTTAAACGTCTTTGAGCACAGTTCTCAAAGCTACAATCACTTCTGTGTGACTTCCCAATTTGCTTATATCAAAGATCACCCGAACAGCCAGTTGAAAACTTGAGTGAAATAGTCGTAAGTGGTAAAAAAAGGACTTAGAAGTCCTTCGGTCTCTTTGATATCGAAGAGTCGAGGTAGTGCCTCTTCACCCTCACCATGCAAGCGACTCCGAGCACATTATATATCTCTGCCATACTCGTACAACCCTCTCGAAGTGTCCTCGTGACTGTGGGAAAGCTCAAAGGTGCACTAGCACAGTGGCTCGTCTCTCCTCCATCAAATGGTACTCTCGGGCATTAAAGACCGTTCTTTCGTTTCCGCCTTGCCCGCTGCACAATGGGACAATTACCCTCAAGCGCTAGGTGAGGATTTTCACACTGAAATCTTCCGCGAAACTCGACGCAGTCTCGTGGGCATTTTACCGTGCTCTGTTCTCTCTCTCTCTCTTTCTCTCTATTTTTTGAGCTTGGGTGTCAGTTGGTTCCGGACAACATAGGGAAAAGGATGGAGAAAAAAACAAAAACGGGCGCAAAAGTACTGGGATTCTACGCAAAAGCTCCTTCATTTTTTTTCAATTTCGTTATTCTACGCTGAAAATTCGTGCGTGAAAAAAAAAAATTGGAGAGTCTTTGGAGCGTGAAATTACTAGCTTTACCAAAGATCACATGACAGCTCAATGTCATGTGGGTGCTTCGTGTTTTATCGGAACTGACAGATGGATTATGAGAACGAAGCGTATATTGGATGCTGGAGAGATTAAGTGAAAAGAAAACGATATGGCTCGGGACAAATTGTACACTCGTTGGCCCTCCAATTGTCGAACAACCTTTCCGATGAACTAAAAGATCGATGACATTTTGGAACAGTGGGCTTAAATAAAAAATTATCGACTGTGTATATTTATCAAAATTTATTAATCAATTTATAATCAATTTAGAAAAGGAACAATTGGGAAAATCGATAAAGAAGTTTGTGATTTAATTGGCAATTCTATTATTTTAACTTTATAACTGGAACGTTTTTTTCAAAATGTTGAAAAGATTGCTTGAAAAAACTAACAGATATACTGAATGTAACTATTTAAAATTCTTCCCGTCAATTATTCGGTTGAAAAGCGCCAACAATCAATCGATGGCCAACAATTCCATTACTCAGTGCATTTGAGGAATGGGAACAGCGTCACGAGAATGTAGGACTGTGGGCGAGAAAACACACGAAGGGAAACGGGAATGGTGGGCGTTTATTGGCTCCATATACGAACATTTCATACCAGAGATGGACACCTACACAGAAAGTTCGACAAAACGTTTTTCCAGGACTAAATTGAACCGGCTGTGTCAACGCACGACATAAAACAATGAATTGAGTCCACGTCCGTCTCTTTCACAAACGATACGCCTCGTGAGCCACCAATTTTCATTTCGATATACTTTTTCTACTCATTTTTTACCCTCGAGTCTACCCAATAATAAACAGTTAATGGCAAGAATCACCAGAAGTTACTGAATTCTTTTCAATTGTGTTTTCAACAATGGTGGAAAAATGCAGTCAGAATCCAGATGGAAAATAAAAGGCACTCAAACAAAATGATAATAATCATCATCAAAACCAATCACTGTCAATGATGTTATAAACGCGAAAAAATATCGTTTGAATCTCGAGTTTGCAAAAAAGTGACATTGCAGAAATTCAATGTCAAAAATTTTACGAAATATTTTATAATAAATTTATTAAATGAATTGTACACTAAAATCCAAATTTTGAAATTTTCGCTAAATAATCTGAAGGATTTAATGTTTTTTTTTCTTCAATTCTACAATTAATATTGTTCTTTGAAAAATAAAACTTTTTTTCATGTAGTCATATGCCAAATAGTTGGGCGAATTGCCTGTTTCAATGTTTGAAATTACTGGACAAAATCCACTCGCTCTCCCGAGAGTGTCATGTAATTGGAATGTAATAGGTTTCGAACACAGGTTGGTACAACAAACATGGCTTGAATTTGCTCCAGGTAGTGCCTAAACGCATAGGTTTGTTCGACGAACTGCGGTTACTGATTTGGGTAATACACAGTGGATAGAACAGCATTGCAACATGTATGCTGGGCCCCTCTGGCTCTAGCTGAATGAAGCCCCGCAATGCGATCGATTAAGTCATCCGTAGACAAGCTACAGCACAGTGTAGATGTCCTGAGAGGCCTGGCCAAAGTTTAATATCAGGCATGTTGAGGCTTAATGCGCAGAAAGAGCTCGAAAGCACACAAAAAGTCTTTTCTCATTTTCGTTCTTCCAATAACATTTTTTTCTTTCGTTTACTCGAGCGAAAAAATCGTGAAAGCGTTGCCAAGGCATTTTGGAGAAAATATAAATATTGGCAATGAAAATGAAGAATAAGAAAATAACGACATGCACTTAATTTGGCAAAATTTCATTTCCGGAGAATGATATTTTTGTAGAAAAAGAAATAAAGAGATTTTGTATGAAGCTCAGAAATGATCGTGAGCAAGATTTTATAAATCTTGAGACTAAGTGAATTATTCTTCGTGGCGTAGAAATATTTTTCGGAAATAGATCGTTGAAAATCAAAATGTTGAATGTGGATATAACTCACCGTTTGGAAAAACGATTGAGTAGTCTGCCAAGAGAGCGAAAATATCGTGGCGCCGTGACATAAACGTACACCAGACGATCGTCCTTCGCATAACCAGCACGAGAAGAACCATGACCATAGAATCCGGCAGTCGTGGTGCCCAGTGTATCATTTAGCAGCGTCCCCCACCTTATCTAACCAGAGATCGTAACGTTCGAATAACTCGTCATTTATAATATGATAATATACCATTGACCGTACGATAAGTGACGAGTCGTTAAAATTAACAACAAAACTTACATAACCAAAGCTCTCTTGAAGATAGGTCAAGTTATAAGGCACGTAGACCCGCTGATCAACGTCGACCCAATTATACAGATCTTTGTGCCTTGGATAAATCTACCAAAAAAACACATGGAATCACAAAAATCATGTTTTAAGAAAAAAATCTATTCCAAATCCATATTAAAATATAATTAAACGTCAAATTGAGAAAGACCAGTGACAAAATTGTAGAAGGAAAAAAAATCGTGGTCTCTTAACAAAAACTCAACGTTCGATCAAATTTTAACAAATCACGATTGCGATTTAAATCGCAGAGAAACGATTTCTAATCCTGAAGTTACTGTGCAACGAAATGAATTATTCGAAAAAATACCTTGTTCAATGCGAGGCAAAATTGCAACAACTGATCGGCCTCGGAGCTCCTTTCCCTCGGGTCCATGTCCTTGGGCAAGAGGCCTTGAATGATTTTCTCGATTCTACGAGATCTTTGCTCTTCCCTCGCGTTCTGTAAGCCGAACAACAAAGAAAATTGGAGCCTTACCATTGGATTTTACATCGACGAAAAAGTCGTTGAAATTTAAGTGTGCTAAGCATTTCAGTCTTGAAAGATTTTCCGACACCAGGGTATTGCGTCTCTTGGATGAAGAAATGACATTTTCTTTCGAAGAAAGGGTGAAAGTTTTCTGCTCAGCCACAAGGGAGTTTTATGTCAGGTACACTGTCTAGGGCGTCGTTTCAACTCTTCAACATCCCTCCACTCTCCAACCCCTTTTCGACACACCCACACACACGTAAACAACGTGCACACTTTTCTTGAGCACTTTCAGGTAATACGATCGGACATACATTTTCTCAAAACCCATCGAGACCTTTCTCATCGCAGGTAAGCGAGTAAAACATGTCAAGCTGTGTATATATGAATAAATACATGTATATCATTCGAAAAAGCTTTTTTTTTTCAGCGCACGTTTTTCCCTTAACCACAAAACGTGAAATGTTTGCTCTTTTTCTTTTTACCTGGCGACAAGTTTTCTTTTTACTATTAAAGAAAAATAAATGGCAATTACAAATACTTTTTATCGTCGTTTACCACACATCGCGCCCATAACTGTTTCCGTTGCCTTACGAAACTTCTTCGTACAAAGTCACGTACTCTACGTGGTTTTGGATCCCTTCATCCCCGCACGTACAAGGATGCGAAGTAAAACAATTTCTTTTCTTATGTACGAAAAAGTGGATAGAATTTTTCCTCGAATTTTTCTCAAGCTTTCAACTCTCATGACAATTATAATCTTTTATTATACTTTGTCGACTGCTTTTTCCTTGAAACGGAGGTAAATAGATAAATCACACAATCACAGTAAGATTTAGACAGCATATAAATTAAAGCTGAAAACGTATAGTTATCGTTAAAGAAAAAGTTATTTAAATTCGAAGATTAAAAAAAAAAAATTGTTTTAATTTATCCACTCCTTGAAACGGAGAAGTTCGTAGAAGCATTTCAAATAAATCACCGGTAATAATAATGATAACTTCGAGCTTTCTCATTTAACTGAGATAGAAATTTGAAAAATATATTTTTCATTCACGTCGACAAGTAATTTTGTTATCTCAAGTCAAATAATCGATATAAATACGATATAGGGCATGGCCCAGCTAGAGTGTCGTTCTCGTCCTCGTGTTTGTCATCGTTGTACAATGCGCTACGAATATGCCTGAGTGTCGCGGACTCGTTACCATAGAGTCATTAGCGTTAATCAACCGGATAGTATAACTATCGGATCCTGGCCACTATGGAGCCTCCTCATAATTTTACGAGTATATATATATATATGCACATATATATATGTGCACGTGTATGTGTCTAGATTCCTATAACTGTATATACATCATCTTGCAAAAATAACTCGACCCAATTGTCGACTGCCTAAATTAATTTCGTACTCCTTTTCACTCCTTTTCACCAAGTTTTCTCATGAAATATAATACAGTTATTTGATGAAACTGCAATTTCTAATAAAAGTTTGATGCAACAAAATAAAGCAATAACATTATTTTATTGATCTGCTGTATTTTTATTTTATTCATTTAATATACTTTATTTATAAATATAATGATAAATTATGATTTTTTTGTTCCGATGTTAAGGGTCAATTTCAATAATTGTTTTTATACTGAAACAATGTATTTATTAAAACAATTTTTTGTTTATTTGAATCGGAATATTGTTGTTGATGGAAGTAACCACGATTCCAATCGTACACGTTAACTCAACTATAAACAATTTTTTTTTACCGTTTTCAAAGACACCATTTGAATATTAAAAAAAAAGCATTTTCATGTTCAGACATCTGTCAAATTGAGTTTAAATTTTTTCTCACAACTGCAACACATTATCAGTTTCTGAAATTTTTTTGGAAACGATATATAAAGCGTGACACCATCGAATAAAAATATTTTTGAATGATACATTTTTATTACCTGTCCGGGGTGTACGTACGCCCATAATTCAGTACACTGTAAACATTGTATGAAATACTTGGTCACATTGTGATATATTTCATTGAAAAAAGAATAATGATCGTCAGTACACATTTTCATGTGTAACACGAAAGTGACTTTCCATCAGTTCTTATTGTCATTGATTTCCCATTATGAAATTTTCCGATAACTTCCTTAGATAATAACTGAGACTTGGGTAAATTGATCGGAACATAAATTTCATCACCGATAAAATTATACGATCGACTATTTTAGTTTCAAGTTTGCAGTTTACATAAAACGTAAGTTTGCACTCAGTTTAATGGTAATTTTGCTCGTTTGCATACGTTCGTAATCACTTATCAATGATTCAGAAATCATAATTAAAAAAAAAATCTATGGGTTCAATAAGACGAGGTTCACATGTAATCTAATATGTGCGCACATTGTTTTGTGACAAGTGATCCATATTACCTCATAGGTTTCAATCTATAATAAGATTTATACACCGAAGTAGTGGCTTCTCTGTTTTCACAGCTCTTGCAATTAACAGAAACTCGAATCTCGTAACTTTTTCCATCGATATTCCGTTAACTCGAAAACGAATTCTCTTTGTTTTTGCACCCTCTCTTCCCCCCTGTGAACTCGCTCAGTAGCTACAGCCGTCTCGTACGACCAACTCAAGCTTCAAAGCATCCAACCCAGCACCCCTCTCATTCTCTTTCTCTCGACGTTCGTGCTCCACGCGCTTCGTTGAGAACGCGAGAATCGGGAAAAGTGAGAGCAGCGAAAAAAGTTTGAGTTTCGTTCTATTTTTAAATCGACTTTTTTTTCATCCCTCCTCGGTATAGCCTGGTTCTCTCATTTTATACAGCACAAGAAAAAATGAGGGAATATGGACCAGTGAACCTTGACCCGTATCGTAGAATTTTCATGCGGAATTTTGTTTATAAATTCATAAATCTTATAAATTAACAAAAACTTAAAACACAAAAATCCTTGTCCTTTCATACTTTTTGTTTTTATATAATATCAATTTCGTCCCAATTTTGTCAGATATGATTAAAAATTGTGCCGTAAGCAAATGTTTTAATGAAAATTGGAAAAACAAGTTTTCTCCTCCAACGCAACTTTATGAAAGTTTGAAAAATCTTTTAATATTATTATAAATTGAGTTCTGAATTTTTATCACGTTCTTTATTAATTAATTTTGCGCTCCTTAGTGGAAATATAAAACTAACTCCTATTCAAAATTGAACATGTGCCTTTCAAAATTTTCATGCAATTGAATGTTTCATTGAAATAATTTAATATTGCCGAATTTTCAAGCATTTGCTTCCCGCTTCTGACAACGGTTTTTTGCTGGAAAAGATTCATTGGGCATTTCCTAAACAACGTAGCATCCCAAGAAGTAGTTCGTACGTTTTTTTTCCCATACTCAATTGTGAGTTTTGAGTGAATTCGGCAAACGGACGTGCGTTCGACCAAAAAAGAGCTTCCGCCAAAGGATTTTCGGTCGTTCAGGTTTGTACGGTTCGGTGAGTTGAATACAAATAGTTCTCGAACGATATTTATAATAGACATACACAAAAAATTGTCTGACAAAATGAAGGCAAAGAACGATTGCTGAATAAGTGAAGTTCATTATACTCAAGATAAAATAGGCTAAAATAAGATTTTCCGACAAACCCGTATAGACGGGGGTCAGTAGTTTTTTCAGTTTTTATCAGTCTTATTATCAAACTCATTAAACCAGTCTGTACAAAGCGTGTTTTTTTTTTGCTCGACGAAGAGTAATTCTTCTTCACCGTAATTAAAAACTTTATCGAACGAAAATATAATACATAATATATGCTATAAAATAAAAATGATGCTATATAATAAAAGATGATATAAAATGAAAATAAAATAAACACTGGGCGTCTATCCTAGAACGTTGAAATTCGAATTATCCTACACGATTGTCCTACTGAAATCTCGAAGAGAGATTCTATGATATAAAATATTATACTTTTTTTTTAACGCTTTTTTTATCAATTATGTCGAAAAAACTTATTAATTGTTGTTGAAGTTTTAATTCTTCTAGAATCTAGTATTTCAAATTTTGGCTAAGCCCAGACATTCAACAAAAATTATTTAATTCTATTAATATATAGAAATTGCTGTAACCATGCAATACAAAAATATAATTGTTTGACATACAAACTAAGTTGATTCATAAAAATTGAAATATTTGCAACAGTATTTACTAATAGGTTGTAACAAGTAAGTTGTTCAAATAAATTATAATAATTCTATGGAACTTAACAAACAGTCATCACAGACATTTATGCTACGCCTAGTTATACTTGGTTGCCAAGTTGTGCTATACAATGAAAATATGCTATAAAATAAAATATAAAATATAATATATAATATATGCTACAAAGTAAAAGTTATGCTGTACAATACAAAATGCTATAAAATGAAAATAATAATAATAATATAACGCTTAAATTCGAATTATTCTACACGATTATCCTACCGAAATGTTAAAGAGCGTCTTGTGGAAAGGGAAGAGGACTTTTTGGATGGTTTATTATTTTTGCTGCTCAGCAAGAATTTTTGATTGCCTGATATTCTGATCTGGCTCATTTTCTTGGCAACGATCAGACGAGGAGACTTCATGTTCTCTTTCTCCGTTAGCAAATAGCGTCTGCACATGTTCTTCAAACGAAGAGAGCCTTTGCAGATTGCCATCCACTTTCTGGATACTCGAGCAGCATTCAGTACAGATTGAGGATCGAGCTTGAGCAGTATTAATTCAGCTATTTCGACCGGCAAACTGGAAACATAGTCCAATTCGCTGGTCATGTCTTCTATTGATGCTCCAATAGAAGACATCAGCCGGGAAAAAGATTCCATGGTGCTTACGCTAGCGCGGGCACCGGTTGAATGCTGCTCTCTGTCCGGTTAGCCGTTTATATAGGGAAAATCATTGTTCCGGACGACCGCACCGGCCAATAAGAAGCGTCCGTTACGGCTGGGTGCATCCATCATATCAGACATTCGTCAAGGGTCCAATAAGAGTCAAGGCGTCAAGTCTGAATTTTTATTAACTTCTTTCCTACCTCAGTCTTAACTTACGTGGGAGATGTAAGAATTGTCTTCACTTAATCCTATCATCTATCGATAAACCTGCGTTTACTGTACATTAGAATCCTATAGTTTACTCCATCAAAATCGATATTCCAGTGATTCTACTTTGTACATTTCCACGTAGCCGAACATTTGGTTCATTTAAAAAAATATCGATAATAGTGGAAAATTGTAGACGAGGTAAAATGAATAAACCGATGAAGGATGTAAGAGAAAAAAAGGAAAGAAAAAGCTTGAGGTGGTATCGGAACGTTCTCAAAAGCTTTTCTATCGTCTGAACGCCTTCACTATCTCTTTTCTCTCACATTTTCCTTGCTAAGTCGTTGTTCGGAGGTCAAAGGTATGGTAACTAAAGCAATATCCGTCGTGGCGGTGGTGCTCGCGACTGTTTTATGGTCGATGGGGTTTTCTCGAGTCCGGAAAACGCCTCGAGAATCGAGCATATACTGACGAGGCCACTCTAGAAAACCTCTGGAGTCGTAAAAATCGATCAGCTCTTATTCTGCAACGTTCGATTGACTCAGAATTTTGTCTATACCTCATTTCACATACCTATAGCAAAGAAATAATCTTTAGCAACAAATAGTTGTTGGAAAAAACGATTACGAATTCTTCCTTTCTCTTCAAATATATTTTGTCAACTGACAACTCAATTTTTTATCGTAAACACATATCTCGATATGTAAATTTAACGATCAGCTTGTTTCCGAAAATTACATACCAAATTTAGGTCTCATGCAATCATTCGTGCACTCCATGTACCGGAGGATTTCGTTGCCTAGACCAGTAATCCCGCTAAATTTTATAATACATGCTCACGAAAACCTTTGCGCGCTTTAACCGGTTTACGTCACCCTGTACTAATTAACAAGATGTTAAAGGTGCACTCAAACGACGGTACTATGACGATACTGAACAAGTGCATATGTACAGTGTGATAAATTGACATATCAAATTTTCAGACAAAACATGAATATTGTATATATTTACGATTTTACACAATACGAACAAAAAATCATCGGTCCAATAGCAGCTATTGATGTTATTTGAACATTTGATCAATTCAATCGAAAGATTTTCGGACCGAATAAATACGTGGTTTGTTGAAAAACCAGCGTATCCGTTTAGATGATTGACCTATTTGTGTCAAATGCTCCAAGTTAATTAAGTTTTTACAGATTATTTGTACAGTTATCTTAAGGATGGTGGAAAAGTGGTTTTCCTTGAGTGTATACATAAACTGAGTGAGATAATTAACGATTTTGTTATTGCAAACTTATCAAAGGAGATTGTCGTGAAAGAAAATTGAACAGAGATTTGGCGGACACAAGATATTTCTTATTTTTCTTATTCAATCAATTTCCCTTCCTGGAACAAATTTTCCGACACTGAAGTTTTAAACACCCTGTGTGTAGAAGCGGAACTCAAATTTAAGCTCCACCCCGGATGGCCAAACGGCGTATAGTCCGTTGTTAGGGTCTTTTGTCTATAAATGTATGTATAAACACAGATATTCTGAGGGGCCATACCAATTTACGTAATAATTGGAGCTCTCATCGTGGGATTTGCATTGGAAGGATTTCGATCGAAACATCGTTGCGCAAGATAGCGTATTTATAATAACATTAATCCTGATTGATAAAAAAAAAAAAAAAAGTATCGGTCAGTGGTCGAAGCGATGTATTGAGATAAGCACAAAAAAAGAATCATCAATTATTGGGTTCAACGATGTGAAAAATAATTGTCAAATTGTACACGGCAGAACACTCGACATGCAAATCATTAATTGTATCGATTAAATTAGTGCGTAACGAGAGGTTGGTTTTATTTCATCAGCTTATGAATTACGCTTTAATTCGTTAATTGTTTCCCACAGTCCCAGACATGAATGTCGTTGTGAATTTCTCGCACGAAAAATATTAATCCACTTTTTGTCACAATCAATTCTGGTCGATCGAAAAGTATCTCAACTATTCTACCTCTGAGTAAAAATGAGCTTGTTTACTGTTATATTTACAAACGTTGTCTATAGCAGAAAAATAAATGTTGGCTGAGCGCTTGGGGACTAGAAAATCTATGGTAGAAATCGTCGGAACTCGATAAAGCTATACAAAAAACGCGAATTATGTAGGAAAATAAAAGAGTTGAGCTCATAACGCGAGAAAGTTATTGAACATCTCGTAAAATCAAGTTTACGACACTTTGAACGTTCACCACCGCCCTTAATACTCTTTTTGTCAAATCACATACTCTCTAGATGTTCATATATGTGTAAGTGCTTATCTACGGTATTCATTACTGTACTTTAGTGCAGACAATGTCCGCTTTGGTAAAAGATACTCGGTCAAAAACACCGTTGATGATAAAAAGATTCTGGGAACTAACTTTTCAAGGATCAAATGGGCCAACCTTCCCCAGCTCACGGAAGAGCCATTTCTTTCCTTCTTTATTACACATTATTGCTTTATAGAAAATATGTTTTATTTTTTGCTTCATTTTACGTATACGTGTTGGCACGAACGTGCTCCAATTTTTTGGAGTAAAAAACTTGGTAAGACGTGAGAAATATCTTGTAGTGCAGCTGGACTTGAGCATCGCCAAATAAATGAAAATGTAATATCCATTAATTATTATATATTAAAATGGAATCGTCATTTTTAGTTTTTTACCACATTTCAAAAAAATTCGACCATTCAAACAATTCGATAAAAGTGATGATTGGAAAGAAAAATCAGCCTAAAAAAGCACGTCGTCTGATACAATTTTGTACCATTTTTTTTTTCTCACAGACCTAAATGGGAAGAAAAGTTGGAAGAAAAAGTTCGCTCTCGATTGTTCCTGAGTAACTCACTTCTCATTCGGTGCCTTCGAGTTAATTCAAGTCACTCAGAGTTGCCAAGAGTCTTGGTTCGACGCTTCATGTTTCCTTGATCAACGAGGGGAGGAAGAAAAGACTCAATTAAGCCTGATGGACATTTTCGTAACGCCTTGTACGATAATAAACCGTGAAAACATTTTCAACTCTCGTAATCATGCGTCAGCTGTGCTATTTTTCTTGTGCGTTGTTGTTTGCTGTCAAGAAGAAATATTGAGAGAAACAAATAATGTTCAGACCATTCTATTGTCAAAATTTGGTTTTGAATTTAACGTATACATTTTTTTAAAAATCTGAACGAATAAAAATGTTACCGATGTAATTTTTGAAGAGAAGATGTAAAAACTCTGAACTCAAATCGATGGAATCGAATCAGAGAGAACCATGAAAACTTATGGACAGGTTACAACCGAGTAAATGTTTTTCGCAAAAACTACCCACAACGCAACACATAGCGGTAATTAAGCTCCATTCGTTTTCATTACACATTTCAAAAAATTCCTCTCTTTTTCTTCTCTCTTTCTATGATATAAAATATTATACTTTTTTTTAACGCTATGAATATGGTCCAAAAAATTTTTGACATAACAACTAATTGATTATTAAATAGACTTTGGCGACGAAACACAATTTCATTTTAACGTACATGTTCTTTGTCTTGTCGTTTAGGAAACAACATTCATTTTTTTTTTATCAATTATGTCGAAAAAACTATTAATTGTTGCTAGGTTTTAATTCTTCTAGAATCTAGTATTTCAAATTTCGGCTAAGCCCAGACATTCAACAAAAATTATTTAATTCTATTAATATATAGAAATTGCTGTAACCATGCAATACAAAAATATAATTATTTGACATATAAACTAAGTTGATTCATAAAAATTGATATATTTGCAACAGTATTTACTAATAGGTTGTAACAAGTAAGTTGTTCAAATAAATTAAAATAATTCTATGGAACTTAACAAACAGTCATCACAGACATTTATGCTACGTCTAGTTATACTTGGTTGCCAAGTTGTGCTATACAATGAAAATATGCTATAAAATAAAATATAAAATATAATATATAATATATGCTACAAAGTAAAAGTTATGCTGTACAATACAAAATGCTATAAAATGAAAATAATAATAATAATATAACGCTTAAATTCGAATTATTCTACACGATTATCCTACCGAAATGTTAAAGAGCGTCTTGTGGAAAGGGAAGAGGACTTTTTGGATGGTTTATTATTTTTGCTGCTCAGCAAGAATTTTTGATTGCCTGATATTCTGATCTGGCTCATTTTCTTGGCAACGATCAGACGAGGAGACTTCATGTTCTCTTTCTCCGTTAGCAAATAGCGTCTGCACATGTTCTTCAAACGAAGAGAGCCTTTGCAGATTGCCATCCACTTTCTGGATACTCGAGCAGCATTCAGTACAGATTGAGGATCGAGCTTGAGCAGTATTAATTCAGCTATTTCGACCGGCAAACTGGAAACATAGTCCAATTCGCTGGTCATGTCTTCTATTGATGCTCCAATAGAAGACATCAGCCGGGAAAAAGATTCCATGGTGCTTACGCTAGCGCGGGCACCGGTTGAATGCTGCTCTCTGTCCGGTTAGCCGTTTATATAGGGAAAATCATTGTTCCGGACGACCGCACCGGCCAATAAGAAGCGTCCATTACGGCTGGGTGCATCCATCATATCAGACATTCGTCAAGGGTCCAATAAGAGTCAAGGCGTCAAGTCTGAATTTTTATGTACTTCTTTCCACCTCAGTCTTAACTTACGTGGGAGATGTAAGAATTGTCTTCACGTAATCCTATCATCTATCGATAAACCTGCGTTTACTATACATTAGAATCCTATAGTTTACTCCATCAAAATCGATATTCCAGTGATTCTACTTTGTACATTTCCACGTAGCCGAACATTTGGTTCACATAATTTACGAGTATTCGGGTGAATCTGCCAAAATGGTGTGCACAGCGTATGGCGGGGAAATATGAGCATGTGCCGAATCGGGAGAGCATGTGGCTGGACCACGAGAACGCGAAGATTCCGTCTCACTATCAGCGTTCCTGGTTAACCTATAGGCGCATCAGAGCCATAAATATGGAGGCAGCGTTTCGCTTGGAATTTACATTCGACGGTCTCGCGGCATAAGGAATTGCGCGACATACACGTGCCGTTATATACGGGGGCCATTTCTGAAACGACTGCAGAAGTAACGCAACCCTAGCGCCTTCTAACTTCCAAACTCCTGATAAACCCCCACCCCCCTCTCGCCCTCTCTCTCTTTCGACGGTTTTGACCCACTTGTTAACAGGAAATTGCGTCATTCGGGTGTATATTCTCTCTATGTCCGGAGTAGTTGAAAATTTGGAATCAAAACTGCAATCGCTATCGTCATCGAGATCACGATCATAGCTTATATCCATCAGACGTCATATTCCAGAAAAAAGATACAGATATATATGTGTCGTCGTCGAAGCATTATCTCACGTCAACGTCACATTATATAGATGTAGAAGAACTAGTGGAGAATGCCACTGAATGAAAAATCACGCTCGTTGGATGTTGTCGGATTTCCGGTTGCGGTTTCTCTCATCTCCCATCCCCCAGTGACTCCCTGACTCCTTTGAGAATGTCGCCTTTCTCTCCCTACTACGGTATTGTCGAGACTTCGCTGAGGTTACAGCTCTATTCAAAAGCTCGCTCTCCGCATAAACTTTTGTAGCATTGAAAAAGTTTTGCGTGATTCGACGCTTGAATAACTTCCATAGAACTTCATGTTCCTCAGCGGATATATATCTAGAAATACATCTGAAATACACGTCAAAATTGCCTCGCCGAAAAATTATATATTTCTCCTAATCACAGATATTTTGAAGATAAAAATAACGAAAAATCAATTCGTAAGTTGATACTTTAACTTCGTACCCATTTGGCGTTTGATCAGCAGCAACCGAAGGTACTTTATTTGATGTATACTCGTATGTATTATGTTGCGATTGGGGAATTGACACCGTCACTGAGGTCGGATTGAAATTCACCCTCTCGGTTTGTCGCGCATAAGCTTCACATTACAAACGTTCGTTAGGGGTGAAAACGAGGAGCCTGGTAATTCTCTACCATTCAGAACGAGCATTGGCTGCAGCTCAAATAGACATCTAAAGATAATTTAATAATTAATTCGAGTCCCTAGTTTTGATGGTGAAATACGTGTCAAACATCAGCAAATCGATAATCACATTCGCCCACTTTCTGCTTTCTTCGACGTTGAACACTACTTGCGGAAATGGAAAAAACATCACGTCGCTCAACAAGTGTTTCAATTATTACGACAACGCGAAATGCGTTGCGAGATAAAAATGTCGTCACAAAATACCCCATTTTCTGATACTGCAATAATTGCACTCTCGAATCAATCATTTGATTTTTCTTATCCTGTAACTTATATTTTTGATAGTATAAATATTTGTAACGTCAAAAAATGACATAATTTCGTTACAAAACTGGTGAATAAGGAAGTAGATAGCAAGGCGAGAGATATAATATTGTTGTTCGATTAACACAAGTTCCTTCTTGCTGCTTTTATAAATCCAGCACTGATTTCTTTTTATATTTATTTCAGTTTATTTTACTGCACCACGGGAGTTACGGAATTGCGAAAAAATCTCGGAACTTCCGTGCGGTCGCATGAAGGCGTCGGGACGCCTTCGCTCGACCCGGGACTCCGGGGAGAATGAGAATGGAAAGAGAGAAATGCTCGGGAGCTCCGGCTATGGAAAAAGAGGACCGGGAGTTTATTAGTTGCTGTGGAGGGTACGGATTTATGGTTGTTCTGTTTATATGTATACGAAATGAGTGGAGCCACTACGATGTCTTTTCCACTCATTTTTTTTCTCTCAACATCACATATACGCGCAGGTTTCCAGAACGAAGCGACCATTTCGTGATTCTCGCGTTCTAGAATTTCGTGTAAAATTTTAGTAGACAAACACTTCAATCTACTCTTTTCGTCGTAATAATTCTTAATCAAAAGAAAATTATAAATAAGAAATAGACATATTTTTTTTACCAATGCAGTGTCATTCATCTATCTATCATTCTATTGTTAAATAAATCTTCAACAAATGGTATTGACTGCTCAAAGTTTACGAGCTTTTCGGAATGAAGAAATAATGACAATACAACGGAATTTTCGTGATTTTTTAAACTAATTTCCTAGTCCTCGTTCTAGTGAAAAATGATTTATCCAAAAACCACGTGCAAATTCGCCGGGAAAATATATTTTCCCGTTCGACCTAAAAAAGCCTACATGTAAATCCTCGATACTGTAAACAGCGCAAAAAACTTCCACCCACGAGTGTTTTCTCCCGCTCTCTCTCTCTCTCTCTCTCAGTTGAGCGAAAACGTGAGACCACGATATGGGGAGAGAGGATCACGATGAAAAATAGCACGGGATTTGGCAACTGGATACCAGCAGACTCCGCTGAGGGTTGATTTTACTTTCCAGACACATATATATCCGACAAAAAAAATTCCTCCAAAAACAAGCACGAAGTAATTATCTTGTATGCGCCAAAAAAAGGCATATTCTAACGAGCGTACAATGCAGTGGAAAGATCTACGAGTAGTCAGGCAAAGAAGCGACCATGGCAAGCGTGTATAGTTATTTGTGGGACATAGGCATCGACGAATTGGAAACGTGCGCGACAAACCGACGTGCCTCGCGTTACAACGTATCGTTTTCATATTGGAGTAATTTCTCGACAAAATACATTGCTTATAATATGTAATAATAACGTAATTTATTTGACGGATAATAAACTTGCCTTGATAAATGTATAGGCCCTGCTCTCAACTGGATTTGACCGTTTCTTTCTTCCATCAGCTTTTAAAAATCCTTCGCGCCATCTTGGTCCGTCCTCCTGGAAAATTAATTATCAATGTACCCAAATATTCGGATGTCAAATAAAAATTTTACAATTGTAATTGTAGAGTCGTCATCTTCGGTCTGTCTATAAATTAAAGGTTGAAATGAGCACGATCATAAGTTCAACAGCTAACTATGATATTCTAAAAAGTGAGTACAAAAATACAATCGTATACTATCATTACAATAATATATACATGTCGCGTAACAATTTATCACGTAACGTCATTTACAGTTTGTACACGGAGAGAATTGAAACTTAAAAATTATTGCTATAACGTAGAAATGGGAAATATTTTCGACAATTTTTACCGTGAAGTGAATATGTGAAGAATACAATTAATTTTACGTTATTGATGAAAACTATTAATAAAAACTAACTCTTATTGCTACAATCATACAGTTAAAACGAAATATAACAACAACAAAAAACTTAACAAAGCAAAGTTTGTTAATAATTTGTTACAATTCACAAGCCAATTTAGTCGGAAGATAAAATTTTAATTAATAATTAATGGGTTTCACTGCGCAGTAAAAGGGGTACTATCCTAAATAATCTACATAATTTCTATTCAAATAAACTTCAACATACCCTAAACCTATAAAATAAAATAAATGTAATTTCTATTAAAATAATGCGATAAAAAATTTAGCCTATCGAAGTCTCGTAGAACTTCTCGTCGGAAGAGTCAGAGGAAATTTGGGTTTTTGAGGAACTTTATTGCTTGGTAGGCTTGTCTGACAGTGTGGCATTTTGAGCTGGATGGGTTTGAATTGAGGATTTGATGAGGAAGGATTAAGTGGTGGGCTTTTTATGGACTTTGTCTTTTTTTTCTTGGCAAGTATTGGATGCTGCAGCTTGGTCTTCTTTTTTAAGAAGTGTCTGCAATTTTTCCTCAAACCAGGAGAGCCCTTGCAGACTGACATCCATTTACTGGATACTTGAGCAGCATTCAGTACAGATTGAGGGTCGAGCCTCAATAATATTAATTCAGCGATTTCGACTGGCAAAGAAGTAATGAAGTCAATTCCGTTGGTTGATGCTCCTATAGCAGACATCAACTGGGAAAAAGACTCCATGATGCTTACGCTTGCCAGGCAAGTCGCTGAATGATGCTGCTCTGTCGGGACAGCACGTTATATAGGGACACTCATTGTTCCGGTTGACCGCACCGGCCAATCAGAATCGTCCGTTACGATCGGATGCATCGGCCAATAAGAATGCCCCCCTCCCCCCACTCTTCGGCGTTCATCATCGTCCATCAGGAACGCTCAAACCGTACCTCAATAAGAAGGAAAATATCACCACGAGCACCGAGAGCTATGAATTTAATCGGCGATTATCCTTTTGAGTAACTTCCGAAAAAGGAGACAAAAAACACTCACGACTTATTGTTCATTATGCTACCAAATATATTTCCACTCTATAAATATATACAGGGAAAAAGAGAAACAAGCATTTTAACAGAATGAAATGCAAATGATCCGTGAACACGAAGAAAGATTGCTTTTTTGCTCAGTTGTGCAAAGTGACTGAGAATTTTTTTATCTCCGTTTTTACCGTCGTCCTATGTTGAGGCGGAAAAGGGGAGGCTAAGATACGAGGTGCGGAGTGTAAAAAAAAAAGTATGCCAAATGCGTTCGTATGAAGTAAAAGTTTGCCAGGCTTTGGCAAACAAGCCAAAAGCGTGCCAACTATCGGGTCACGTTAATGTTACGTAACACCGCTTCTACCCTGTTTACCAATGTGTATAAATGTACATACATATGTGTTACTTGAACAAAGTTCATACATACACTACCGACGTGCGGACACCGCACGTACCACACAACTCACTGTTTATATGTATACATTCTGTAGGATTATATGTTTTCCAATTGCCATGCCTACAATGTAAATGTGGATAAAGTCGGATAATTTCGTAGTAGTTTCACATGCACGCTCGATAAATAATAGCGTTTACGTCCGTACTTATAACGCTACGGATTTCGCATTGCAGGATCCTGTGACTTACCACATGATAATCGTTATTTTTATCGTTATTTTTTCTCTAAGAATAACTGTCTAAGGGTCGAATTGAAATCATTCAATGTAACTCTTTGCAACACTCCTGATCGTTCAAAGATCACCACGAATAACCGAGAGATCTTTCCTTTTCTTCTGGTAATCTGCACCTTACGATCTTATCGCAGAGTTTCTTTCGTTCCGGGACGTTCAACTCGTCAATTCAGCCAATGAGTTGTCTGTCCTTTTGTTTGGGTTTTGTGAATTCATTATTGTTTTCGGAAAAATACAAACTTTATTAATCGTGAGGCACTGCGAGAATCGTCACGATAGAAAGGAAAGTAAGCTACAAAAATTACTTGTTATTGCTCCTCAAATTAAAAATATATCTTAAAATAAATTAAGTGTGTGGTAAATGTAGAAAAAGTTGTAATCTTAAAGGACAATAATGAAATTTGTTATGCTGGGAATATAATGAAATTATTAAAAAATAATCGTAAAACTTACAAATGTTGTAATAAATCAAACACGATGTTGGCAACATGCTAAATTTTCTTTTAGCTCCAGTAAAAATAAGAAATGGCTGCTCGTTTTTCCTTTGTGGCTAAAGCTTCATAAGAGAGGGTGAGAAAATTGTCGTAGCTGGCTAACTACTGGACCGTTTATTCAACTGGCATGGGTACTTAACCGTAGGTATATCCGGTAGCTCGTGGAAACCCCAGTCTCGACAACGAGTTCCTCTCGTTCTGAGAGGAAATGAGACTCGACGTAATTTGATATTCGTGCATATACAGTCACGTCTCTCGACACAGCTCGCCGATAACAACCTCAGATTAATTATCGAATTGGCAGAAATAATGAGAGAAAGGAGCGTTGAAAATAAGTATTATCGGTGTAATTTTAGATTGTGTAATTAATTCTTAAAAAAAAAAAAGAAAAACCCTTAGCAGCATATAGCACGAAATAATATTCTATGAAATACATACACAATTATGTATTTCAAAATTCTATATCAGAACATTTACGAAGTGAAAGAATAAATGTATTCGATGTCAACAAAAATAAAGGCTCAAATAATAAAAATCGTTGTAAAATTCGTTAAGAAATTTCTAGGCTCCATGAACTGTGTTTTTTGACATGAAAAATTAAAAAACTTGATAGACGCGAATACAAGAATGAAAAACTATAAACAAATCAAATTTTCTCAAATATTTCAAACATTTTTGTTGCCCAGCTTTTGAAGGTTTGCCCCTTACTTCCGAATGTTACTCATCATTAACGAAAAAAAAGTAAAAATGATGCATGTCATTAGTAAACGAAAGGCAAATACGAAAAAGGGATTTACGTCCAGAAAAAAACTTCGCGCGCATGGTTGTTCGAATTCTAAGGTAGTGGGAGCGTGAGAAGGCCGAAAGGTCGAGAGAAAAGAGGAGAACCAGGAAATTAGACGGATCCTTGCCGTGTCGGCGACGGATTTTGGCATTCGGCCAACCAACGTACGAAAAGCTTTCGTTATGAAAGGAGAAAAGGAGAGCAACAGAAGAGAGAGTAAGAGACATAACCGATATATACTTGGACAGCGCTCTATCGCCAGCAACGCCCGACTTCTTGGCTCCAGTCTCTTCTTTCCTAGGCTATTCTACTGTCTACTGGGTTATACAGAGCTCGTTGGCTCACTATCTTCAAAGCCCTTGCTCCAACCAACCGCCAACGAAACGACCAGCTTTCGTCAAGACACTTGTCTTCCGGGTCCGCCTAATACTTCCTCGCAATCTCACAAGCAACCCTTTACAGATGTCACCCAACACTAGATCACCAGCTATTCATGTATAACAGAAATAACTTTTTTCGCTATTGCCTGCCCTTCTCGATTATCCGTAAGAAATGAATTTCCCGAAATTGCTCACTCTCGAACAAGAAACCGAGCTTTTTTTCAATATCTTCAACCATGAAACCAATAAATCAGGTGAATCAAATGGCATCTTTCAGAAAAACGAAATTAAAAAAGAAATTACGATTTTAGCCCTTCGTTTACACACTGGGTCATTTTGACTCGAACTTATTTTTCGGTCTCAATTATTCCTATCGCAGAAATATTTTCCAAGACTGGCAACGCTGTTTCATCAAAATTGATGATCTTTTCTCATTCCGAAAATAAGCCATGTTCCAACAAAATACTTTTTTTTGGAAATCTGATCACAGCACTTTTTTTTTCTCGAAAATAATATTTTTCATGAGCACATCCCCAGCTATTAATCTCAAAAATATTGCAAGTCGTAAAAACTCTTGTTTTTATAGTAAAATGTCAATTTTTTTGAAACCAATAGTTTTCAATAATTTTTTATGACAAGCAAATATGACATTTTACGAATTTGTACGATGCACACTTGGTGAGGAATATTTAAATTGTACTCATTTTTTTTCAGTAAAACCCACCGAACGTTTGCTGATAACGTTCGGGTCAAATTGACCCAGTGTGTTTAAGGAGTGGCGAAATTAAAGCGTGTCCATGAAGGATTTAACATGTTATCATCATTCGCAAGAAATATGAGTGTCAAGGTTTGTATTCGCAGATTAAAAGACACAATTCTAATTCTTTGTGTCAGTATTAACAGAATTATGTAAATCGTACAAAAAAGCAAAGGAATCGCTAAAAGAGTCGACGAAAAAGAAACAATTATTGTCAAGTATATAGCTCTGCATAAGTTAAAGAGCGCACGAGATTCTCTCGCCTCTTTTCTACTAACTTTTTCTCTCGTCTATTTTGCATTTAGAAAGATACAATTTCTTATGGCCACAGCGAGTCTCTCGAGTGGTAAAAGATTCCCGGATGGTTTCATCGCGTCCTGCGAAACGAGGGCGAGGTGAAAGTGGTGCAAGAAAAAAAAAAAGAATGAATGGAGAAGCAAGAGCGAGGGAAAGAAGACGAACCGCCAAGAATGGTAAAGCCTCGTATTTTTTACCGTGTTCAACTATTTAAGAATCCTTGTGAATCTCCGTCCAATAGCAATTCTCTGTACACTATGCGAAGAAGAGCAAGAGAAGAAGTTAGATGAACGACAAAGGTCTTGAAATGTCAGGAACTTGAGTTGTGTACCATCTTGTTCTCTTATATATCTCTATGTATACATAAATGAATATGCATATATGTGGATGTATGAATATATATAAGGATAGCCATATGCGAGAACGAAGGTACGTCCATACATGGACTTTGAGGCTCTACTCTGTGTTTTACACTCTATCCCTGCTTGTTTCTACTTTTCCTCTCGGAACGCTTCAACGAACGATTTTGCAAGCTCGTTTTCTACCTCAAGCTTTTCCTTAGACACACAGGCTTCCCACATAATACTATACAGATAATACGAAGCTCTATGTAATTAACCGCATGAATTTGTATAAACCACTCAAGCGTTCATTAGTTATTACTTTTCCCAGCACTTAACGAGTAGCTTAAAAATTTATTCATTCGCAACGAAATAAAAAATGTCTCTTTTCATTCGAACTATAATCACATCTTTCGTTAATTTCATCATTTCATTTGTTTTTTTTTTTTTTTAGCTATTAACCTTTCATTGATGCCGAGGCTTGAGTATCGCTGCCAGTAAAAAATGATGGATTTGATGTTAAGTACACGAACTAATTTGACTGGAGCTTTACGTCAAACGAGTGGAAACAGACGCGGGAATAAATGTGACACGATGCGAATACGAATGTTTTTAGAATGAATCGACTTTTGAAACATCGTTTCATGCTTCCTAGTTGTCCCCAGTTTTTATTTCTTTTTTTTTCACCTTTCATTCGACAATGCACTTTACGAGACTCGGGTGAGATGAGAAAAATAAAATAAAGCTGCGTTTTAAAGGAATTGCGAGTCAAGCCAGTCCGGTCGATTTTGCTTTCTCTCTTAAATAAAATGTCATGATGGATTAAAAAAGAAAGACGTCGTGACAAACCAATCATTTTTCAGGTTATATAATTTTCTGAATAATTTGTAAAAAAAAGTGTTTCCGTTAATTACTCGATTTACGGATTCATTTGTTTTTTTTTTTTTTTTTTTTTTTTTTTCAATATAATACCAACTGTCGTTATTTTTTGTGAGAAACTTGGGATTTAATTATTTTTAAGCCAAGGAACATAACATTTTGAGTAAATAGGAATATTTATTTGAGCCCGAGCCACCGTGATTTTTGTTCGTGGCACAAAATCGTGTGCCAACTTACAAAATGTACATATAGCGGTGAGTAAAGTGCAATACTTTGTTTTCCAACTACCGACGAGTTCTACTGGTCGAGGAGATTCCCCTGAGGGAGTTTTATTTATCAACAAGTCAAGAGTCGTGGCCACAAAAATGGTTAGAAGCAAGTCAAACAAGACTGCACTTTTACACCTCGTTTTCATGGCGTTCTGTCCATGAAAGAAAGATAGCAAAGGACAAAGAGAGAGAGGCTGAGAGGAGGAAATAATTTAGGACGATTCACAGAGACACGAAAGAAACAGAAAATATTTAAATGAAAATATCTTCACAAGAATTCGATCACGTGCCTCAAGTGAATTTTTTTTATTTTTCTTACGTTTTTTTTTCTCTTTAAAATTTCTAAGTGTCGTGTTCAAATTGTTGAAAATTCTTAACAGGAACGTGTGCCATGCGCGAAACATCCTTAAACACAAACAGGAAGAAGCTTTTTTCTACGTAAAATAAGACAGAAGTATACGAAATGACTCGCTACTCGTTCTACAAGTGTATTCTCGAAAAGGCATGCGGCCACGTTGAGAGAGCTTTCGTAATGAAAAGAAAGAAAAATAAGAACGGTGGAAATTTCGTTGAAAATTCTTTCCACGATCTTCCAGTGGACGGGATTCAAAAGAAACGAGAGTAAATAAAAGATGGGAACTATATCCGTGTACTGCAGTCACTAATTAATACTGTTTCATAATTTTCAAAGCTTCTGTTTTGTAAAATCCTTGTTAAATCTCAAATTATGAAATCAATTTTGAAATGACATCAATGAAATGCATAGGCACAAGAATATTTGTTTAATTGTTAACTCATATTGTTTGAAAACTTGGTTTTTATGGTGAAAATAGTTTGGATGAGCTTGCAATATAATAGAACAAAGCAATATATTTTATTTGGAATTAAAGTGCAGATAAAAATGAACATTTTTAGTTGTACCTGTTTTTCGGTGAAAAACGTATCGGCTTGGTATTTGGAAGGTAGATCAAGAAAAACAGATGTTCTCGAATGATCGTAGAGATCGACATCCTCGTAAAGATCGAAAAGCGGTGCACCAGCAACTTCGAGTAGCACCGAGACCAAAGGAGTTATGTCCGCGGGGGCGGAGCTCCTTGGGGGTAAATAGCCACCCAGTTTTTCGAGGAGGTTGTACACTGAAATGAAAAGGCAGTTAAAACAAAGCCATATTTAAACGTAGCCGAGCAAATAATCTCGAGTTTGAAGTGAGATATAAAAGAAGAATACAAACAGAAAGTAATGAGAACGAGAAAGGGGTGAATGATGTTCAAGTTTCAAAACTATGAATGTTCCATTTTCATTACAAGTTTTGAGAAGTTTGGACATTTTCTTATCAATGAATTTTCGTGTTAGTTTTTTTTTTGTTCCGACGCTATCAATGATTTATTGAGCCATGTTAGCCCTCGTTAAGAACAATAAGCACCGAAGAAAACATTCGAACAGAGCGTGAAAACATTTTCGAAACAATTTAAACATCAATTATAAACAAATACATTGAATTTTATATTTCGTTTATTCGATCAAGAAACCATTTAGTTCAACGAATTAATTTCATTGCAATGAAAAAAGATATGAATTCAATCAATCGAATATAATTCACTTATTTCCGGTTGATTCAATACAAATTTTTTTTCAGTGCCTTAATAATATTAATTCAACGAAGCCTTCATAAATTCAACTAAAGTTTTTTCTTAGTATAGTTAAATCGAACTGTTTTATAACTTTGGAAAAATCTTAATGAACTGAAATAACTGTAGCACGTTAATAAACTCCACAGGGTTAGAACACTGGGCGTCGTTTTACGTTACCCATACTTTTCTAACAAAAATTGCTGCATTTTTTATTAAAGAAAAATGTATATTGCAAACTTTGCAACTTTTAAAATGTATTTTTCAATTTTTCCAATTAAAATAAAAAATGATGTTATTTTACCGACTCTCTTCTTAATACGCTAATTTTTCTCGTCGTTCTATACAAAATAATAAAAAAAAAAAGGAAAACGTGATACAAATCGTGAAAAATACGACCCTGTCGATTTTATTGGAAACGCTCTGTTTATAAGCGAAGAATAAATGACCGAAGTTTATGATACACGGTAAGAGCAGAAAATCTGTGCTACACTACAAATATTTAGTGTATCAATAAATCGTTTCAATGGTACTCGAACAACAAAAAATATATGTATTCACAAGGAGTATCCATAGGGAATAAATACAGCTCACGTTTCTCGAATGATCGATAATGTTCGATAAGATATAAAATGAATAAATTATTTTACGAGCACTTTAGCTACAATATTATAGCCGATATATACCAATTTAGAAAAATAAAGATAACAAAACATAAATTTCAAAAAAAAAAATACTATAAAGATCAGATGGATGGAACGTAACAAAATAAATTTGGGCATCATTGTTATTGGAAATCAATGTAACTTTTTTTTCCTCATAGTTCGCATCCATATTGAATTTAAAGAGTTTGCGAATTGTGTTTTAATATGTTGTTTCCATGCCTTATGATAAAACTGAAGCAGTCAATAATACGTGACATCGTCGGAATTCGTCACAAATTCTTATTTCTCTCCATTTTTTTTACTCAGTCTCCATTCGTGTCGTATAAAATAATAATGTACCAGGGACATATAAATACTAGTCAGTTTATTTTATGCCTTACAGAGTCTCGTTTAAACATGCTGAACGATCGTTTTTTCCTCGACATGTACTTACGTACTTCGATAGAGGCTGATTCAACGTCAACTTTTGTAAAATCTAACGACTCACAAATTCAATAAAACTGAATAGAAATGAGAAGAAAAATATTCATTTCAAAAATATATTCACCGATGACAGCATCGATTCTCTAAGGATTGAATAATGGCTTCCTAATCATAAGTGCATTTGATTTTGAATGAAAATTTTAGTGTCTCAATTCAATGAATGAGACGAAATTCTCAACTGACTACGAGTGTATAATGTAAATTTTTATGTACCAAAATGTAATTGAATTGTTAAAGGCACATTCGAAATTTCAACTTACGATACCAAGTCAAATAGAATAGATTGGATCTCGTTTTTCATGCTTAAAAGTACCAGATAATCTATTGTACAGTTTTGTGGATAGATTAAATAGTACGCCCCACTATTTTCGAATTTTTTGAAAGCCAAAAACAAGTGATAAAACTAGATTAAGCTAAAAATTCTTAGTGTGCTTATAGGAGGTCTGAAATCTTTGAAGAATAATAAGAATTATAATTACTACGACTCGATCGAAAGTTTTAGACAGAGTTTATTTGTAAGAGCCTGTAGTGATCCGGGTGAAAAATGTAATATTCAAGGGGTTTAGTAAAAGTGCCTATCGCTCTGGAGTTACAAGCGAGGTACAACATTTTTATAGCCCTGCAAATTATCGTAAGCATTTGAGCGTTGTCCAAACGTGTGTACGTGGCTTGAGTTCGAAAAGTTGTGAAGCTTTACTTACAGTACTTATTTCCCTTGTATTTTTTCATTTTTTTTTTTTCGTCCACTTTAAGGGCTTTACAGTTTAAAAATGGTGAAGAAACACGTGTATTTTTAGGTATCGATTTTCTAATGATCTTAACACGCGAGCACGAGGCCACCCAGCACCGGAAATACATCAGAAACTTGTGCTTTGCTGAATCTTTTTCACTTTTACCGAAAAACCGGAAGTCGTCCACTCATTGCAACCTTTTGATGCTTCGTTTTTTGCCACCCTTAATGACGCCATTTACATTATCAACCTTGACACTATTCGATGACAAAAGTTTTGGAAAACATGAAATTTTATATCGTGTAACTTGTCTACAGAGATAAAAATGTCGATAAAAAAGTTAACATGGACTTCATGACCTCGACTGTTTATTCAAGCATATGAATATGACGCCAGATTTTATATTAATCATCTCTCGCTCGCCCTCATTAATATAATACCCGCGCACATACAGATGCATTAAACGTGTTACTTTGAGAGAAAAATATAAATATATAAATTCAGGCTCAACTCACTAAAGGGAATAATCATCGCGTTAAGATCTTTCGGTGTCACGGCCTTGACGGTTTCATGTGCAATGGAGTGGTGTAGCGCTTTAAGAAATTCAATACCAGTCCAACCAAAGAGTCCGTAATACGTACTATTTATACACGCACCCACACACAAATACACGATCATTTCTGAATGCAAGTAAAAAAGCAATGAACATAACTTTGCGTGTTAAACATCGCAAACCGTGTCCTTTTTTCTTACTTTCAACGTTGAGCTGTTAAACGCTGATTGAAACAGATTTCCAATGATTGTAACTTTTTCAGAGTTCAATTTTAAATATAGTGAGACCTGCTAAGCGTACCAAGTAAACCTTTTCCTTGTTATTACTCAAAACAAATCCAATCTTATTTGCAATAACGCAGCATTTTAATTAGAATGATGACATTTACGATAAAGTTAATATTCATCATTTCCGTTCGAATTATTTTAATTCTCAGTCGAATAAACTTTATGATCAATGAGAAATCTCGTGAATTAAATCTTCGTTGACATACTGAGTCATTTCGGGCCGAATAAATTTCCCGGCGTTAATGATCTATGCCTCAGAAATATTTTCCAAAACTGTCAGTTTCATTCTCTTTTGTTTGAAACCTTGTCATGGCACTGTTCTCCCTCGGAAAACCGATTTTTCCATGAAAATATAAAAAATTATGATATTTTACAAAAAATGTTTAAAGAAGTCAAAGATTTCGATATATTTATTCCCAAACAATTGAATTCGATATTTTTCGCCTTTGCATGATGCATTTTTCATGAAGAAGGGCTGCTAAAAACGGGTGCATTAACGCTGCGGGTCAAAGTGACCCAGTTTATGAATGCAGTGTCCAAATGCAAGTGTATCAACAAAAAGTTAACATTCTTTGTAACATTGGGACTTAAAAAAGGAGACGGTTACAAATTGCAAACAAACATGATAGTAAAAGTCAGCAGACATTTCCAGAGGATCAATAAAATTTAGCCCCCGATTTCATTGAAGTTGTAAAGTCAATCTGTATAATGAAAAATGAGAAGAATAAAAAAGTTGAATCAATAAATGCAACGGAAAGTTGGCTATAACAATATAATGAAATAGGTGTAGAGTTGGATTAAAGAGAGAAAAAAAACCAGTAAAGTTATCGTAGTTATAGGCTTTTCCGAGCTTGTGTGCCACGATGAAAGTTCTAAGGTCGATACTAAAGCTCATTAAATCCACATGAGAAATATACGTGTTTGTAATTGTTCCTGCGCCTCGTTAATTGGAATCGATGTGACTTTTTGTGACTAACGGTGAACCACGTTGTGAGCCACGTGCATAAAGACTAGTCGGCCTTACCAACGCGTCCGAAGCGGGTGCTTAAGTAGCTCATATTTTTAAGACTTCATTTAACCAATTGATATATCACGGAGTTTGGTAGCATTTGCGACGATTTCTTTTTCTGAGCATAAAACCTTTCGGATGACCTTCGCGTTTGAGCAAATGAAAAATGTGCAAATAAAAATGGTCGGATTTTGTTTAACGACTAAGTATATATTATTCTCATTATCCTTCTTTCTTTTTCTTTCTATGTCAGACTAATTAAGCTTTCAAGAAGTGGGTCGGGATCACTTTATCACGCAAAGTTCATTTTCGCGTTCGTTCTATTTGTAATGGAGGGTCTCTCCTTCATAAAAAAAAAAACATACACATTTTTCTCGGTGTTTTTCTATCGTAGCTACGAGCGCAGACTCGTCAATCGCTCGTTAAGGTTTCCGACAACACGCGAGAGTCACCGTGCTATTTCTGATCAAGCTTCGAGACTATAACTCAATGAAAATTGTGCACAAAGTTGCATCTCAAGTGAGTTTGAAGCTTTGAGGTCGAGGTGCTCTCGCGGAGATTAAATGAGTTCATTGAGGTGATAATTTTGAGTGTATTCCAATATAATGTTGAGCTCCGCCTCCTGATCGGGTGATCAGTGAATAAGGAGCTTTTATTCTCGGTACCAACTTATTCTACATGCCACAAATAAAAGCTCTTCTACAAGTGTGAAATGGTAAACGAGTAACGCATGTGGATCTGATTCTCGCATATTTTCTTTAATAAACTAAAATGTAAATTTGCTTGTATGAATATTGTGTATTCCTTGTGGTAGAGCTTTGTTCCAAGAATATCTAACTACGTTCCACGTTAAATATTCCCGTTAGAAGTTGCTCGTCGAAACTTACCGAAATGAGATTCTGCCTCCTCGTTCTGGATGTATACGTAACGGTAATGTAGCCCAAGTTCTAGTTACTTCTCATTTCTGACTGTATAACTATAAACGAATTCGGGTAACCACCCCGATATACTGGTAATTTACAGTGTCATTTCCTGGCCCGCGCTTACACAGTGTCTCTATATATCGAGTGCTACAAAAATCGAAGCCAAACCTCGAAGGTTGCTGGAATATGAAGTTTTACAGGGAAAACTTTGAAGGTAAATATTTGTTCCTACAAAGCAGTGTTCATAAGATATTAACATCAATTTACCAGGGAGAATCCATATAAAGATAAAGTAATATGAGAAAAAGAAGTGTGATGAGATAAAGCTCGAGCTTTCCTCTTGTTGAAGAGGTGGGTCATTACGAATCAATTATCTGAGAGAAAAAACGTCCAAAAACCGCTATCTTAATTCATTTAACTGGTTCCTGTGAGACCCCCTAGAGAATTGCCAGCGGCCACTCTGTCCTAATAAACTCCATGGAGTTTACTCCTGCCTGATACTGCAGTATCAGAATCACAAGAGAGCTAAGGGAAGTTGTGGAAACCCCGATTAATACAGGTGTTCATAGTTTTACTAAATTCAAGTCGGTAACCACCATCAGAAACTCAGAAAAGCTGCTTCCCAATATGCAATTGATACGTAAACCAGTGAATGGTTTACTAAATCATTACCTAAACGAGTAGTGACCTTGCCTGAGTCTGCTCAACATCGCTAATCGCCAGGGCCACACACTGACCGCCCACCCCGTATTTTTTTCTTTATATTCTAACGATTAATTTGCTAGCTATGTCTATGATTCTTGGAACACACCGTGTAAAGTGAAGATAGTAGGAAGGTTGGCGAGACGAGAAAGGGGCTAACGTTTACTAAAGAGATGAGGTTGACTATCCCACTTCGTTATCAGTTACGAAGCTTGGAAAACAGCTCGTCATCGAGGTAAAACAGGGTTAGTATCTTTTGATCTATTGCTCAGCTGGAACCAAGTTTGTTTTGAAACGTCGGCAACTATAGATACATACATTGCGTCACATTTATATAAATCGCGATAAAAAGGAAATGGGGTTCCACTTGATTTATATTTCACGTGTTAAGTAATCAGCAATTTAACCACAAAATTTTAAATACACAGATTTTCGTACTGTTGGACACTTACGTAACTGTAGAATTCGACGAACTTTCGGGAAATCCTGATGAAAAATTGAATCCTATCATTGCACCCTTCAAAGCAGACCTCTACCAATTTAGTTAAATGCAGGAAGACCACGTGATAGTCACGAAATGTAAATCGACCACGTCGAAAGATGCAACGTTAACACTTAACAACCGGTACTGGCCCTGCAATCAAATCAAACCGAGCCATCCCTGTACGGCACCACTTTTTTGCTGTCTCATTCGACGATTGTCTGTCATTTGTCTCTGTTGACCTAGAAAGTTGAGAGCCAAAAGTAGCGAACGTTTTTTCATCGAAAGTATTACCTCAGAGAGCATGTATATCGAGAAGAATGCTTTCAACCGATTTTTTTTTTCCATCATTCCATTTGTTTCAGGTTTTAATTGTGTTTCACAAACTTCGACGTAGATAAATTTTGAGAATTTTTAATGGCTTCAGCTTTCTAAACGTAGCTCCATCTTTTTCTCTTACGCGGTAAAAAGTTGTTCGGCCGTAAGTAGTTTGAGTTTGTACGTTAAAATTCAAGATTACGTTCGGTCGACCAACTAACCGCATCGAGTCTATAGAATTCTTACCCAAACCTCTTTTTCTCACTCAGACTCCCCCTCCCCCTGTATTCCTCGCAATTCTACCGCTCTGCCACCCGATGTCCGATTATCCTGCAAGTTTCACGACACGTTCTTTTGTTCTTTGGCTTTGGATCGTGCCACGAAAGTTCGCGATTGTACATAGATATATCTACAAAAAAAATTCACCTGATCAAAAGGGGAAAAGATAAAGAGAGAAGCTGGAGAAAAGTATCAGATAAAAGGGATGGTTTCAGTTTCAAAGTATCTACAGACAGCTTGGCATCGATTTAGTCTGAAGTTTCTTCCTCAATAGCCTCAACTATGCTGCATTTACATAGGAAAAGAGAGAAAGACTGAAGTTGAGTTCGAACACGGAGAGAATTAAAATTGAAGAATTACCGGTACAGAATAGAAACTTTGAATTCAGGCCAATTTTTACTGTTCTGAAAATAAATTTTCATGAAAATAAAATAGTCTTGTATGTATACGAAATGTTATTTTCTTTCCATAAAAATGTATATTTGGCATATTAACGATAACCTCAAAATTCAAGACTGCCCCTCGTTTGTATTCTATAACGATGATTTTTCATTTTCCATTTTCTTCGTGGACCAGTGTAACTAAAACGTCGTGAAAAATATAAATACTATAATCAAAATTTATTTTTCAATTGGAAGCGTTCAAAAAGCTCATTAATGCGAGTTGATTTTCAATCTTCAATTGACGATATCGAATATTCACAGCTCACATTAAAGACAACGTAAAATTTCAGAAATTTCAGAAATTCAGAATATCATTGGAAAATATGGAAAGATCGACAAGACCAAGTTATGAGAGTCACTGTCGTGTTGAGCGATCGATTTCGTCGAAAATTTAACTGCAGTCTATATTTGCACAGACTGCTCAATTTCCCAATGAATTTCGGCTACTAACATGTTAAGAGAAACATTTCTCCATTACGGTGAAACTATCGGGAGAATATTTCCGTTGTGGGGGTTGTTAGAACACGAAGTACATTTGTATATACAGTAGATCGTTGTCTGTGAGCCTTCAGAATTCAAATTTCACAGTAAATGTGGCGAAATAATCGTTAAAGTTGGAACAATTCCATTTCATTGAGATCGTACAAAATGTTCATAGAATCATTAAGAAAACCGAGTTCAAAACGAAAGAATAAACGTCAAGAAAATAGATCGTTGATGCTGTTCATAAAAATGGCTACGAGAAGCATAGAATTTTATTGACTTTTACGAAGTATACACCAAACTGAAGCTTTGAATAATTCATGAATGTAATGGGCACGCGGTGAATTTAAAATTATATTCAAACCCTCTGTATAATTATGCAATATTTAGGGTTGCACTTAATAAGAAGTGTCTCGTTTGTCAAATTTTATACACTTTGTATATAATTCGATGTGTGCATCGGTATCAACATGAAAAAATCGCAATCCAACAAAAAAGATAACGGTAGGAATGAGTCAAGAGTAAAAAAAAACAATTAATGTCACAGAGATACAAAGAAAAAAAAACCAATAGTAGTCACGAAAAATGTTAAAAATATATGACAATTTGCAATATAAAATATTTTCTAATTAATTCCTGAGCATTAAAATCGTGTCTAGAATATACAATCAATACGCTTCTTTGGCATCAATATTAAAAGTTTGGGTTGTCTTTAGGTAGGAGAAGACGATCCAAATAAAGGACAAGAGTCGAAGGAAAGCTGAAAGCTTGCATGCCCTATGACAAAATGTATGATTCTTATTGGGGTTTTTGTGTCTGCAGTTTGAGTCTACGTAATAAAAGCAGAAAAGGCGTTGCTACTTGTGTATATAATATGAATCCTCAGCTTATAAATGTATATAAATGTATATCCTCTTGGGTTGACCGCCACTGATCAGATAAGAGCATCTGCAAACAAGAGGGTTGGTTAACATAGTTCCATATGTACCAACACGTGTACGTCGTCTAGTTTTGTGGCTGCGTAGGCGACTGGATCGGAGTATGAAAGCCTTGCTATATATCTGTTAATTTATGCATACGCAGTAACTGATCCATCGATTCGTAGTCTTGACGAAAACAGAATTACATCGAGCTCTACATGTGTACCGGAGCGCCTACGTTCGAAACTCTACGTCACATTCATATTATTAATGTCTATATGTACAGGGTATCCTTAGTGTGATGTCCAGAAGTTCGCAGAGCCTTCAGATAGTGAGATTCTGGAACAAAATGTTCTCAACTATTCTTCGTTCTGTTGCAGCATTGATGAAATATTGGAAAAAATAGTGACAGCGTATCCTTAACGTCAATGAGGATCTAAAAGACTCGGAAGCCCTGGGGGAGGGGGAGCTGCTTCGTTCGCAACTCTTTCTATTTCTCTTTGTTTCTTTCTATTAGCAATGAACTGGATTGTCTGTCACTAATTGTTTCATATATCTTCAGTAGTGTGCACTAGAGAAAAATGGCTGACTCCTTTTTGGTCCAAAATATTGTTGCTCTGTACGCTATTCCGTTTGAAGCAATAAATTTGGAATTGTCGGTATGAATATCGTATACTAGTAGCAAAGCATTGGGTGCAACAAGGTTGTCACTCGCTCACAAATAGTCACACTGAAATTGATCATTCGTGTGAACTAATATGTACCTTGACTATGAACACGATATTGGGAGATAAATATTTATTCAGAGATATACGCAGAGAAAACGATGAAATTTATGATATAATGATGGGAACGTGGATGGCAATAGTTCGAGTTAATTTCCCTTGTGTGGAGATCACAGTATCGAAGAAATGAAATATTGCAGGATAAAGTTACAATCGGGGGTTTTTTTTTTAATATTAGTGACCTGTTTTATTAATACTTTATCTTGATACCAATGATTATTTTAAAAAGTACGAATTTCAACGATTTATACGTTTTGGTAATTCGTCGTTGACGGTTATTGAAAACGACTGAACGGTGGAAAGTAGAGCGCACTGAAGGACATGGATGCGGATATAATTTCCGCAACGAGATGTTTCTCCATTCGCTATTGCACACGCGATAAACTAGAGATACGGGGCAACGTAACGAGAAGCGAAAACAACGGACGGGATCGTACAGACATCGTGAATAATGAAACGTCCGCTTGCTATCGTGTGGTCTGTTGGCCGAAAAGCAACCAAGGGCGAAAGAAGGAAGAAAAGAGGAGAAAGACGAGACACACACGGAAGATCGGGAGTTTCATTTCTGGCGAGCTTCTTCGTGCGAGCGAAAAACAAAAAGAATAAAAAATTTCGTGTATCCGAGCCAAATAAATTCAACCAAATTTATCTATCACGTCATCCGTGTTCCTTTCCTTTTCTATATTTATCTCCCTTTTCCTCTTTCTCTTTCTCCTTATCTTATCATCTTTATTCGCTCCCTCTCTAGTTTTTTTCCCCTCTATCAGTCTCTTCCTTTCATCCTTCAAGATCACATCCAGAAACCTCTCTGGTTCGTGAAGGAATTGAGAATTATTTCAAATGTCAATTGCACTTCACAGCTTCTGTACGGAGTTAATAAAAATTTATAGTAACTTGATTTGCAATCGTAGCTTTAATACCATTCGGAATATATATTTTTAAATCTTTTGTATTATGAGCGCAAAATCATGAAGACGAAGCATTTAACTTGATTTGTTTCTCCTATTTACACAAAAAATAAATAAAATTCCTTTTCAAAATGAATGTAGACTTCGTTTTAAGAGATTCCTATCACGAAATCGCATGTTTTACGAACAACAGATTTTTACCAAGATGAGATAAAAATACATGCCATTCTACTGGATAAATATGGAGTCGAGTTATCGAAATTTCAGCATAAAAACATAATTTTGAAAATTTTCTAATTCCTAGGACTCTTAATAGAGATGACCTGCCGCGAATTTTCCATTCAAACATTCGTATACAAAATTATTCTGGACGATTGATGTAAACGGTTCTATATGCATAGAAAAAAAGCTAAATATTCCTTCGCAACAATACAGACAGGCCGTATTTTCTTTGACAGTTAATTTTGATAACATTTTAACGCCAGGTTTCAAAACGGTCTACATTTTTTACCAAAGATACTCGTCCGCATTTTATAAATATTTTCACTCACGTTGAATTGGCTTTCATTATTCACAAACAATGATGGCAATGTTTCGTTTTAACAGTTTTTGACAGTGCAGTTGTCGACTTTGTAGCTCACTACGGAATATTAAAAACTTTTCCAATTTACGGAATTAAGCAATAAATTTCGATTTTTCTTTACCGTGCAGTACCATTAATTGATTTTGACAGTTTTCTTTCAACATAAAGTCTAAATCGTGAACGATTCTAGCGGGCACTGCTCACGCGTCCAAAAAGTAGACCACTCTGCGAGAGGAATACCTTAAGTGGGTTGAAGCATCATAAAAAAAAAAAAATGAAAAATCAATGTGTGTAAAATGTCCACAGTGACCCCGATCCGGCCCGAAAAATTGCAGCTCAGAGAGAAAGTATAATACCTACGTAATGTCAGAGGACCGTGAAGAAATTTATATATGATATAGACAACGTCACAGCCGTGCAAAATTTACTGGTCTCTCTATAAAAATTCTCAAAGGCACAGGCAGGTATGTGCACACTCTATTGTGGCTCACATGCCTGTCATATTTTATGAATATATAAAAGGTTGCGACGTGATGAAGAGACGAAAAAAAAAAAACAGTGTACCACAGGGAAAAAAATCAATTATCACACACTCATTATCAAATCGTTTAATGAAGAATTCGAGAAAAAAAAAGTAAAGAGAACTCTATAAACCGAATTAACACAATATAAATGGCGAAAATCAAAATAAAAATAAAAATATTTAAAAAATTGTAATAAAAATAGAAATAAAAGTAGTTGAATTTATCGATTTGTTTTAATCATCAATAATCATTGGTATAGAAAACGATTATTAATCATTCTTTAGTGAATATAATCTACAAATATTATTCGACTTTATGTATACGGAAATACTTTTTGTATAAGAAGTACATTCATCGATTTCTGTCTTTCTCTCCCTCTCTCTCTCTCTCTCTCTTGTTCAGATCAAAGGATAACAGTATCACGAGCTGTCGCATATTTATTACATATTTATAAAGCTCTTTGCGATAAAATTGAAAGTTCACGATATTGGAAAGGTATAAAAGATATTTCTATGATTATAGTATAAAATTATCGATTTCTTACAAAGACAAGAATGCAAAAGAAAAACCGTGGAGTTGGACAAACCATGTGTTAATGTGTACCGCGCGAGATTTCCATCTTTTCAATTACGCCCTTTATCCATAGATCATTCGACCTCTCATTTCAATTCTGTTCACGCTGCTATCGAGCTTTATTGGTTTCTAGAATTGTTTATATATATCTATACATTGACATATATATCTGTCTGCCATCTCGATCTATTTATATCCTTGTCTACATACGTATGCACCATTCCCATATTCTATTCAGAATTTACTCGCGGCAACCACTCGACTATATTTTTATTTATCGATATTATCATTTTGAGAAATATTCGTGCTCTCGCGCCAAAACGAAATGCATGGCTAGAACAATATGATCGGTGTTCTAAAAAAATTTATACCAGTTCTGAGATTAAAAAAAACACTTGACACACATAGAGAATTCGAATTGACACAAGGACAAGAAATTTATAATGTCAGTTTTATTCGAAGAATAAATCGATTGGCTGCGTTGGCTCGACAACGTGTAAAAGTAGTGTAATTTGTAGAGTAAGCGAAATATAGAGTAAATCTGAAACAGTGCACATTGGGATATAGAAAGAATGAAAAAAAAAAAACGAATGTACCTCAAATGAGAAGAGTCAAAACGTTCGAAATATCTTGTATAAAATATTTTAAGCTGTACTCATGGTTGTACCACAAAGTTACTATTTTTACTCTGCAATGAGGAATAGAAATAAATTTTGTTTTGAAACATGAAAAAGTCTGAATGTCTAATAAAATAGTAAATGACCAGAAAACGAGTTAAATTTTTATTTCGTTTCGATTTTATACGAGAAACTCATTTTCACGGATCAGTGACGTTCCACATGTTCTACTTTTCGCCTCCAAATGTAATTGGAAATAAAAGATGTCTCGTTTGGATAAAATAAAAAGGTCAAGGAAAATTTCGCTAACATTTTATTTATCCGTCTGTTACCAACAAACTATTGTTGTCACATGGTCGTCAACCTTTTTTTCTACTTGATTGTTCCGATTGGACATATCACAAAAAGGCTGAAGAATAAGCCTCATGAATTCGCAGGTGATTCCAGGATTTTATCTCATGAATAATCGATCTTATCGATTCCACTGACCGGTCAGTGACCCAAGAATCCATGTATCTGAAGTATATAGAATATCGATGTAAAGAATTTTACATCACATCAAATACATTTGCAATCATCTCTTCTACAGTTGGCATAAAAAATGAGACAGCTTGTATGGTATTAAAGAGATTGGTGACTGGTTTTTAGAGACAGGTGGCAAGGAGGGAATGTTTAAGTTAAAACCTACGATTCACGAGCTAATTGTTGCAAATATAATTTTCTACTTATAAAAATGCCTATATATCCACATAAGCTTCGTTGAATTGGTTTTTTTGTTCTTTTATATTTATTTCTGACCAAAAATATTACTTAAAGTAACTATTTGATAACTCTTACAATGGTCGTTATGAAATAACGAATGATTGTCAAATTTGGGACGCAAGAGTTTTCACTAACACAAATATCATGTACAGAATTGTACTAAAATTGTTTTCCAGTTACGGCAGAGTCACAGATTCCAACCGAAAACTGTCTCATTTTTTGACGTTCTCTAATTTATTATTCTAAAACGACAGGTAACAAATTCGTGAATTTCTGCGCATTTTTTTCGAAGGATTTAGAGTTTTTGATAATATTTATATCAAGGCGAGCTTACTATTTTTTAGTGAGATTTCTGTCATAAGAATTTGAAGCTAACTGATCATCGTGTGAATCCTCATAAGTTTCAATATATGTATAAAGAAAATTTGTAATAAATTTAATTATTTTGGTTTGGATCACCAACTTTATTAGTGGATAAAAAAAAATATAACTGCAAATTTTATAATGGACTTAGCAAACGTAACTGTTGTACGAAATGCCATAGAAAATTTCTTTAAAATTTTCGAAGTTTATCGTTCCACCATTTTTTGGTCTTTAACAAACAATAAGCGACGTTTCGTTCATAGTGTTTATGACGCAGGGTGAAAATCATTAGTGTGTATAGTAGTCTTATACGTTATTGTATGAACACATTTGCCGCAGTAGTTAAACAAAGGAACACGAGGCATGAAAGGGTGGAGAAAAAAAAAGTGCGATACAGTCGGAAAAGTTGGTGGGTCGTGAAATATAGAAATGAAATACATACACAAGTTCACATGGAACTGCATAAATACGGTTTGCATGAAAAAAAGAGCAACATTGAAGTAAAGCGGAAAAGGGAGGATGGCAAAATCAAATGTAAAATAACATACGGGCCGAATGCATATATGAATGAAATCTTTTTCAAGTTCGTACATCGAGGGCACACGGTACGAATTTCCACGAGCTCTTCTGCTGTTGTTTTCGTGAAAAAAAAAGCTCCAAGCTATACACAAATGTATAAACCATGTATTCTTTTTTGTAATTTTCTACTTTTTATTCGCGCTGATGAAATCAGTAAAAAATAAAAAATAAAATGGCATACAGACAAAAAAAGTTGTTGACTTATTTTCTTTTCACTCCGATTTCATTTTAACCCATTTCCGACATTCGAGACAGACTTGATTAACGAGCATCAAGCTTTTTCAATGGTCAATTCTAGAGACGATTTATAAAATGAAAGTTTAAGAGTATGATATCCATTAATTTTCATGGTGCGACAGATTTTTCCCCTTTTTCTCGTTTGCGATGTATAACAACACGTATCAAGAGTTGAACGCGTACTTGGACCCTCCAGCGTGCGAAACAATGTTCAATAACGATATTCACAAAAACAAAAAAACGAAAAACAGGAGAATGGAAACAGGGGCAAACAGGGTAAGTTCACGAGTCATGACAACAGCGCTTTAGAGCTGTATACAAATATATACATTGCATATAAAATAAAATAAAATGATATATTATTATATATTTTGAAAAGAAAAAAAAACCTATAGTCGGAAAAAATCATTGAGTTGTGAAATCGGATTTGCAAATTGATCGCTTCGTATACGATAAAGGGTCAACTTAACTGTATTGACCGTATGTAGGAAATACTCTACACGTAAGTTCGAACCGTTCACTATGTATAGAGGGATCAAGCTGAGCTCACTTACGCGCCAAAATAGAGTGGATAAGACTCGATATGAACCTATATCCACATCCAAATATCCATATAAATCTCTATCACTCTGTCTACCTCGCTAAAAACAGCCTCGTTAGCATCATCCACGAACGGAATAATCTCGAGGTTATATGGCTGTAAATACCGTGGCGGGTGAGTGAGAGAGAGAAGGGGAAGAGAGATTGGGTAGGAATACCAACGGATGCAGCAGACTAGTGCAGTCTCATCCTCCAACCCTCCACCTTTTTTTTATCCCTTGCTACTACGACGCGACGACGGCCTCTTTTTTTCGACGCCCCTGGCGTTCTTCTTTTTTTTATATATAATTTTTACTCCCTCTTTCTGTACTTTTACTTTTCCCCTCTCTTTTGCTGGCTTCTTCTTTCAACCTCACTCTTCACCACTGACACTTTGCCATCCGCGCACTAACCCTGTCGCTTTTATTCTGTACAACGTACCCCTTTTGGCAGATTTCCTTTTTTTTCGTTCTTCCATTTCTTTTCTTTCTTTTTTTTTCTAAAATGTATTATTTTCTCGTGACGATGCTGTAAGAACCTTAACCCAAAAGGCTTAAATAGAAAAAGAGGGACAATGGGAGAGAGAAGAGGAAAGGACACATTACCATGACCCTGGTTTCGTGCCTCCTGTTTCCCTGTTCTCTCTTCCTAAATCCGGATATCGACATGCAGTTCCATCGATCCAATCCTCCAACCTTCCTTTTTCTCTCTCCCTCTATCACGCACCAGTTTCCTCCCTCTCTCTCTCTCTCCCTTTTCCTCTCTCCTCTTTAACACTCTGATCTTCCCATCCGCTACCTACGTCACTCTCCCAGTGTAATATTCGCGCTAATACCTCACTCTACCCTTCAACCCCAGCTTCCATTCTTTCTTTCTCGTTTATACCCACAATAGTTACGACACGGTCGATTTCAACGTCGCCACTAAGTACAACACTACGCGTTGATTCTTTGTCCATGACTCGAGTTTTTTTTTTCTGTTGCACTATTGTACACACGTGTGAGTCTTGTTCACATATGTGCAAATGTATGTCACAATGTGTTATTTTCTTAACCAAGAAGATCCACTGCAGCAATAACGATAGAACAATATTTTTATAACCAAATTATTTTGCTCGTTGTATCTTGCACTGCGATTCATAATCGATCAATCGTTCACTGAAATTTTCAGCCGCCATTGAAGATTATTTTCAATCGGACATCGATATTTAAATTTCAATTAATTTGTAATCCAAACCCAATCTTCATTAGAATTTGTAGACTCAGTTGAATCAGACGTTCATAACCGTATCATGGAATTATAAATTTATACTGAATTGAAATTTGAAATTCCAATGAGAATGACCATTGATTCATCAAGTGTGATGAATTTTTTGAAACGGAAAATACACTGGACGAAAATAGGGATTGAAAATTGCGGTTTCTTCTCTTCTCTTGCTCCTATATCTACCTGATTCCTATAGAAAGACAATCCTTTTGTGTTTCTTCAGCGAAAGTAGAAAGGGTGCGTGTCATTTTTGTTTATTTCTAGTGTTTGTTCGAGTTTCAATAATGACAAACTTCTCATATACACACACATATTTGTACTTTTTATGGATGTGTATTTCACTGCTTTAGATTTTAATACACGAGAACGTGTCAGACAGTTAAAAACAGGAAAAAAGTATAGTGAAAATTTATCTTACCCGGTGCGAAGTCGACTTCTCTCTTCCCAAATCGTAGGCAACTCTCGTAAAACAGACCAAGTTTCTCGAATACACCAGTCATCTTGCCCGTTTCGTTAATGAGCATTTCTGAATAACAAAAGAAAAATAACTTCACAAATATGTTGAAAATTTTTTTCACAGTTCTTTTATCATGAATTACAACATTGTGCAATTGACACAATTTCAGGGCTTGATATGTCATTAATAGAATGAAATATAGTCGATAAAAATTCACAACATTAATTAACCTCTATTAATCGATTAAAACAATATTGATTTTGAAATCAACGGTCCTACGAGAGGATATAAGTGATGGAAGCTGCAGTTTCAAGAACATGGGACTTGCAACACGAACGGGAAATTATCGAACAAGTTTTCTTCATATTCGTCTTATATTCTACGAGGTGCTTTTTCTTATCAGCTGACCTGGAAGTCACTTTCGACATTTTATACCGTAAATCATATATATATATATATTAGGCTGTGCTAATGAAAATCGATAGTTTTATTTCGCTCGTATCAGCCACAAAACCTTGACTAAGGGTAAAAAAAGAAAGATCTTCGAAGGGGAGCTTAAAATAAAGTTTTTTCGAGGAGATCATGGCATTTTTAAAGATTTCCCATAAGAATTATGTCTGCTCAGTACATCTGTTCTTTTATTAGCCTGATTAAATTTTTCCAGTGGATATGCGGACAAAAAATATCGATTTATTTGTCGTACATCCTGATGCATATAAATATATGAGTTGTGGCCATGCCACCTCATATATCTATTTGTAATATATATATCCATTGGTCCAAAATTCAATTCAAGTGGTACAGCAGCACAGTCGAACTTCTTTGACGTTCACGACAGTATCTCTCTGTGCTGTTTCATGGGAATATTTACTGCCGTCAAAAAACCTTGGCTCTAGCAGTGCGAAGCCACAGCTGAGCTTCTGGTTCCGTCGTACGAAGCGACGAAAAGCTGCTTACCGTGGCTACAACCGAAAAATTGGAGATATTTTTTTTTTGCCCAACTAAAGCTCGACGTCAGATTTTCATTCTTTCGAGATAGAAAAAAAAACATCGAGCATCGCTTTCTCTTTGGTTATTTTACATCCATAAATCCTGCTGAATGTTCGCCTTTGATGTATGAGTGATATTTTTTAGTCATTGGCTTTGGACCATGGTCATATGTGAAAATAATTGAAATTTATAAAAGAAAAATGAAAATGTTTGATGATAGCCTCACTATAAATTTGTCTTTAATTTCAATAATAAAAAATATTAATTTTCTGTTCTTTTAACAGATTTTTTCATTCAAATGAATTTATATATTCATATAAAAATTTGCCTACATCTGTGCAACAAGAAATGCAGGGTTGCACGTATACCCCTTACGGTAAATCGCTATCTCTGCTGGCTGGCGAGCCAGACATTCAAAGCGACCACCCGTCGCAACTTCCATGTATAGCTATGAAAACGATACTCAGTGCACTTTTGGCTTATTGTATAGATATATACACAGTTATGAAGATATTCGAATAATATATAAACATGTATGCATAGGGTGTCGAGAAAATCGTGGCCGATATTCAGAGAGAGAGAACTGATTATATAATTCCAAGAATAAAAGTCTTTATATCGAACCATCGGAACTTCCAATATACGAACGATTTCCAAATCCATTCAGAGATTCAGCAATGAAGCTTTTACAAAACTTTGCCATAAAATAGAAACAAAAAAACGAGATAAATAGACGACTTCGTCGCCGGAAAATCTGAGACTAGCGAGCACAGCAAAAAGAAAATGCGAAATTGTGCAAACATCTATATGATCGACATCCTCGTGTATCGAATACAAAATTTTCTCATATCCAATTGCTATAACTCATTCTTCCAGCAAGATATGTATAACATATTTGTATTCAGTGATGTTTATATTGGAACTGTAGAAACTCGAACTTCGTTTCACAACCATTCCTATTTGCATTTATTGCCCTATTTCCATGTCTCTCATGTATTTTAAAAGTTGGCTTTCTAATATAAGGATTTTCTTGAGTCAACAAACATTTTCGATGAGCTGTAACGTGAATCATGTTTTTTTTTTTTAATTACGATTGCAACTTGAATAAGAAGTCAATGAAAGTTCAACTGTTTATTTTGTTTTGTTTTTTGAAAAATAGACCAAAACTATAAATCTCTAAAATGGGACGAGGTCATAAAATATTAAGCAATAAATCTCAATGAGATATTTGAGTGACTCAGGTTATTTCAACGCCCTGTTCAATATCACTGTAAATCAATATTTGTAAAAATATTCTGGCTGTTCTTATCGTCTACGAATTTTCCCAGCGGAACTCGAACGAGCATCCCCTTTGTTATCCCTCTCTCCTCTATCGTTCTATTTTTTTTTCTTAGGCCATAAATTCTACCCTCCACATTGTATTTCATCTTATTCTCTCTTCGACCAGTTCTATTTTCATGATTTCGAGTAGCACACGCGAAAGAAAGCGCTGTTCACACCGAGTGCTCCAGTTTCGTAGTTTCTTATTTGGTCCTTCCGGTGAGCCCTTTAATCGATCGAAGGATGTATTATTCCGTTCATTCTTACGGGCGTAATGCTTTCGTGGTGTTAATCAATCTATATAGAAAGCATTTCTCGTTTCGGTCATTTGTTGACCTTAAGCAAAGAGAAGATGAAGGCCAAAAGTTATACAATAAAGAGAAAATGACAGTTGATGGTAAAACGGTGACAAAAGGACGAAATGCTTGCAACTGGAAAACGTGATATCTTGAGCTATTAATATGGACTATTCTTTTACGAATTATCTCGAAATGTTAAGCCAAACTTTGGGGTCAAAAGAAAAGAGTTTGAACCACAATGAGCCGAGTCAGAGTGTTGATAACAAGGTAACCGGTGCCATTGCCCTTACGATATTAACCTAAACCAATGATAAATTCGTTTACTGTTAAATCTAATGAACATCCGGGGCTCGTATGTTCTTAGCTTCCGGTAACGGATTGTATGGACCATGTCAGACACACATATATATATATATACTTGATGTAAATATAACCTCAGAACCTCCCGAACCAAACTGGGCTAATGGGAGCAACGATGAGTAAACCTCTCTCGCGTTGCTATAAATCGGGAATCGATGTACATGGAGGTTCGTCCTTCGCTTACGATTCCTAGACTTTTTGGCTCCGCGTCTCGTCCTGCTCCTCTATGCCAGACCACCGAATCTCAATCCTCCCCCTCTTATTCACGCTCTATGTCTCTCTTCTGATTCCTCTTTCTCCGCTTCAATTTCGTTATGTCAACCAACTTATTTTCGTTTCAAAACTCTTGGCTTCCTTTTCTCCTCGTTCTATTTTCATACGGAAAACAGCATTTATAATCGATCTTGAAATTGATAAACCCTGTCAGACAGCTTCTTAACCTTAATCGTTTTATTTTCATTCAATCTATTCACAATTTTCAGGAAGACAATGAAATTGTACGTTCCACATAGAATTAATATGTTTAATGGGAGAATTTTTATTTCATATGAACTATTGGTAAAACTGTATGGAAAACCATTCTATCGTTCAGAATTCTGGAGAACATTTTCAGGATAGAATAAGATTGAAAGCGATTGAGTTTTTGGTCGGAAATTTTGTGCACATTTCCAAAAACCCTGTTGGCCGATTGTTTTTAAATTTGGTACAAACGGCAGAAGGGGTAAAATGTATTCAAAAAATCGATGGTCATAAATAATTATGCCGTCGTTTTTAAAAAACAACATCATTTTTTTGTCTTATTCTCATACAATTGCTCGCAACACTGACCAGATTGAAAAAGTTCTATACGGAACGTTCTGTAGAACTTCCGGAACTGTGGTTTCCAACGAAAGGTTTTTTCCGTGCACAGTTTTACTAAATCATGCGAAACTTTAAGATTGAATTTGTATTTTTTATTTACATGTGTTTTTAAACTACCAATAATCACGTGTAGTAAATTAAAAAAAAAAATTGTAAAGTTTCAATGTTATTCTATCCAGAAAATCACAGCTGAAAACGGGATTCTTGACAATACTTCGACTTTAATTACAGACACGTAATTAATGATAAAAAGTAAGCAAAAACCATTTCTGTATAAATAACTTTTATCTGCGTGAGTGAAAATAAAAGCAAAGATGAGAATTCGAACGAAACGAATACAGAATATCCATCAGATAATTATGTCTTTGAAACGATTGACATTTTCGTAATAAAAGATTACACTTCCGATAAATTTCTGCTAATTAGGTTAATTGCAATCCTTCAACGCTTGTGAACTTGCGAACAATCGAATGTAAAATGTGAGAAAAAAATCTGCAAATGGATAATTTAAAAGAATCAATAGCCTCAGCAAATTAGATGTCTCCATTTCTTCGCCTCAAATTCTATAAAGCTGCAAATGGAATTAAAAACCTCTGCGACAAGACTGGAAATCGAAATCGACGTTGACATGCAAACGGCGTTTGGCAGATCGTTCAAAGCTCATAAGGAATAAAACCATTTTGACGTTAGGAGCAGGAGATGGGGGAGCAGCAGGAATTGTAGAGTGGAAACCAATATTCGTCTGTGTACGAAGCTTCGATAGATCTGTTTAAAAGTCCATTAGCAGATGTTGATTGAAACGGAGTTCGATTTAATTATGTTTCAATTAAACATTCGTACGGTTCGACTGATTGACGCCAGTTTTCTCTTTGACGCATGATTCTTGACATCCATTCTACACTAAATGATCGCACCTAATAATTTTTTTGTTTTGTATTTTTTTTTTTGACAACTGCAAGACAAAAACGTGCTTCATGAAAACTTATGTCAGCATCAATGCTATTTAAATTTTCGTGCTTCCTGAGTGAAATGTCATCTTATGCTATTTCCTGAACGAATAAAATTTTGCCAAAGTACCTAAATTTTTATCTTTTAAGTTTACGATGATTAAAACTTGACAGTTGTTCAACAGTTCGACGCTGTTTTATTTATTCTATCTCCCGGAATACATTTTTCGAATGTGTTGTACTTGCTTTATAAATACTGGAGCACATCAGATCAGAGAGATCAGACCGCTGTGTAAGGACCAAGAAAATTGTTTGTTGTAAGTCTTTACATTCAGATTTACACAGTCAACGACTGTGATTCTGTACAGTAAATATTTCGCTGACTCGTTTCGTTAATTTAACGTTTACAAAATCAAACATTTTAGCGAGCTGAAGCAGAAAATGTGGCCGATGGGATTCGAGAAGGCAAAGTTTGAAGTAAACTTGGCTAATGGTATCTCCCGCGTCGAGAGTTAACCCGACTATAAATTAGGAATCGATACTATCCGTCTCTTTCTTTAGGCAATGTAGAGTTTCACGACGAACTCAGAAGAAACAGGAAAAGAGAAAAGCAAGACCACGAAAGTCGGTAAGCCAAACTACAAATTGGTATAGAGAAGCTGTTCGATAGCTTGCCCACAACGTTGACATTACCTGATCGATCGTCTCCGTCGTCGTTCGTGCATGCTTTCCTCTCTGCTATAACTTCGCCATCAATTGAACTACGTACGACACGACATGCATCTCGAAGAAAAAGAACTTTAAATAACCGATCATTCATGCGTTACGGAAATTCGCCACGATCTCAAACATCCCGCGCACGAAAATATGTGCTAATGACCAGAATGACACATCGTAAACCGAGTGCACTTTAACACTGTCGGAGAAATATTCGGTAAATATGTCGAATCAGGGTTGCAGCTCAAAATGCATGGAATTTTTCTTCTTCTAATGCTTGTTATCGCTCAATTACATTATAAAATGTAATATTATAGTGGGGGATATATTTACCAAATATTCTTAAAAAAAATTTCTTTATGTCAGTTGCTCTAATGTTTATTATAAAATAGTATCATTTGTCACTTTGTTCTCAATGCTATAGTCCTTTTTGATTAAACGATATATAAATTGTATGCTTATTTATGTGTATGATGGATATTCATTTATCAGTCACATATATCTTGAACAATGGAGGGCACCTATAGAGAGAAACGTAACGTGTAAATAGTACATGACTGAAGAGCACGTCGATGATCCTCTACTGTACTACACAATAGTTGCCTGTTCTAGAGGAGCAAACTCCAGCAGAGTAAACTTCGACCTGGATTAAGTACTCCCTGCTACAACTGTCGCGTCTGTCTCTCATTTTCTTTCTCTCTTTCTCTTGTTTTATCCCGTTATCGATTATCAACAGGACTATACACGTGTCAAAAGGTAAACCTTAAGCCACCGTAAGTCGAGACTCCTCGTTAGCTTGTTCTAACGAAGTGGCTGTGGTAACCATCGCTTCTATACGTACACGTGTACTTACTCAAAAAAGGCTACGACGAAAATCAATATATAAATTTCCAACGGAACCCATATAAGGTCGCACCAACTACATTTTGAGAAATACAAATTTTATCTTTGGTGTTCATTTGATGAGGCATTCTGACCGGAAATTGAACCATATTTCATGTGCTCACATATTTGTAGATTTTTTCAAATGGTTTACTCACGAATTATTAAACATTCAACCGTTATTTTTGCAAAATCAGGGGCACTCGAAGACATTGAGCTTAAAAATAATTTTAATAAATGTTTAAATCGTCGCCATTTCGTCAACAGATAATAATTTTAAAAAACGAACGGCTTTGCACAACGATAGCACTTTTCATTTTAGATAACACTTTATTAAAGTTTCGATGAGACAATAGAGAGAATTTTTTTTTATCTTCACATGGATGCTTATAACTTTCCAAATTTTCAATTTTTCCCAATGGAAATTAGTGTTGGTTGTAAATGTACTTAATCAACTATACTTTGCTCTAACCTGAAATATTTACTTATACCTGTGAATAAATTTTCAAAAAAATTGCTCGTAAAATTTTTATCACCAAATACATATATGTTTGTTTGGATGTATGTATTTTTTTATTCTTCTCGTTTTCTTGAACTCTTTTCTCAACCCTTTTATCTACCGGCCTCAGTACAGGTGAATATATGAGAGCTCGCGACGAGGATTTGCAAAAGCACAGGTTGAGACGCTTAGTTCGTTGGTACAGAGGCAAGAAGGAAGTGCTCACAGAAAAAAAGAGCACGTGAGAGAAAAAAAAAAGACGTAAAGAGCAAGATAGAATTCCGGCATATTTCGTACTCCGCCATAACTCGACATACGGCGAATGTGTAGCGAAAAGCGAAAGAGAAATAACGAGGAAAAAGTATAAGTTGGAAGATAGGAGAACAAAGAGAAACGGAGAAGAAAAAAATTTTTTTGCAGCATAAGGAACATTTCTGGCTCACGGAAATGGTCCGGAGCTTTTGGTCATGAAACGGAATGAGAAATCGCGAGTAGAGCAATCTCTGAGTGTACAACTTTTTCTACTGCCGAGAAAACAGAAAGAGAAGAAATTATGATTCTAAGAAAATATGAAAATAAATCACTCCCTTGACCCTGGGATGGAGTCCAAAGTTTTGTGAGCTCGCGAGAAAGCAAGTTTCGTTTTTCAAGGTGAACACAAAATGTACGAAACTTTATAAAAATTCGTAAATAGTATTCGGGAATTTTAGTATAAATTTGGTTCAATTAATCAAATCTTAATTACCCTCGTCATCACTTCGCAAGTTCTTATCAAAAAATTTAACGTTCCAGGCATCGCCTTGGCCTTGACGTGATATTATCTTCAAATACTGTATAAAAATTCGCTCTTCAGTTTCTATCTCTTTGGACAAACTAAAATAAATAATTGTAACGATTGTCTCATGTTTGTCCCCTCTTTTCTAAAATCTTTTATTTTATGACTCGTTCACGAGGCAAACGGTGTGCACTCTCATCCACATACTGCCAAACTTTCACCGCAAACTCAGCTTCCACTGCATGTGACTTTTGCCTCACGAAACTTCGGAGTACAAAAATAAGATTCAACCTTCACGCTCTTTTTCTATTAACTCACATTCATCGAGCTCACAACTATTTCTCTCCATTGCAATCTGAGCAAAAGAAAACTTATGTATCAATTTTCCGAAAACTTCTTTGACAAAGAAAATTACGAATTAAATTAATTTAGTTCTAAACAAATTAATATTCAGTTTATTACTGTATTTCGAATAATAATTGCTCAATTATTATATTTTGAAAAGAAAAGAATTATAAAAATAAAAAAATAGAATGCTTTATGGACGAGACAAATAAGTGAAAACATGGAAATCACTGAAATAAATAGATTTTTGAAATTTCAATTGAATAGTGACAACTGAATACTTCATTGTCTTGAAGCGTAAAGCTCGAAAGAACTTGACCTTATGCAACGTTCGATGGCCGCGAAAAATAATTAAATTTGTGCTCACACTTGTGTTCCTAGTAGTAACCCTTCCTGGTGTTTTTTTTCTTCTCTTACGTAAAATCGAAGACCTCGACTATTATCGTGCCTAATACGGCTTCGGGCATCGTTTATTCCTATTTACGATTTCCACGCTTTATCCGAGATTTTTAAGTTCCTCGTGATTTTCACGCTTATGTGAATATAGCCAGCGAGTGTTCATGAACATCGGTTCAATTGCCATGTCTATATTTATTTCATGTATTTCAATCTTCAAGTATTTAATTTTATATTCGATATTCGAACCCTTTGAAGAATGCATTTTGTTCTGACATGAAATTGACATGAAAGTTTGCACACAAGAATTCATTGGATCGCTGATTACGAATCTTGACCAAAAATAGAAAAATGATAGAAAACTTTCAGACACGATAATTGTTAGTTTGAATCTAGTGCAAAATCGATTATATCTTTATTCTTTTTCAACAAAAACCACCGTCGAAAAATTTATTCAAAAATTCAAACAAATTTTTTGGAGTATTGAACTCGTGGAAGGATTGCGTTCGTGATTTTTATAGTGAAAATAGAAAATTTATTTTTTAATGAAAAATCATCTATGCAGATTATTTTTACATGATATTTATGCAATTAACAAATAATGTATGTACATATTTTGTTGCATATTCATGAATATCCTACGGACCATATACACACGAAAAATCTAGAAATTTTTGCAGCACAAGTAGTTTAATAATCAAAAAACTAAAAAACTAAAAAAAGAAAAAGGTGGGAGTATGTCCCACCGTGACTCAAAGGGTTGAATGTTTTAAATGTATCTTTTGCGTACAGTGATGGATTTTTATGAATTAATAAAAATCGTAATAAAGCCATAGACCATTTTCCATTATTATTCGACTATTTAAAATTCTGGATGATTTACTCTCAAGCATGTCGAGAAAAAAACAGAGCAAAAGGAACGAAGATGTCAGAATGATTGCTCGAAAGGAGAACGGAAATTCAGTGAGTGTATTAAGAGCGAATTTTCCAACAGCCTGGTATGTTACAATAGCGACCGAAGACCAATGTGTTTTTAAACTTTTTCGATTCTTTTCTTACAAAAACTCCGACGCCCTCGTTTCTCGACTCCAAGTTGATTCTTTTGCTCTGTCTCTCTCTGTCCCTCTTCCTCTTTCTAACTCTCTCTAACTCTCTCTAACTCTCTCCCTCACACAGACACACAAACCCTCGCACACTTCCTTAATGCGTTTACACCTTTGCATCGACTGCTGGCATTATATTCAACTCACTGTCGCATCTCGAATGTTTTGGCAAAGTAAAATCGATTCGATCCAAACATTTCAAAACTTTCAAACTCTTACGACCGTGTCTCCATTATTTTTATAAGACTGAATAAAAATAAAAGAAGATCCGTATACTGGATAATACTTTTTATTCAATCGTCGTTTCTTATTGAATCTTTAGTCGAAAAAGAGATGAGAAATAAGAAAAAAAAATTATGAATTATGAAAAGTCATTTTAATGCTAGACATTTTTTTTTTTTTAACATGAAAAATTTCTCGAAAAATTCATTCAAGCAAAAAAGTGACGATGGTTTTGAATAATTTGTAAATGTAAAAAAGTAATTGAAGATAATAAAACTCCGACAAATGTCATCGTTGCACAAATCAAAAATCTAATTCCTCCAACGCAGTGAAAAAACATGAGCTGCTTGTTTTCGAGATAAAGTTGTTACATTGGATTTTGTTACATCGAGTTTTCTTCATGGACTCGAGGGACTTTTTTACGAAAGAAAAGTCTATTTCCGAATGATTTTTCTTGTTACATTGTTCTTTCAGGAGATGAAGAACTTTATGAAGCATCCCTTCGTTCGTATGTACTCGAACGATTGAGACAAGGCGCAGGAAGTACAAGCGATGAAAAATAAAAATAAAAGTATGAAACTGGCGCCAACTTCGCAACTTCCCGGGTCCAGCAATGTCCTTCTTTTTTTTACTCTATTTGTTCTTTTGCTTTTCGCTCGATATGAAGCTCACAGTTTTCTGACCTCATGCCAACAGAAAAAAATAGAAAAAAGTCAGAGACAAAGTTCAGCGAAAAAAGTCCAAACACTAGCGAATTGAGGAAAAACCTTTTTTTCCTACAAAATGAGATGTTTTTCTGGCGTCTTTCGACTGGTGAGACTGTCAGGACGTTTTCATACTTATCAAATTTCTTACATCTCCTGTCCAAAGCATACACTTATAACAAGGATGACGTACCAAGTCGTCACGTTGGTGCAAGAAAATGCATTTTGCGCAAAAAAAGACCAAAAAGGAAGCACCGTCTAGCCTACGCTCTAGTTCCGCTTATTCATAGTCCATTTTTTTTTTTACTCCAACTTCTTTTTTTCTTACCCGTATTTTATTCTAACCTCATTCTTTAATTTTTATTTCCACCCCCTAGCGATGCTTCTCTTCCTTTCTCAAACTTCTTGTCATTTTTATCCTTTATTCGTTTCTTTTGCCCCTCGAAGGAAACTTACCTCTTGCGAGATTCTTGCAACTTTCTGAATTTATTCGCTAATCAAAGATGTTGCAATTTTCATATAATTTTTCTATTTATTTTTAATGGATTTTGTAAAATTATGTTGGGCTCATATCATTTTCGTTTTCGTTCCAAGAATTTCCAACCAAATTTCGCCTTTGAATCGACTTTTTGAACAAATTTCTCCAAAGATATCGAATCATTTTGTTTTTAATGAAGAAATCAAATTCATTGTTACTTCATTTTGATTTTACTTGTTAAAATTTTCAAGAATTGTTGAATTTATTTCTAAAACTCGTCAAATATAATATTTTTTTTTTTTTTTAAGGTCATGCGAAAGTTGAGACTCGTGTTTAATGCTATCTTGAGACTCGTTACGTAACTCAGAAGGAAATGCACGTGGTGCTCTGATAAGACTCCGGAAACCTTTGGAAATCACGTGTACTATCATCTTCAAGGTTCCCACACTGTTCCTACTCCTTGACGAGGAATATATTTCACAATAGATCGCGGAAATACATAAAGTTTCGTTGTGAAATTGAAATGCTCATTCGATTATTAAGAGTCCTACAAATAGCAACATTCTTGCAATCTCGATTTGTTGTATTGGTGAAAAAAATTACAGCAGTAACTCGAGGGTTTACATGCAGTTGTCAAAGGCAAATTTTCATCCTTTTTGTTTACAAATACTGTTCATAACACTTCCATTCACAAAAACAAACTACAATTTTGAAAATACAGTTTTGTGAATAAATATTCATTTATTTGAATATATATTATAATGATCAAATAATTATTCTGTGAAGTGTTATGATCACTATTATGAATAATAAATTCCGAAACAAAATTTGAATGAAGCCTCTATTGGAAAGAAAAAAAACCGAGTTCTCCATGAAGAGCTAGTTGAATAGTTCATAACAAAATTTTTAATTTATTTAAATTATCATTTTTTTTTATATTAACCGAATGCATTTTTTCGATATTTTTGATACCGAAAAATAAGATGGTGTCTGGTCTTTGGTAGGGCGAAATAATTATCCCTTTTTGCTCAATCCATTAACCTTCGTCATCACGTTTGCGATACAAATTGACAGCCACACCCTAAGCGGAAGTTTGTTCCACCATTTTGCTACACGATACTCATGAATTCTGCAAATTGTTATTTTCCAGAACTGGAAGTAGCAAAATTCATTCTAAGAAAAAAAATCCTCCGAAACACATAATCGTAAAAAAAGTTTAGAGCTGCTGTGAACCCACTTCTAACAATAAATTCTGATGGAAGGCTAATTACAATATCAGTTCGACTCAGCCGAACAGTTAACGAATTACGATTATCGTTTTTTTTTTTTTTTTAATTAATTACGTTCTTTCCAATTATATTTTGCTGATCATTAGAAACCAGGATTGACCTTTTCCAAAAGATATACAAATATTTAAAACAGATTGAAGGAAAGGTCAGAGTGTGATAGAGATAGAAATAAAGGTTCATTTAAATCCCACGAGAAAATGGTCCCGTGGAGGTAAAAGTTTTCGATCTTCGTTAATTACTCAAGCTTTCCTAACCCGTTGACAATTTCGTGGAAACTTTGCTAACTTTTGTACACCCCATGACAGTAGCAATTTGCTTCAATATCTCTCCGTCTCGTTTTCTCTGGATTTCAATTTTCGACGTCTTGTCGACAGTAGTTCCATCAATTCTAACCATTTTTTAAAATGTTTATCTTCAAGTATTTATTTTCATTAATATTTCAATCTTCATCCGCAATTTTTAGTTTCAACGACGTATTATATTCTTACAACTTTTTAATTAAAATTTTCTAATTGTACTCACTCTCAATGTACCGATCGACTTGAATCTGCAGCATGGAAAAGCTCGAGCTAGGTTGATAGGGTTGACGATCACGAAAATTGCCACAGGCGAATTGATAGAAGTCGGTGCACGGGTCAACCCCGGTGTTCATTGAAACAAGCATCCTTTTCGAGGCCTCCTGGCAGACTTTGGTCTCGCATACGCCCTCTGTACCGTCACGTTCCCTTATGCATGGCTCATCCTGAAAGTTCATCCATTAAACTTTCAATTATTCTTCTACATTGAGGATTTTTTTTTTCGTAACTAACAGAAAACTCATTTTAAAGATAAAAAAAAAGCTTGAATACAATAAGCGAAAAGGGAATCGATACAACTTTTCAAAACATAAAACCAAAATATTTTATTAATACACCCGCCAGAAAAGATATCAAAATTTGTTAAAATGACAACAGTTATAAGCTCATGGAAAAAATCTCATTTTGTTTCGTACTATTCCCAGCAGCAATTTCATATAAATCATTATTCCGGGGAATGAATGGTTAGAGAGATAGAGAACAAAAAAGAATAAAATGCAGTTAAGCTCGATGTGCTTTAGCGAGAAAGCATGAGAAAAATGAAACGGCAGCAGGAATTCGAAACGACACTTGTAAATCCTTGTCTCCTCCGGTGCTTCATTCTCTTTTTTTTATTGTATCAAATGTTCCTCTTCAAACCTTACTCTTTCACGATTCATTTAAAATTTGAAAATCGCGCTCATTGTTTGTTACGATTTTCTTCATGTGGATGCTCTGAAAGCTTTTGAACTGATGTTACAGAGTTTTTATAACAAAAATATTCGAATACCAATGTATACGTGAATGCATCGTTAAATTTATCTTTATATGCAAAATGAAATCCAAAAGAAGTGGAAACGGTATTGTTTTTCGACTACTTCAAAGATTGGACCGATCAGAGATTTTGGATTCAACGATTCTCCTTCGAAAGCTGAAGGAATTTGCTACAAACTAGTAGTTCACTATTTTGGTTATCTGAAATCGAAGAAATTTGTCGAACAGCAAATTTTCGAAACGATCGAAAAAAAAAATCATTTCGTTTTACTTGTTTCGTGCATCACTGAATTTTTATAATTTTTCCAGTTGTCACAGATACGTAAATATTTAATTAACTGGATAGATAATATTTTCAAAAACAAATGTATGACCTGCGATATCACGTGGAAGTTAGCCAATGAAAAATTATGTCACCCACATAACTCGCTATATGAAAAGAAGAAAAAGCGAGATTTTTCAATTTCCGGTTAAGCGGAGCGAGAATCGTACCATTGTTTATACGATTTTCTATACACTTTGGTGCCAGAGAGCCAAAGAAAATATAAAATGCCAAGGGGAATTGTTCTCCTGGTCAGTGATTGGCACGCTCTAGATAGGAAATTGTATCTAATTGGTTAGTTCGAAACGTGCCAAACTCTGATTGGCTGTTCAAAACCGTGCCAATCTCCGATCATCCAAAAACCCTTGAATGACAGTATTTCATTATCTGACATAATATGGATGCCAATTACAATATTTTTCGTTGAATTAATTTGAAACAAATTCCTGAAATTGTGATTAACGAACTGCGAACTATCTGTCGTCGTTATAAACAATTAAAAAATTGAAAAGGTCCCTAAAAGTTTACACGTAAATAAATTCAAAAAACTGTTCCTGTTAAAAAATAATAACATATAAACGTATGTATAATCGAGTTAAGGTGATTCGAATGATTCACACTATGGACAAATGAGTGTTCAAGTTACACAATCGTTGTATACAAAGCTTAATAAAATAAATAAATAAATTGACGACAGTTTTTTAGAACCATGGACGAATGCATAATTCCACAACGTCATATTTTCATTGACAGTTCTAGAAAAATAATCCGTTTTTTTTTCAGCAATTTTAATGTACCACCATTTGGTTTGTTACTGAAAACATTTGTCGTTTCACAATTACAGGCGATCGTTTGATATTTGGTGCATTAAAATCGCTTGAAAAATACGAATTTTTCTTCAAAAAATGGCGACGATAATATGACATCGTAGAATTTTGCATTTATCAGTTGATGGTTAAGTTAATAAAACCTGCTGGAATATGAATCGATCTCCAATTAATTTAATTATTACACCAGCGTAAAACTATTGTTAAAAACGTAACACTCGCTTGACTAATGTCGAGCATTTATATTACCTGAAATGTACAATTTCATGGGCATGTGTTACGTACATGTGTGTACACAATTCGGTTCTATCGGACGTATCTTCGCGTAGGTATAATACCTGGTTCAGAGACTCGGTCAAGGGTTCTCCAAAGGTCGACGAAACTTCTGTACGATCGCGAGTCTATTTTCAAATGCACTACACCGAAGCTTGTATTGAAAAAAAGACTAGATACCATGTACAAATATGAAAAACATGTTTTCTCTTTATTGCACAACGTTTAGCTCGTTGTTTTATCATTTGTTACTTGGTTAGTTAACAAATTTACGAAAATTTCATCGGCAAAGTTCGCAAACATTGCCTGTGAAATATAAACACTTATTGATTACGTCTTCATATGACAGAAGCCATTGAAAATTAATTATTATTACCGACATAGATTTGAGGCCTTTATTCACAGAGCTCCGTGAACAAAAATTCATTTTATCAATTGTTGTTACGTTGAATATATATATATATTTTTAGAAAAAAATATGTTTGCAAGCTCATTGCAAGGAAACCTTGAAGAAACCTTGACCCAAGGATATAAGCCTGACATTGGCATCGAAACCTTTTGGCCTTGGTGAGATAATACGGCTTCGGGTCTAGTGAAATGCCATGTATTTGCGATAACGCCTAGTCTCGTCCGGTTTCGACGAGCCGACGCAAAATTTTGTAGATCTCCCGTCACCCCGTCCATGCTTTTCGTTAACAAGCTCGCTTATCTTTTTTTTCCCTCGCACTCTATGGAGCCCATCGCAGAAATACGTAGAGTAAGCCTTTTCCCTCTATAGTTCCACGACTAATGTCCTCCCTACTCAGCGATCTCGTATCTCCGCTGAACCAGAAGTAAGCGGTGAAGAAAATCACCGCGAAATCGCTGCGATCGAGTTCTTTGTATAGAACGCGTGAAAACGCCGTTTTCACGACGAGTGCTAACTCTCCTCGATTTTCGTGAGATGGTACTTGCACGCCCATTGTACGCAACAAGTGAAAACGTCACCACACATACACGTAAACACGGACATACAAACAACGAGAAAACTCGAAGTGAAGCGGATGAAGAAATAAACAAAAAAAATAAAATGGAGTTTGCTACTGGGTTTTGTTGGCCCGTTTTTTTTTTTTTAAGTATAGAGAAGAGCAATAAGTTGCAGAAATAGAAAACAGTATTTTCCGTATTCTAAATATTTTAACAATTAACGAGCAACTGTTTTTGTTTTTTCGGATGCATAGTACGTGCGGAACGCTGATCACCAATCAAAAGATTTTTACCCCCACGCCGTTTTACTGAATCATTCGAAATCATAAAAATGAATTTTTTCATTTATTTCAACGTGTTTTTAAGTCAATGATAAACATGGACGGAAAATAAAATTGATAAAAATAGCAAATATATTCGTTACCTTTAGAATTATCTAAAGGTAACGAATGCACTATCGGATGATATTTCGGTAACGTGTATTATAAAATAAGAATTAAAAAGAATAATAATAAAATATATCTGAGGATCGGAAAACGGTGTATCATAATAGAAACTCTTATTCTATATATAAACGATTTCTATATAGACACTTCAAATATCAATTCACATAACGTAGATATATATATTGAACGATACGTTTACAATGCATGGTCGAGTCTTACGTGGATAACCCGGTTAGTATCACGACCTTCCGCCTCTAATACGGCACACTGAGTCAGAAGTATATTAAAAAAAAAAAGAAAAAAAAAACGAACATAAAAGCGTCAGAAAAAAAAGAAATGTGAAGAACAGGCGTGATCAGCCTCGGTTACCAGAATGAAATAGTATACATATTGTTGTTGCGATTCGCTATTTTTTATTTTATTATTATTATTGTTTTTTTTTTTTTTTTACATCGACTCCTACCTCTGCAAGTCGCCTTTATAGCCGATAAAAATTCAGTGGCTCGTGAAGTGCAGCACGTTCGAGATGTACACGCCATCCGCGTTATCAAAGCTCCCACGGGTAGATTTAATTACTTTTTTTTTTTTTTTTTATTCAAACTTTTTCTCTATTTCTCTCGTTCCGCGAAAAATATCGTTTCGACATAACGTTTGCATAGACGAGCACGAACGAAGAAAAATGTCAGCGGATTTCAAATGTCATGGAACGTCGCAGTCCGTTTTCGGTCGTTCGAGAGAAGAACATTGTATTTTTTATACATTGCAAATGCTCAATTAAAAAAAAAGGGGGGGGGAGCAAAAAACCAACTTTGTACGAAATAGCATTCTATTCTTTTTTTAATGAGCTAGCGACGGAAATTGCAGACAGGTGAGAGTCGGTGTAAAAGTTGTTAGTTATTGAACCTTTTTAATGAATATTCAACCATCCAAAATAAGCAGAAAGAGTTTGTTTAGCAGTAAAGAAAAAAAACGTATGAATATTTGTATGAAACATAAAGATTAGAAATATTCAGATGGATGAAAATGAGTGTGAAACATATAATGGAAATTTTCAGGCAAAGATTAGTCGCTCTATAACGAAGGGGGAATGGTACTTACAAGGGGTGCGCAATCACGTGGCTGATCACCTTCCGGCAGAGTGGTAATGAGAAAGAGTACAGGGCTGGTTACGAGTAAGCTGGTAACGAGTAACATGGCGAAGGTGAGTAGGGCCTTGTGGACGGCTTTGCTGCGTCTGAGCCAATAACAAGGTACACAGCAAATCCAAGTGCCAGCTTGTTGGGGCCTTTCGACATGTACCATAGGTTCATCAGCGGAGCCTGGACCATCTTCGAGTCCCGAACCGGTACCAGCACCTCCGGTAAGTGGCTGAGAGGCATGATGATCACGGGATTGGGCTTGTTGTGCATGTTGTTGAGAATGCTGTTGGGCTTGGGCCCCGGTATGGGGCCCCGCCACGGGCCCCGGGGCACACAGGGTTCGGGGACTCAGCGGTAATCTCACGACCGACTCGGCCCTGCTACGGGCTCGAGTACTTCCCCCACGGGCCCCACTGGGCCCAACGTTAGCCCCACTGACCCCGCCACCGCGGGCCCCTCGGCCCCCGTATCCCCGGCTCACCGTGCACAGAGCCACATTTGCCGAAGTTCCCCGAGCTTCGTTCTAATCACGTACTTTTTCGAATCAATCTCGACCTGAGTCAGGCCCAGCTACTCATCGACTTAAACTCACGCATACACATACTTTCTTCTTCACAAATACACATCGCGATTCCCTACCACCGTTCTGCTTTCTTTCTTTCTTCCACCCCCCCCCCTTTTTTATCTCTTTTAATCTTTTGTTATGATCACACTGAGATTTCACGGGTTTTTAAACACTTTGTGACAAATTGTAAGCTCCACGATACTTTAATCTTCTTTTTTATTCTCCTTCAAAACTTTTCTCTTCTTTGTGAACAGCTATGTCACTCTTTTCTTTGAACCAACGATTGATCTGCAAGATAAATGTTTGTTTCTTTGAGTTTCTGTTTGAATGATGACTGTGTTTCGTTCTAAAAAGGACATTAAATTCGATCGATTAAATGACATGGGTTTTGAAATATTGTCAAGCTTTCGAGCTGAGCGTAAAGGTCATTCTTCTTACTATATTTTTCGCTTCGAGTTTACAATTTTTGAAATATATTTCTGTTGCATAAATGATTTGGAAGGTATTTTCGTTTTTTTAATTTTCAGTGTGTGATTTTATAGTTGGAATTAATTTTTTTTTTCATCGAAAGCTTTGGACGTATCAAAATTGTGCAATTTTCGATCCTCCAAAATGACACTTGTTGATAATTGAAATTTATATTATTCTGGTCTCTGATATTGATCGTAACCACATGGAGTACAATTATTTTCTCACGGAGATAAATATTTAATAACATATAACAAACACAGTGAACCATTTTGCCACATTTGTGTTGATGTATTAATAAGAATTAATATAAATTCTACAAATACAAATAATTTCCAAAAATCCCATCATTATTTATCAATACAAAGTTCTAAAAAATTTTTCGCCTCCTCGTATTACCTTCGGGATTCTCGGCAGAGTGAAAAATCGGCGCGAAAACGTATTCCTCGATTGAATTCCTGATCAAATCACGTATAACAATTGAAAAAAAAAAGTGTGTCAAATTATTTTGCAACGAATCGATGATTTTTTTTTTATTTCACACAGTGGCACGAGTATGAACTTTCGAACGAACAGTCGTATTATTGTCTCGAGTGTTCGGGTACCAAAAATGATTTTTGTTCGATGGTACGAACGAGTACAATCATAAACAGCACGAATTGTCGTCCATAACAATTTTCTTCAACTCGTGCTGGCGCGCAAAAAAAATACCTCAAGCCCAAGTGACCGGTTATTTTGTTTTTTTTCGCGGGAACCGCAAGTCAAGAGCGAGAGAAAACGAGAGAGAAAGTGAGAGAGAAAACGAGAAACAGCGAGAGAGAGAGGGGGGAAAAGAGGAAAAACGGCACTTTTGTCCCGACACGTCCGGAGGTAACACGCGGACTGTTAGACTGGACTAAACCACCGTGGCTGGCGTCTTTCTCCTCGCCTGTCTCCCCTATCACACGCTCAGCCGCGATGCTTTTCCTCTGAGCTTATTCCTCCCCTACCACCATTTACAACCCCCCAACTTTGCCCTCAACTCTCGTAGCGCGCAAGCTCTCGACATTCAAACGCTGCCTCGACCGCAAAACGGGAAACACCGATGCACTTTCCTCATCCCCTTTTTTATGTATATACATAATACGGACATTCTCATATATATCAACATAAATATATATGCACACATTTTCTTTTTCGACACTGCATAGGCCACCTACCAACCGCCAACACGCGTGTATTTAAAGCATGGACTTTGATAGCCTCGCAAGGACGTATCTTGACCGCTGCAACAAAAAAACCTTCAGCCGATATCGATATTTTTCCTATTACTTTTTTTCTTCTCGCAACTCCAAAAAAAATGATCGCAAGTTCAAGGCTCCTGAAGGTTTCACTTCGGTAGAGTCAAAATATTTCGATGGTCTCCTTTCTCCATGTATTTGGTATTGTTTCATTTTTTTTTTTTTTTTAAATAATTTACTCGCAAACGTACGTATCGTACTGGAAATTTGAACTTTTGAGCCATGTCGGGAGCTTACGTTGCCCCAACTTTCAGTTTTTGCGATTTCTTGCAGTTTTTTGATTATTAAAATACTTTCTGGTTCTACATGGTCCGTGAGACATTCATGAATGTAAAAAAAAATATCAACAGCCATTATTTATTAACAGCACAAATACCATTTATAAATAAAGAGTCGAATTTTGTACCCTCTCATGAAAATTTTTTTTTTCTACGAAACTTCTATGAAAATCGGAATGGACATTTTTCCACAAACTCAATATGCGCTAAAGAATCTCATAGAATTTTTTCAAAATTTTTCTTGGCGTCGTTTTTCTTGCATCAAATTTTTACTTTACAATGAGAACGATACTTCAACAAAAAATCTTGAAAACGTTGAAGTTGTTCGAAGATTTTCATTCGTCTGTAGATTGAATTTTCAATATTACACAGACGTGGTCCACCGTATTTGCAAAACACTGATTGTACTGATAAAAATAAAACAATTGAGCAAACCAACATACAGAAATAGAAGGGAAAAGTGTCGAACTTTGTGTTTGTTTATACGAAAAATCATATAAAATTTATGTGTATACACAAACCTATAAATATTTGATAATTACCATGGGCGATCTTGGAACGAAACATACATAGCATTAATCAGTCAGCAATATTAATTTCCGGTTGCAAGAAGCCGATGGATCGTGGCATTACCGGCTGTTATCGATTTCGGCTTTAAGGTACGACGTATAAAGCTCAACATATGTGCAATCTATTCGATGTATATGTACTCACAGTTTTAGTGTGTTATATATACACTGGCTATACCAAATGGCTTATTTACAAACTGGAGTTTCTGGATATAGGTCGAGTTAATGAAATCCTCACACGAAAATCATATTATAAATTTTCTACAACCTTTTCCTCGACGTAAATCGATCGTTCCACCTCGTGCAACGATCTATACATTTCCCATCAACAATTCACCAATTAGTTTTGCATTGCAGTGTAGTGTCGATTTCAATAAAACAACAAAAAAATCAATTGTTTTATTTTTTTTAGCATCAGGCAACGATAAAAGAATGCGCAATTAATTAACTGGGCTTTAATTAATTTTGCAGTCTATAGGCAACGCGGCACGGATCGTAAAAAAACGCTGGGAATAATTGTCAATGAAGCTGGTACTAAAAATACTAAAATGTTATTCTTGAAAGCTTCAATTTATTAAATAATCACGGAATATTTATGAAGGGATTGAAATGTTAAAAATTTTAAGATATTAGATCTTTTCTCAACACTTCTTTCATTTAATTTACTTAAAAATAAGAAACTAAAAAAATCAATTTACAGTGGGACCAGAATGTCTTCATGAAAATAACAGTGATTTCCATTCAAATTCGAACCCTAGCCAGTGCTCATTCTCTTTCATTACAATTTTTATCAAATTTCTATTTCATCAATTGTTTATCTACATTTTTCATTATGGGCTAAAAATTATATAAAATTTTTTATTTGTTTTATTGTCGTTTGTCTACGGGAAAAATTAAAACCTAAAAATTACTGCATTACAAAATAGAATCAGGGGACGATCTCGAATTTCGTGCAATCTTTACCGTGTACAATGTAACTTTTCATGAAAATAATAAAAAATCTTTTATATGTATTCGAAATTTTATTTTCATAAAAATTTACATTAGGCACAGAAAAAAATGCCAAAATTCCAAAGTCTTGCCCCGTTTTCACTCGGTAACAGTGAATTTTCAATTTCATTTATCTCCGTGTGTACAAACCAATATATCGAAAGGTTGGACAGCCTTAAAACTATTGTGGATCATGAGCTTTCTTTCTCAAGCCTCGAGCTTTTCAGGCTATTACTTGAGAACCATTGAACCGATTTTAATAAATCGTTCACCGGTCGAAAGCTCATAATCCCCAATAGGTTTTGCGACTCTATAGCAAGAAAAAGTTCAAGTAAAAAGACAGACATATCTTTTTTTTTTCTACACACGACTCAAAGTTTTTTTGTCAACAGAGTTATTTATTTTGAAGAAAGATTAAATCACGATTACAATCGTCGAAATGTCTAAATAGTGAGAATATTATGAATCGGTGTGCCGCGCAAAGATTCAATGAGAATTTACGACCAAGAGAAATGTTTCAAAGTGTCTATTCGTTCGTGTGAAAATAGTGTGGAATTTCTGAGGTTTTCGCGATCCTGCAATGTCGATGCAATTATGTAAATTAGTCGTTGGGACCGAGAAAGATGGATAGTTATGAAGAGCAACTGTTTCAGTTGCTCGTTTCAAACTTCGATCGATGGTAAACTGTCATCAGTAAACGATTGCCACAAGACACTTTCAATTTGCGTTTCGATTATAAAGTCTGACAAACTCCCAGCATTCTCAACCTCAAATTTGCCATAAGGTGCTAGCGTGAATAATAACAATGTAAATTCAAATGCTTCTCACTACGAATACGAGCGGAATGGAAATTTGTTGAAAAAGCTAACCACGCGAACTTTCAAACACGACAACACGTCGGAACGAAACGATCGAAAATTCATATTTGCAAAAATAATCATAGGACTATCGGTTTTTACTAAATTTGTTACAAAATGCATCAAAATTATTCCAATTATTTATCATCGTATCAAATGATAATGAATTTTTGTTCAAAATTTCAAAAAAACTATTCATTTGCCACAAAAACGTCAAACCTTTCTAAGAAAAATTATATTTTCCCTGTACGAATTTTTTTTTAGTAACTTTCACAATACAAGAAAATTTTCATTGAACGAAAATAAAGAACTCACTTACGAAGCAATAGTAAGGCAGCTGAATAAATTTGTCCTCACACATCAGCTGTTAAGCTACGACGGTTTAAAAAAAAAGTTCTTGCTAAAATGGATGCACATATGCTGGTACACGACACTCTTTCTTGAAGTCGTCTTCAGTTACTTCACTTCCTGCTCTCAAGTACAGCTAATGATAATGTACATTTCAAGTACCTTTCTTCTTGAATAGTGCCTTAAGGTATAATATTAAAGAGGTAAGGACCTTAAAGCGATTTTTGAAGAGATGAATTTTTAATTTCATCTTGACCGGGTCTCAGTAATCAGGTCCAGGAATGAATAATTTGTGAATAGAATTATAATTATCTTTCGAGTAACATTCCATGATTTTTTAGTGTTAAATTAGCACTAAAATCATTTGATGAAATCAATGAATTGAGTTACAAAAAAGTAAAAAAAGTACTTTTAAGAAAGAAATGTAAATTGTTGACAATCGTTATCCACAAGTGTTACAACTTTAAGGAAAATCAATTTGGTGTTTAAGCATTTCGAAAATATTGAAAATATTTACGCTACTGTAACGGACTAAACAAGTTTCAGGTTGGATTTGGAAAAAGTTATTTTCCGTAAGCTCGTATTGAGAAAAAAAAATATACAAATTGATCGAGTTATTGAGATTTAACAGAGCCTTTGACACAACGGTACAATCGATAAATAATTTGACTATGGTCGATCTAAAAGAGGATAATAAAACAGTTTTATAATCTATATAAATGTAATTCTCGTCGCACGTAGCCACTTTTCAAAATTATAACAACAAAGTTCACGAATTGCCGGATGTTTGTCACAAAAGGTTACTGTTACCGAAATTTCACTCATATTCGCAGGTTAAAAATATTTTTTATCGAACACTGATGACAATGTGCGAACAATAACTACATTCACACAGATTACAAAACTTTTTTCATTTATTAAACGTTTCAATTATAGAAGCTCGTTATCCCTCAGTAACTTTGTCAATTTATTATTATTATTATCATTATTTTTTATCAACATTTACACGAAATGAGTTAAATGGAAGCAGGATGACATTTTTGCACTTTTCCTAATCGCAAATGCCATAGTGAACAAACAAAATTGGAGAGAAAGACCTTCATATATAACAACAACCACGTTTCCCTCGCTCTTTGGAGGTTGTTGACGGTACGAAAAATCGGCCTTTGGGCAACGGTCGAGATAGATCAGTGGTGGGGAGTACGAAACACAGCACTTTTGTTTGTTACTACGAGATAACTTTCGACTTTTCGTAGTTGAAACAAAGTGCCGCTTTTCGTACCCTCAACCACTGATCCACCTCGACAGATGTTAAAAAAACTTACTTTAAATACTTACACACTCGCAAAAGATCGGAGAAACGTGGTCATGTTTTATGAAGTACGGCGTGTACTTCAAACAACCTTCAGAGGCACAACGGAACTACTAGCGCCTCGCGCGGCAAAAATTCCCACTTGGCCGATCGGCGCACACTCATACACACCCACCAAAGTGAGAATGTGTGGTCAGCCGTGTATATGCATATACTGGGGGCGACGCCAATAGTGAGAAGAGACGTTAATTCCACGAAAATTGTTCGTATGTACACGTCTACACATTCTCACTTTGGTGAGAGTGTTGAGTGTGCACAGAGCGAATTGTTCAGAAATCTTGTGAATACTCAAATTTGAAATTTTCAATAATTTTCGTGAAATAATTCGTTTTTGCCAGGCTGATGAAGTTCGGTGGATGGTCTACGAGTCAAGTTGACCCGGAGTGTGAAATCAGTGACCCAATTAAAGTGCCTCAATGTAAGATTAAAAAAAAATTAATTCGATTAGAAGATTTTGCGTTACGAAAAGCAATTTCAATGGTTATTTTGAAAAAACGTACCTTCGGAGTGTTCGGAAGATGCAATTGGAAGATTTTATGAGACACAGTGGGTCAAAATTTAATCCTCAACGTCGTTGTTCTTCTGTCGTGTGTAATGATGTCTTTTTATCGAGTCAATTTTTCAGTTTCTTGTGTCAACGTCCATTTTTTACTTGGAGATATTTGAAAAAAGTTTCACACGTCTATTGTTTTCTTGAAAAGACACAATTTCATTCGGATCATTTCTGTTTCGCCAGTCTCCATGTTTAACCTGCACATTAATATGTGGATTAAAAAAGTGCATTTAACTTCGATCCCATCCCTCAAGGCAGTAATTCAATTTTTATAAAAGAGAATGAGCTCCAAAAAACCTTTGAACACAATTTCTCCGTGTATTCGATTTTTTATTCTCCCCCGAACGTTTTTCTTTTTTCAATTTTCCCATTTATCCAGAATCGTTGATGAAAAATCTCGAGAAATTTTTCCCGAATAACAAAAGCAACAACAATAGTAAGTAATAAAAAACAAAAACGAACAAAAAATATGATATCGTTTTCTACTTTATCGACGATTCGTTGTCAATATTTTGACGATAATGACGAATATTTAGGGAATAAATAACAAAAGGATAGAAAGCGATTTATGGTTTATAAACAAATATCACAGGTAGACCATATAAAAACGATGCAGGCCGAAAAATAAACATTTTATTCACCCACGTATATCGTACAGAATAAGATTGGTTAAATTTATCCACTTCAACTATATGATTATTTGTATATGTTTCTGTATATGTATATATATATATATTTATATACATATATATGTTTGTGTATTTGTATTACTATAATTTAATATATCAATATGTGTAACCTTCAAAAATGTCGATCACTACGCCTCTAAAATATCTACACTAAAAATGATTTTTCTCTGTTTTTTTTTCCTTTTTTCATTTCAGATATATTTGCACCGTTGGTTAATTAAAAAAAAAAAAAAAACACATTAAAAAAAAAAACAAGAATTATCATTTTGTGTGTTTCGATTCAAAATTGTTCCTGTCGGTACGAACGCTGTACTTAAGTACGTTCGTACAGAATCTAAACGACAGTTTCTCTTCTTTTTCTCTTGCTTTCTGTTATAGTTACTCTTTCCATCACTCTATTATTTATTAATTCTCGATATATCATTTCATCGCTTCTAATCCAACGATTATAGAAACTTTGACATCATACCAACGAATTATTCACTCCGATATATCATACTTACATTTTAATTAGTACTGCCCTTGATAACTATTAATATCCGATTTTTCGTGCACGTATTTTTTTCAACGATCAAACCCACCAGTCAGCCTCAATAAAATTACAACATTTCTTGGTTTTGAGCTTATGTAAAAATCAAAAAATTCGATAGCACAGCATTTGAAACAAAACTTTCGTTACTTGATTGAAAATTTATTTATTTCATTGATAACTTTGCTCATGATGTTAGATAAAGTTGGAATATTTTTATCCCTCGAATGAAGTTCAATATTGAATAAAAAGATGTTACGTTTTTCGTCGAAACATTGGATAATTTTCCATTTTTTTTTTTTAATATTCAAATTAATCGTTGAATCGATTCGATACAAAATTAATCGAGCAATCGTAATTTTATTTTTGGCACTCTCGCCAAAGATCTTTAACTCAGTCTGTATCCCTTGATCAGTACATATTTTACTTCCTTTATCAACATTTATACGTTTTCCTGCAAAGACTCTTAAGAAACTATCAGAATTATCAAAAAGCCTTCTCGAGATGTTGACCAGTTGAAATCGTCGACGAAATGACGGTTACCAATAATCAAATCGACAATAATAGTGATCAGGGAGATTATTAAAAACGATACTCATTATATAGTTAAACCTTTAATTATTTATAATAGTATTTATATATTTATATGTATATACGAGTGTAAGCAATACATATACATATAAATATATATAAATTTTTAAGTGTTAACGATATCAACGTGTCATACACAATTATAATCACAATTAATCATACGAGAATTATGTCTTTAATTTTTTTTTGTCCTAATACTGATAATCGCAGTAGTAAACATACGCCATTTATTATTTATCTTTTCATTATCGCTTCTACACTCCATCTTGACTTATAAAAAGTCATGAGAACTAAAAATGGTTTAAACATCCCTCGCGGATCGGTGCAACCGTAATTAACTAAAAGGTAAACGATTTTTAATGTTTCTTCAAAACGTAAAATATTTCGTATCGATTTCTGTTCTGTTTTGGTAGCTTTTTGGTCCGAGATAACCTTCGCAACATTTTTAAACGGTTGCTTATAGTTATTCTATAAGTTACAGGAAATAATTGAAAGCTAAAAGCAAGCAAGTTTTATGTTTGTTTTTAGTTCCAAAGCAACTATCGTCTTAAAGTTTTATTACGGTCGTTTCGTAGTGTTTTATGATCAGAAAAACCAGAAAATAATTACATCTTAATATCAAACCAAATTGTAACAGATTTGAAACTAAAAAATAACGGTTGCCTCGATTCACAAGGAATTCTTATAACAAAAATAACAACAATGGATTCAATTATAAATCAATAATGAGATCATTTGAGTGATTAACAGTCGAAGTATTTCGATAAAAGGAGAATAAATTATCAATTACAACTTAAATATAATCAGTAAATATGGAAGTTTGGTTTTCTTTTTTTTGGTCGTTTCTTCTCGTTTTATTTTATTTTATTTTGATCTTTCCTATCTTTCTTTTCCTTTTCTCCAATGTTTCCGTGCATTCTGAAATTCTTTTTGATTATTTTCTCTTCAATCCACGCACAGCAAAAGCTTTTATTTTGTCCTTTTCGTCTTTATTATTTTCTCAATTTTTTCCCGTAATAAAGAACCCAAGAAAGCGCTAAATGTTCTCAATTTCGAGGATTCTGGGCTAAAAGTAAATTAGAAATTGGGCAATTCTTTGCGAGCCTAACTTTTGATCGGAATTCCGAGACTTTTTTCCTTCCAAATTTCACCCTTCACTAAATAATGACATGGATTTTCTTTTTCTCAATGAGCTTTAAGAACGCCGCAAGCAATCAACCGATACGATTTCATGCATTACACTTTTGTGACAAGAATGTTACAAGCTTATCGATCCGGGTCACGAGAATATTTTGCGCTCGCGCGTTGGAAGCTTCGCGATTAAATTGGTCGTTGGGGCGCAAAACTTTGATGAAATAGACCGAGAACACGACGTTCGACGTTTCGGAGAAGAAATCAACAAAATGGCTACTCAAAGATCGAACTTTAAGAATACATAATTAAGAGTTTAGAAAGAACAGGTGTAAAATTTCTCAATTCACCATTTTCAACTTTGAAAAGAGAAATTTCTCATTTTTCTCAGTGAAAAATTTGTAGGTCATAAAAAACTCAATAATCCTTACAACTTTTCATGTACTCGTTTCGGAGTAAAGCACTTTTCGATAATAAAAGAAGAGGAATTTCGTGATTTTGACTACATTTTTAATGATTCGTGCTAGTTGCCAATTTTATTTTAACCCAAAATACGAACATCTCGTTATTTATCGACCGGATCGTTGAACAGCCATTTCGAAGATAATAATTGTTCCTATCTCCAATGCGTTTTCTCTTTTATTCGGAAGTTTGCATCCAAATGAATAACGAGAGACGATAAAAGGAAAAAAATCTTACATAACGAATAGTTGACCATCCGATTGGATATTTAAAATCGCAAGTCGTTATCGTTTCTTCTTCATCATCATTTCCATCATTACTATAACTCTGCTGGTGCGATTACATTGGACTAATAGACATCGAAGGACATGAGCGTTTACAATGGATTTTTTAAAATTCTTTTCACTGTTTTTTTTCAGTTTCTTCTTCTTCGTTTTTTTTCCCCCTCAATTTCAATGTTATATAAGATTAAATTATTTAACGCTCCCGTTACAGAATCGTCATCATATAAAAAAGGAGATTTCGTAGAAAAGAAAAGTTTTCTTTTAAAAAATGAGAGTTTACTGCTGCTATTCGTCGGAAGCCTCGATCGATTTTTCAATGAATCGTTTATTTTAGTATTTTCTGTTTTCAGATTTGTGTGAAATGGTCACTGGGATGCATAGTTCGATTGAAACATTTTCACAAGTTTTCTTCGACTCGATGAATGCTTCGGACAAGAAGAAACAATTTTTTGAATTCTAGTCCAATTTCGAAGGATTTTTAATAAAGAACAAGAACGAGGAAAAATCGGTGTCGTGTTGATGGAAATATTTGTTGATGCAATTACTTGGAATGAGAGCTTTTCATTTATTTTCGTTTATTCGAAGAGGGACAGAAATTTTAATTAATTTTCCGAGCATTTTTTCAGAAAGGAATCTCGTTGTGCTCTCAGTAAGAAATTTGAAAAAGATCGTTCCAATTTCGTTTCATACGAAAATAATAACAAAAGGAGGACGAAAGTTTTTTATATTTTTTCTATGTGAGTAGACGAATGATGAATGAAAAGTTAATAATTGAAATTGAAATTTTCAATCGTTACAGCATCGTTTATGCCACACAGACAAACGCCCATTCAAAAATGTTTCTTTCGTAATGTGCAGCACGGAAAATAATTAAAAGGCCTGAAGATTTTTTTGAAATCTTTTGAGAATCACTGATCCTACGGGATTAAGTCCCGGGGATATAATTTTTATTTCAGAACCGCAAGAGCCCTCGGAAACCCTATGACCTCTGGATCCGATAGTTCCCCGTTCAAACTGACTTTGTTTTTTTATTTTTATTTTTTACCCATTTTCGCAACTTTTATTTTCCCGGTTCATTGTTAATCGTTTTAAATACCGCTCGAACGTTCCTCGTGAGCTTTTTTCACGATCGCCAGCTTCGAGTGTGGATCCGCAGCTGGCAGACCGGTGTATGGTGGATCTTTTGTGCCGTGAAGCATTAGTGTCCATTCTTTTATCCAGCCACGCTGAGGCTTTTGAGAATTAAAGCGGATCTGAAAATAAACATAGATTTTTTTCTTTTAATTAAATCAACTCAAAATTTAACTCTTTCAACAATTTTTTTGGAATTTTATTATTTCTGTAATCATTTTTGCTCCAACAAATACGAAATTTTATTTAAAGAGGAAAAACAAAAGTTGTGGTTTGGGCAGGATTTGAAAAAATAATGCAGTGTTTGCGGTGCAGATTCGTCCCAGTGTCCAGCTAAATGCTTGATTATAAGGAGAAATTGGATATTCTAATGGACATGAATTTCCATAGGAAAATAATTTTTTTTTATTCCTCTACATTGAACTAAAAACTTCAATTTTTATATTGCAGTTTTAAGAGGTAAATAAATCATGGAATTGTCCAAAACAAGTCTTTTTGTTTCTATTTTTTATAAAAAGTGCAATAGATTTTCAAGAAAATTTTACCTCGAGTAACCAAGTTCCTTGAGGATACTCGCCCCAGGTGTGAGTAGTCATAAATGGCCATTTTGTGAATCCGTCTCGACTGTCATCGTCGTTGACTCGTCGACTGAGTATCATCGACCTGAAAGTATATTTTCTTCAAATAATCAATTTTCTGCAAATAAAACGCTCAACGAATTTCATCACGACCCATTCTTTTATTTTAATCTACAAATACTCGCCCAGGATTTCCGATACAAAAACATTATTTTCTTCAATTTAAATATTTCTTTTTAGTTTACACCATTTTCTTGATTTTTTGATAATAAAGCGAATGATATACGCTGAATTGGCATTTGGTGAACATTCGATTATGAAAATTCTAAAAAACGATAAGAAGTTACGAAAATGTATAAAAATGAAGAAACTTTGAAATTCTCGTGGAGTAAGTTCTAATTACTCCATTGTGAGATTCTCGTGTTACCGATAAATGACGAAAGACTTACGATCGAATGAAAAAAAACGTCGCGAAGTATTTAAGCAGCGAAAAAAATGCAAGGAAAAGCAAATTTTTTTCTTACCGTGTTCCCATGGGCGAGGTAAGGAATAGCTCAAGATCACCTCGTCGTGACGCATTAACGGAAATAACCGCTTGCACGTGTTCGAGATAATTTACTTCATAATCAGTGCCGGCACAGGCATCGGTTTTAATATTCAATAAAATCGATCGTTCGCTTGGTACTTCACTGAAAATAAAACATTTTTATATTTAAAAGGTTGTTAAAAAATATTGAAAACAAAAGCAACAAAAAAGAAAGAGGAACCTAATATTGAAAAACATTAATCGCGGAGGATAATCGAATCGAGGGACCTTCTCAGTGTAAAAAAAAAAAATCTAAACTCTCTCAAACATCCTGTTGAATTTTGGTCGCGAAATTCCAATTCGTTGTATCACTACAGCGTTCATTATAAAAAATAATTAGACCAGCTGCGAAAATCGAAAATTTAAACGCGTTTTCAAGCCATACTTCTCGAATTTATTTGTTCTTCAAGACATTCTGTAGGAGAAAATGGAAGCCTTTTTTCTCTGACCGAGAGACTGTTAGAAAAAGAAAAACTTATCTGATTTTATTGATCGATAAAAAAAAATATAAAAATCGTTGAATTTGATTCCTGTTACACTGAAAAGTCTCTTAAAATAAAATTGCACATGTAATGACAATCAAAAGCTCTTACTGCGTTCCCATAACGACACCAGCTTGACAGTGGTATCTCGGTGGTACAGTTTTCCATTTTTTAGCAAGAGCAACCATTGCCCCAGCGTCAAGTACACCGTAACCGAACAGATGATTGAATTCCAATCCAACACCGTTCATGGTCCAATGGAAACGCCCTTTCGCATCGAAAAGTGAATTTCTCTTTGACGTCAGTACCGTCAAGTGCTGAATGTCTCGCCACGTCAATTGTGGACTAAAAAATGACGATTAAACAACATTCATTATCCTCGAATTCAGAAGAACTAAATTCGCTCGATTATTCATTCCATCGAAAATAATTTAAAAATTCTTGCATTAGAAAAAAAAAGGATTAAATTACATTTCATTCAAAATATAATTCAAACAAAGTTCAATAGGTAAGATTTGTATGAACACTTTACAAAATTGACTCGTTTTTTTTTTTTTTTATATATATTTCAACGTTCCGAATGCTCACGTTACCGCAGCTTTTCAAACGTTTGTATCTCTGGCTTAAATCTCCGAGTTTTAATCATCTCTCTATGTTTATTCACAGTTTGGCAAATAAATGTTGAACAAGAGCATATTTTTCAACTCCCAAATGTCTACTGAGCCCTGAATTTTATAATATTTTTGTTTCAACACGAAATAAAGTTCTATTTTTTAATGAATAAGTTGTGCAATCTGTGAAAAAAAAAGTTTTTGTTGCATTATGACTTATATGAATAAAACAATAACAATAGAATTTAGGAGATAGTTAAACACAGTGAAATTTTCATCGACATCGTACAATAGGAATGATAACAACAATAATATCCGTCATTGTGAAGGAATAAAGTTGGAAATTAAAAAAAAAGGAGGAATGAATGAAAGCGTTTGAAAGAAATAATAGTGGGCGTCAGATTGTGTATAAAAGCGAGCCTGATGATATGAGCTTGAAATTGATAGAGTGCTCTCGAGCTACCTTTTAGCATCCGTTAAACGATTTCCCCCTCCAAAAGTCGTCGGGTGGTTGGGTGGGCGTTTTTTTTCTCCACCATTCGTTATTTTATTTTTATTTTTTTGTCCGTTTTTATCAGACACGCTAGCGTGTGTCGACCCTCTCGATCTTTTTACTTGAGCAGAGAAAAAACATCCTTCGGTGCACGAGTCCTCGTGCACCGAAAGAAACTCTAAGCTCATCCTTATGTAAGAAAAGAACCCTCGCCCACTCAAGCTTTTTACTCGTTTCCTCTTACCCGCGGATCTTTAGCACGAGAGCTTATTTCCACCCCCTTCTTAACCTCCTCGTTCTCTTTTTCATTCCCATCTCCTGCTCAATAAAAAAATAAAACCCCTAAGTGCTATTTAACTCTAGAAATTAAGGAATTGTGGAGAAACCAAAACATGACGAAAATTGACGAAACAAAGTGCGAGTGAGAAATTAGCGTGAATAATATTGTTAAGTGTTTTCACTCACTTTGCTTCAAGCGCCAAAGCAAACACACCGGCTGCTTCCGGTGCTGCTGCGGAAGTACCGCTGTGGGTTGTTGTACATTGTCCGTAAAGATCAGTGGTTGCCTGGAAAGAAAATATATACATTTATTTCCTACCGTGTTACCTTAGTTTCAACTCACTAACAAAACAAAAACTTTGTTAATTTATTGATTATTTTATATAATGAATTATTTAACATTATTACTGGATTAAATGACTGTTCGTAGAAACTGTTTTTATTCCAAATATTTTTTACAATTAACTTTCAAATTAATTAAATTTAATTAATTAATCAATAAAAATTAAGTTTTCAGGTGCAAAACAATCTCAGATTCCAGGATTAGTATTTTTAGATTAAAGAGTTATAACTTTCTCAGGTTTACACATCCTCAGGTTTTCTTCAATCTGAGATGATTTTGAACTCGGAAATATTATTCAAAATTAACCTGAGGAGGGTAGAACCATTTCTCATCTAAAAAAACTATTCAAATCTAAGGTGGTTTGAACCTGAAGAGGATAGAACTTTTTTGCATCTAAAAGAACTATTTTCGTGCAGACTTCACATTGTATTTTACGTTGTTTACATTGTGTGGTATGTTTCATTTTGCCCTATTTTTGTTTAAGTTATTTTACACATGGAATATATTTGACGTGGGTTTTAATTTACTGGGTTATGTTGGTATTTTAAAAACGATTCGAGTAAATAATGCACAACGTTTCAGCTCGAAGAAAATAGTGAATTAGTCTACAATAGGAAAGTCAAAGTAGTTCCAAACTACACTAATAATTCTCATTGAAATTCATGGCTCTCCTTCAAACAAATTACTTTCTTGTTTTCATCAGAGTAGAGTTTAAAATATAACCAAATAACTTTAAACTCGATGGTGCACCGCACTTTGCCTGTATATATTTCCCAAGAGAACTATCGTGCATGCATACATGTTGAGCAGCTATCAAGAAATCGAAAAGAACGGTTGGTCAACAACAAGAACGACCAATAAAGTCACTGTCTCTATTATAAAACAGTATCTGCAAAGTTTATGCTTTCAAGCAGTTTGGACCATACATTTTTTCTTGTGTGCAATGGACTTGGTTACTTGGAGTTCTTGAGGTCACTGATAACGGATCTGGGTTCGAAATGTGGTGAAAACTAAAAATTCATTCTAACTAAAAACTAACTAAACTAAAACTAACTAAAAATTCTTTTTTTTTTTTTTTTACAGAAACCAACGTACGAAAAATTCTGTAAAATTCTTTGGAGTGTATTGAATTTGTGAAAAAAAAAATTAATCCCGATGTTCGTGCAAGTTTAGGAGAAAATTAATTTTTTCATGAAAAAGTATAAAAATTTGCGATTTATTTATGTTTGGTAATTGTGCAACTAACAAATAATGACAGATCATAATTTTTTTTTACATTTACTAATGTCCCATGGAGCATGAACAAGAAAACTAGTATTTGTTGTTAAAGCAATAAGTCAATAATTAAAAAAAAAACTGCAAGAAACAGAAATAGGTTAAACGACAATTAATGATTCACTGTGGCTCAAACGATTTAGGCACCTAAAGTTATATTTAGGAACGAAAAATAGACGATAAACGCATAGCAAGGACACATTTTATCGATTGACTTTGGTTTATGGGGGCTTAACATTCTTGAATATCGTCAATGTCGATAAAATACATTTATAATTTATGTAATACTGTTAATTTAATTGCATCCTGCGCGTAGGAGGATCCGTTGAGTAAGCAGTGATGAAAAACTGCTCTTCGAATTCGTTGAATAATCGATACGATTGTCTGACTTGGAAAAGTGTATTCTTGGCGCGATGGGAAAGAAATCTCATCACCAATTTACATCGGTCGTCTGTGAAAGCCACAATTCACCCATTGTTCGATCTTTTTTTTCTTTTTCTTTTTCTTTTTCTATCCCAAGATACGAAGCGTCGAATCAATTTATTCACGAGGATTGTGAAATTTAATGATACGAGAAAACCTATCGATACAATAGCGTAAGAAAGATAACTATAAATTCTTGAGAGTGATGGAAAGAGAGGATAAAACGAGAAATCGGGGAGTTTACGAGGCGAAAGGAAACTCCCGACAGCCAATCTTCTGCAGAAGAGACACCCTCACATTTTTTTATTTTTTTGATACCGTTATAACATCCAAGTGTCCTGTGAAAGTAAACCCATGACATTCAGAAATTCGCAATTTCGGATAGCGAGCCAGTGGAATATGACGAAAATAAATAAAAAAAAAAAAAAAAAACGAATGAAAGCTGCTGAGAGCAGGAAAAAATGAAATCCAACGAATCTTATACAGCCACTCGAACGTCCTTAATCGATACTTTATGGTGGTTTTGTTTGAGAATCTCTCGAAAAACCATTCCATCTCCTTTTCCTTTCAAGAGATATTCTCAAGTCCCTTTGTAAATTACGTTTTCTCCACTTTTTTCTTTCTCCTCTATTTTCAACAATGACACCAGATGCGGATACTGCATTTTTCACTCCCAATGGAGTAAATGTCGTCTCAGCAGTGATATAGCGAAAATAGTTCACTCTTCTTACACTTTACAGACTCGAAAAATTCTCTTACTCTTAAGTGATATTCGCCTTTTTATTAGATGGCGTAAAATGTGTTTTTATTTTTACTTGTTTTCTGGTTGGATCCATTCATTTATTAATTAATTTACCATCTTTAGTTTTTTATCATTATTATAGCATTGAAATAAAATTCAGTTCGTCTCCAAATTAAAAATACTCCAAAGTATTTTATAAACAATAAATTACGAAACAATCGCGAGAAAAACGTGAACTTTATATGGTGACAAATTCAATTTTTTAATGACGATTAATGGAATCACAAATAGTTTTTTGTAGGGAATTCCCAAATGAAAAATTTTGCACATTCTTAAGTGTGCTATTTTTCGAGTATAGCTATAATTGATATTTCAAGACTTTACGACTCTAAATGTCAAAAGTTTTTCTCAATTTATCGTATTGGAGACATATCCGTTGTCACGAACAAAGTTATTGCAAAGTCACTTTTACGAGACTCTCTTTCAACATTGATTTTGCAATGAAAAGTGCAGAATTTATCGCGATAACAAGGAAACAAGGAACTCTGGGTCGGCAAAAATATATAGACGTTTAAAATTCAAAAAAATTGTATATTATAATAAAAAACGTTTTAAAATTCATTTATACATAAATTTTGAGAAGATCGATTAAATCTTTTTGAGAATCTTTGCTGCTCGCTACAGCGCTTCTCATTTCTAAATTACAATCCCTACAAAACACCTTGAATTTCGCTATAAAACTTCTAACAATATTCTCGAGAAATGACATTGACATTTAATGGAAAAACAACATTCCAATTTTTCAAGGTTTCGATAGCTCCTCAACCATAAATTGGAAGTATAAAAACCGAGCACACACGCGGGCGCACAGCCACACACGTTTTGTATCGAAACACTATTTCTTAAAGTGTTAAATTTTGGTTAAAAATGAACATTTAATAAAACACAAAATTTTCGCGTTTTTTTTTTCATATCTTAAACATTTAAAGGTTGACAATTTTCGGGGTTGCAAAGTTGATTATTGTTTATGTAAAGAAGATCGTGACACAGGGGTTTTGTGACAATTTAGGGAGTGACGTAATTATTGATCTTTGGATCGCCCTCTTTTTTTCCCTGTATTGAACCTTTCCACGAAGTGGAAAAAGTCTCCCTACACGTGTCATGAATGTTGCGTGAGCTTTTTGCCCAAGAACCGCCTGGTGCGAGGAGGGTGCTTTCAGTATGCTCCTGGACGACGCCGGGGGTGGAAACCTCCCCCGCCATGTGATTTATACGCGTAGACAAGTAAATAGGAAAAAATACAATTTTAGCTCGTAAAAAAATCGCTTTCAGAGAAATGAATCAATTTCGGGGATACTCCTAACGTGGCGAAAAAAACTAAAGAGGCAACAATAATCGCAGCGTTGGTTGCTTAGAAAAATAAAACAAAAAAAATTGAAGCCTCGTACGTAAAATTGACAGAAAAACTTTTCTACTCTTCAATGAATTGACCGAATTAGTTTTTTACCAGAATTTACGAAAAGCTCGCAGACGAAAATATGTATTGCGATTTATTTTTATTATTGCAGAATAATTAGAAGGCGACATAATATATAATTTCGTAATTTCTCTACAATTTTTAGTCAATCTCTGACGTCAGGGAGAATTGATGAGTGAGCTTTGAAGCTCACAACCCCTCGATTCTTTTTTCTTGCGAGAGTCTCAAGACGGCGCCACGACATCAAGACTCCCCTCTTTCTCTCTCTCTCTCTCTCTTTCTCTCTCTCCCTCTCTCTGTATTTCTAACTGTTCTCTTCCACTGCTTCCTGACCTTCGCTCTTATTATCCTGAAACCAAGTAGCGCACGTCTTATACTACTTCATTTCAACTATATGTATCGTAGGAAAAGCTCTTTCGCATTGTCAGTATCGGCCATTGTATATCTTGCTTGAGATCAACCACTCGACCTTGGACTTCAGAGTTTTTTTTTCCTCGTGCAATAACCTCCCTCTTTTGGGACGAATAATCAAATTTCGTTCCGTAGAATACGTAAGTGTATTTTTCATGTAATTTCATAAAGTTTCGCTTTCTGAGCAAAAAAAAAAAAGAGAAAGAGAGAGAAAAAGAACAAAACACCGGAATGTTTCTATTAAAAATTCGTCGAGCATGACAATACTGCATTTTTATAGAAAAATTCTTCATCCGAAACTTTAGGGAGCTCTTTACATTTTTTTAACAAAAATTCCGTCCAATTTGTGAACAATTAGTAAGAGTCTTGTTTATGAACCAAAAAAATCCGGTTCTCTGCGAGAGGATCAGCTGTAAAAGTTGCAATCAAACTTTCATGAAGCAGCCAAGAGAACGAATATTTTTATAGGCCAAACTTAATGAAAGTATTTTTCGTATATTTATCAAGTTAAGGCTGTATCATTATTGGAAATTATATTTTCAGAGAATATTTTTAGAATAGAGTTCGACGCAGTTTGAGTTTTTTTTTCGGAAATTTCACGCACATTCGTTTTTTTTTTTCAATAGCACGTACAAATTTTTTCAATACAAAGAACAAAATTTGTAATCAAAACAATGGATAATGTAAATATAATATTGCGCCATTTTGTTAAAAAATCATTTATTCGTCTGTTGTTGGTAACCAGTGCTCACAACATTGATACGAATTGGGAATATGTTTGGTTTTTTTTTCTCGAATGCATAGAACGTCCAAGACTCTGATCACCATTCATACTTTTTTCTCAGCGCATAGTTTTACTAAATTATACAAAACTATGAGATAAAAACAAACTGGAAAAGTTTTAAACTCATTCTATCCAGAAACTGAAATCTCTGAAAACGTCATTCCGAACAAGACTGTCGCGTTAAGCTTGGCCACCTGTCACAGTTAGAATTAGAAAAAAAAAACGACTTAATCCAGAATATAAATATTTAATCCGAATATGAATGCATACGAATAGCCTACGTCAGAGAAAATCTGAAACTCGTCAGAAGCTCGTATTACAAGTGGGAAGATGTTACAAAAATGTGTGTATTCGGGTTACGTGGCTGGATCGGTAGTGACACATCACATACTGCGTACGTCATGACGTCATTCGGTTGAAAATTTTGTGAGTGCGTTGACGTGGTCGTGCAAGATATCGTCGCAGCAATCCATTAGCCTCGATCCAAGGGTTGCGAAGTATGGAGAAAAAGAAAGAGAAGCAGAGCGAAAGGAAGAGAGAGAGAGTGAGAGACGAAGAGAGAATCCTAGAGAGTTTTAGGGATTGCACGTGGGCGGTTGATGGATCAAAGAGAGGAGCTTTTTAGCGCGTGTATCCGTTCAGAATAATTATTAAGCCCACCAACGAAAGGACAGACTGCTTTCGCATGCCAAGCTTAACTCTTTCATTAGGTTCCTGTTATGCTAACAAACCATATTCCCTTTTTTTTTTCATGGAGAGAATTGCAAAGCAAACGAACGTTAAAATTCGTCGTTAAAATTTTCTGTAACACACCCACACAGCTGTAAAAGTTGAATGTTTCACTAATTACGATTCTTTTTTTAACGCTCGAAACACGAGGGAGTTCAAGTGTAACAGAGAATTTTGTGAGTTCGCAAAAAAATAAAGGAGAAAGTTTTTTTTTCCTGGAATATAATAAAATTTAGAAATCAAGCTTGGGATACTTTTTTCTTTCAATCTTTAAATGAAGTTAAATCATAAATTACGTATGACAAAACTTAACTTGTCCGATGCAGAATTCGAACTCGAAATTTCTTTCGCCATTTTTGATCTACTTTGTCTTTTCCTTCCTAGAAACAACCCTCTAATTAACTTTCACTTCGCAAGAATAAATGTTTGAAGGAAGACAAAAGGTGAACTCTCGTCCCATACAAGCGAGAGCTAAGGAACCAGCAGAGAAGAAACGTTGAGACGATATGAGAATGACAAGTTAGTTCAATAGTCAATCTAGTGAAACCAAGACAATGTAGAACCTACGAAGCCCAAGGGAGAGATTGTATTATTCATACTCTTGGTTTTAGGGTCGCATAATTGATGTGTTCAAAGCCTAAAATTGTTGGAACTCCCTATTGTTTCATCTATTCCCTCGAACAGGCTAAACGTTGTCTTAATTCTTGTATTTCGCACAAAGAACATTTTAAATATTACTTAACGAAATATATCTGTTTTCTCCGTGTACATGAGCCAATTCAGAAAAGATGAGTTTTGTAAAAAAATACTTGCAACAATTAAGACACGAAAAAGAAATCCTAAATTCATAATAAGATAAGATCGAATTCGAATTTTTCATATTACGTAAAATGACATTTCATGCACTCATTTCTAAAACTACAACAAAATTGATCACTTTGTTTTTTCGTATGAAAATTCATAAATAAGCACTAACAGAGACTGTCAGTTATTAATCAAATCAGGTAGTCGTGAGTCACACACGTGTTTTCATCAATGATAATTAGTAGTAACTTCTGATACTTATAATAATTAATGGAAACTGATTAAAAGGGATTAAGTACACGGATTAATACTGATATTTGCTCTCTTCACTGATTAGTGATCACTTCTATTGCTTTTATAATCATTTATGAAAACTGTTCGTCAAAACGATGATGAACAACTGAAAAATTGCTAATAAATAAGTTGTTTACTTATATGCCTGCAATTTTTTTCATAATTCTAATAATATAATTTATTCATAAAATCATAATTTGAAGACAAGTTCGGAAGTGATAAGATTGTAATGAAATCACTGATGAAATAACTAATGAGATTCTCGAAGAAATGGTGAGAAAATAATTGAAAGTATTGAGACATTGTAAAAGATAGAGATATAGCACTTGAATTTTTATCAGTGAAATTGATCGTGAATTTCAACGTAAAATTGAGACTCAACTCTACTCGAGTAAACAAATTTTACTTACCACACCCGTGTTGGGGTCCTTGGCGCCATTACTGAAGGTCGATGCGAGAGTACTCGAACAACTCTCATCATAATGGGCATTTTGTCCATCGTTTATTGCGCTATTTATGCTGATTGTCCACATACTCGCTGCATAACCATCGCAATTACAATCGTCCTCTTCACCACCGTCTCCTGAAGCCCACACGTAAATGTTTCCTAAGCCTCGTCGACCCTGTTAAATAAAATCGAAATATTTCCCCTTCGTCTCATTGAATCTTCAACTGAATGATTTTGTAGTAATAAATTGTTGGAAATTTGTATCCAAATAATTTGGAATTCATTAAAAAGTACAACGATCGATTCTTAAAAGTCTTGAAAATGAATACAATCGATTTTCGGAATATAAAAAAAAAAAAATTTGTTATATTTATAAATTTGATAAAATCTCATTAATTGTTCAATGTAATTGAATCCATTTGGGTATCGAAAGATGAATAATTAAGAAATATTTAATCAGGAAGAAATAAACAAAATAACCCATAACAACATTTTCTTACGTAAGCGTTTTGAAATTTGATAATATTCGAAAGCACATAGTTGCATGTTTATTTTCTAAGACGTTTTAAGATTAAGAACCCCTAATTTAAGCTCACGTTGAAATTCTCCAAGACTTATCTATAGCTGCATGATTACTTCACGGGCAAAAGGGCTGTTTGACAAGCTGTCACGACATACTAGATCGTAACTAAAGTCATAGTACAAGTACAGCTGAGGGTGAAGAGAGCGCATAATCACCAGGACTGAGTATGTCAGTGATGAGGGGGAGACCTGACTGTGACGCACAGAAAAGCTCGTCGCTTAAAGTCCGACGGTTTCTGAGCCTCGTGGGTAGATTTACAGTGCCAAGTGAGCGCAAAACGACGAGTTAGACTTCCAGACAAGGCGCCATGACTTCGAAGCCTCTCGTAATCGAGACTTGTCCAACATCTCATGCGAACTCAAAACCCCCAATTAAACTCACTGTATCGTCTTTCAAAAAAATACGATTTTCATATACGATAGTCAAACGAGCCTTAACTACGTCAATGAAAACAAAAAAAAACTCTATGTTCCCAATCTTTGTATTCCCTCAATTTTCACGATTTTATTAAAACTTTAACGACACAAGAATCTTTTTAATGTTTTAATAATTTGTCATTTTTATATTAAAATATATATTTGCAAGAAATTTTCTCATAACGTAAATCTACTCTGATCAAAATAAATGGTTCAAGTTTCTATGTTTTCTTCTTTTGTACAGCAAAGTTCAATATTGTGAACTAAAAAAACAGTTTTCAGAGTGGTTGCATAATTCGTAACACCAGTTGGTCTGTACCTGGCCATTGTTCGTTGGTCATTTGTTTCGATCCAGTAACTCTTTGGAGGTACTAAGTCGTTTTGATTGATTTTTGAGCTTACGTAAAAAAAACGATGCCATAACTTCGATTCGTGGAAAGCCTTGGACTGAATAGTGCCACGTGCTCTTTTGATCTTGCACAATAATAAATATTCACGTTCATAAGTACAGTGAGATCGGAGCTTATGCTTGAAAAAGCCTTATTTTTGAATTTATGACAAAATTCTTGAACAAGATGACTGCAAAATGAACCTTTCAAATCCAAACTTATTTAGAAATTTTCGTTGAGGTTTTTTTTTATTATCTTTCTTTTTTGCTTCTGAGCAAAAAAAAATTCTTCACATGTACACGCGCGGAGAATTTCAAGTGGAAAACTTGCTCATTATCATCAATATGAAGTTTCTCAATTCTGCGAAATCACATCGTTATAAATTTTCTCGTAATCGAAGCCGGAATATCAAACTCCTGTGTAATGAGAGCCTTAAAACAACAAATTCAACGACTCTTCGTATTAAGTTTTTTTTAGGTTATCGTTTAAATTCTTTCATATGAATAATTCATATTCGCATTTTTTTTACGTGGTGAAAATACGTATCCAAAGAATGATTATTGAATGTTTTCAAAACTGACACTTACCTCATTCACCCCTCGAACAATTGCTCGCATCGTAGCATTTCGTGGACCATCGACGGTTTTTCCATCATCCGTTGGTCCCCAAGATGCGCTATATATGTCAATGAGGTCCGGCTCGTGTCCCATGCTGTTGGCCTCAATTAAATCTGTCATGTAGGGTTGATCAAGCATTCTTATACCAGCAATTTTCGAATCATATGCAACACCGACACCGCAAACACCATTGTCACGTGCAGCTGCTACTTCACCAGCACATCTTGTTCCGTGACTGTTAAAAAAATTATTCCATCAATTTCTCAAATATTCTAAGCCTCAATAAGAATACCAAGGAAAAAAAAATTTTATATTAATTTCTCAACCCTTCGTTAACATACTGGGTCATTTTGACCCAAACTTATTTTTCAGCGTCATTATCCCGACCCCCGAAATATTTTAGTTTAGTTTTATTTATTTATTGGAAAAACATTAAAAATTGAAGAAATTACGATATTTTTAAGTAAAATGTTCACTGTTGAATTTGATATTTGTCGAATTTTTACCATGCCGCCTATTAAGGGATGTTTAAAGTGTACTCATGATTTTATTCTATAAAAACCCAGTGTTTAAATGCAATGATCAAACATTTAGTTACTTATAAAAAAAGAACGAATAATCTACCATTTCGTGGAAAGGAGCAGAAAGTGGAAAATCGTGTTAACATCCAATTGTTCTGAGCAACGAGAAGAAACGATGAAATTCCCATACTCATCGATATTCCATGATTAAAAAAGCAAAACGAGCAACTGAGTATGTTTACAAATTCTTCTATCGTAAGTTGAATTCGATAAATATTTATCGTCTATTGATGATACTATAAATATTTATAGAATTATTGAGTTCCGAGATTCCTTTAAAATTCAACCTGCTCCAGCTTCTATTTGATTATTAAATGGCCACACTTTTACAACGAGCACATCTAAAGAGTTTCAAAGAAACCGACTATGCCAAGTGAAGAAATGCTTTTTTTTTTGCTTATTTATCGAGGATCTTATCGAGGATCAATTACTCTAAACACGCAAATAAAAACAAAACAAAACATTTCGCTAATTTGATAGGTTAATAAATTATAAGGATGGAAATGCTCAGCTCATTTAATTGACGACCAACATCATTTTCTACACATAAAAAAGGAATCCCATGCCATCACCACAGTATCAAAGGACTCGACGGAGTCCTGGATCGAGTACATTCGAACCTATGTTCCAACTTCTAACACGTCAAGTCTTATCTTCTCGTAATGAAATTATCGCAGTGATGGAAGTATCTAAGGATCTGGTAAAAAAAACAGATATATGAGCATGTGCATCGATTCTCTTTATAAATACAATGTATGCATGGATTGCCATACGAAATTTTATCTCAATAACAGGACGATGAGTGTATGAAAATTACGATCTCGCGAAGAACTGACTAATAGACAAACACGACGTAATTATAAGAGTTTCTAGAGTATAGAATACTCTGAAGAAGGAGAAAAATCAGAATCTATAAGTAAAATGATGCATCACTGTCGTCACTGAGAAAAATAATGCTTTAAATATTGGCACTGACATGATAAAAAGCTAGCAAAATATAGAAGAGTTAAAATAGAACTAGTTTATCTGGTGCACCAAGTTGACGTCAATAACAAAGTTTGAAAGAATTATGTACAGGAAGAAGATTAGAGAAATTGTGAAAATGTCACGTTAAACATAGATATAGAGCGTCATCTGAATCCGCAAAACGAGAAACAGTGAAGCTTCTCGAGCATGAATCGATTTTGACCTCACAGCAGACGCTCTGAGGAAAGAATATGGAAGAGGACAGGTGAGGATTTCTCATGGGAGACTTAGCAAATGTTAATAATGGAGAGGTTGGAACAATCTTATGGAACAACCGAGTAACAATATATCTTGTCGCAGCATTTTATGTATGACAACAATAATGTAACCCAGATCTAGAAATATAGAGTTATGAAATCCTCTTCCTTTTCCATTATCTCTAACATTCCCCCAGACCTGCACCTGACACTCTTGTTATTTTCAATGGACAATTTATATCTTTTAAATTCTTCACTTTATGTAAGCGTCTAAGAAAATTGCACAAAAGAATTCATTTTTTAAGAAAAAAGTAAACATATCCGAGTTTTACTTTTCAATAAAAAATATTAAAATGCGGTATTCAGTAAAAATATTGAATATCTCCGAGTTTTCAAACTGTTGGCCATCTCGCACAAGGTGCGGCATTTTTTCTATAGAGAGTAAAAATTCGCGCCTGTAGGCTTATTCTGTTTGTTTTGAAATTCCGATTTACCTACATTTTTCGATTCATTGCGAATTTCTCTAGCTTTCCAATGTTTCCATATATAGAAATTTCTGTCTTCATAGTGACTACGAATAAACACTGTATCCATAAGTTATAAAACTTGAATCCCAGAGTGAATGACAAGGTTCGTTTCATTCATTAAAATCCTCCATTCATTGCTGTCTGTTCGGTAGTTTTCGAGTTAAAACAATGAACAAACAGCCAGAGACAGACAAACTATTTTTTTCCGTAAAAATTCATATTTATATAAATAAAGATGAACATACGTGTGTACACTCTTACATGGATGGATAGTCTCGAGTGTTAGTTGAACAAGACGAAATCGATTTACAAGGGAGACCGGAAAAAACCGCACTCGCGGCTATTATTTATTCCTCCCACGTATTTTCCCAGGAAAGAAGGAAGCAAAAAGAAAAGAAAAAAGTCTCCTCATCCGTGAGTTTCATATGTGCGATCAATTCTAAGTCGCATTTCATGTGCACGGACTACATTCAACGCGATATTTTACAAGGGAACACTTCCAGAAAATGTAGTAGAGACTTCGGTTCAAAAAAAGAGAAGGTTTATCGCGCAGTATAGAAACTATAGCAACATCGAGTGAACGACTATACATTGTGCATTGTATAATGTTCCTTTAAAGTTTCGATGAAAAATTCAACATCAGGGCGCATAGATATAACTCGTAAGCTACATCGAAATCTATATGTAAATATTCTTGAATACAAATTTTTGACAGAAATAAAAAGTGTTTTGAAGCATTATGGATGATATGAAAAGTTCATTTAACTCGCCTACAAGTTCCGATGTGCTCTGAACAAAAATATGAACAAATTATAGGTGAATGCGTGATCACCAAAGCCAAGCAGAATCCAGCAAAGTCAGTACTGGGTTGGATGACCACTAAGCTATGGACCAGCTCGCGTATTAATCGCTGAGCATGCAAGAGAGAGTTTTTTCTAAGTTTTTGATGGTATTAACCAATTGAAACTTTCTTTAAATAGAACGACCAGTATCGGCCGGATTTTCAACAATTTCCCTTAGCCCTCGTGATGGGATGAGTCCACGTAAAAAATGATATAAAAACCGGAAATGTTTACAAATTAATTAGAAATTCGATAACAGTTTCAGTCATAAAACTTTCGAGGGGTCAGTTTTACAAAAACGTAGATTCCATTGTCACTAATTGACGTCCCAATGGTAAATAATTGGAAGGGTAAAGTCTAATAAAAAAAAAAAAGTTGATATTAAGTGTTTAATTCAAGTGATTATTGGCGAATGGAATGAACAGCTAACAGGAAAAGAAATGAAGAGAGGGATCGAAAGAGAGCTTTTCCACAGTCGTATATTACATGTTTTATTGGCCATGGTGTCACGTATCTGATCGTAATAATCTCGGGACACCGACACTCTCGAGCACCGTGACGCCACCCGTTGTCACCAGGGCACGAATTCATGCTTTTGCTTTATGGACGATCCGACGCCGGATAAGCTCGTCGTCGATGCTCTCGCATGCTCATAATATCGTATGTTTTTTTTTTTCTAGACTCCCCTTTCTCTCAGTTTTCTTTTTTTCTCTCTTTTTCCCTCTCGTTTCTCGGCACAAAACGAATGCCATGAAGCATAGCGGTTATGAGACGCGATAAGAGTGATATGCTGCTGTGATATATAAAGAGGGATAGTAAATCGTGAAATAGCTCACTTATACAATACACATCAGGTATTTTCTCATAACTGTGTGGATATCTTCGTGTATAAGTTGTTATATATATATATATATATATATGTATATATCACGAAAGAGCAACCAAAACACCACTACAGCACCATAATTAAACGTTTCAGAATTTGTAGCCTCAGTTCTTTCACATTATTAAACAATTTTCCTGTTCCAAAAACAATCTCCTCGTGCAATCTCAGAACATCATTTTTTTTTTGCAAATTATTAAAGAAAATAAAAATACGAGAATAGAACTGGTCGCCAAATTCGGATGACGATTCGACCTAAAAATTGAATGAGGGAAGAAACAAATTTAAAAAATTGTCTGGAGCTTCAATGAAATAATTCATTCAACTGACGTCAAAGAACGATCCAGATTTACGTAGAGATTTAAAGTACATTATCGAGTCCGAGTTACACCACTCGACAAAGGAATGTTCTCAGTATAAAATTTGATGAATCCCGTCTCTTATAAACATGCTGTTTAATTTTGATCGCGGAATTCGAATTATTTCAGTCGCTACAGCCTCTCGTATGAAAAAAGCTTTGACTGGCTGCGTGAGACACGAAACGTCGTATTTCAGAACAGTAGACAAATTATTAACGAGTTTTCAAGCTGTCCTTCTCAAATTTTGATACATCAATCTTCACGAAATTCCTCAGCAGGGTATACCCCAAACGAAAAAGGCCAAATGCCAACTATTTTTTTAATTTTCATTAAAAGGAGTGGCTAAAAAGATCTTCAAAAAAAAGGAGAGGAAAATATTCGATAAATTCTTCACGTACTACGTGATTCATTTTTAAAAAATGATAAAGACTCGGACTGATTTCATTCTTTGAATTCAAAAGAATCATGAAAAAATCTGCAACTTTTATGCCTGTCAAATTGAAAATTTTCCTTAAATGTCAGTGTTTTCATAAAGTACAAGTTGCTCGGTCTCACATTGTATGATAAGGGGAAAAAAAATTCCATTCCTTTGTAAATGCTCCAACGAGTAAATCCTCAAGTAAATTCACCATTATAACTCACATTCCGAGTATATATTGTATTGCGAGATAGATGAAAGCACGAACGAAACTTTTCGCTCGACTCTTCTGCAACAATTGCAACTACGGATAGAAAACCTTGAGCAACGAGATACACAAAGCTCGCGATATTCTTATACTTTTCAACGTGATGACAAAAAAATCCTTTGATCAACGATATTCAAACGATATATTATTCTCGAGGATACTTCCATGAATCGAGAAATTCAAATCCTCGATCTAGTATATATTTTTTCTCCGTATAGATTTTAAAATTGAATTGGAGAGAAAGCAGCAAAGAATACTTTCGAAAAAGCCAATTTACGTAAATACAGTTTTTCTTTTTCAAATCGTTTTTATTTTTATTTTATTTTAAAAGGCAACATTGAATTCCCGCGATCTTTGGATCATCAGTCTTTATACTGATACTTTTCTATGGTTCAAAAAAACTAAACGTGGAGAATTATAAAATCCGTCATTTATTTTGTCACAAATAAAATAATTCGACCACGTCATTGGTTACGCAGAATTCCCGGACAGAAAAAGCCAATCACTGAGATTTATATTTTCCAATCATTTCTGAGGTATCTGTCGTTTTTTTTTTTTTATTACGAATTATCTCGAGCTCGCGATCAGCCGTCTCAGTTTTTTATAGTCACGTCTTCCACTTTTTTCCGACTGCTATGCCCTCTGTTTTGTCGCGTTGACGGGGTTAAGGCAGGAGTACACATCCACCCACCAGAAATGTTTTTTTATATGACCTGAGTACGCAACACATAAAGGAAACGGGTTTTATTCTTATAGATGAGTTTTCTCATGTCCAAGAATCTAAGAAATCTCATGTTCCGTTGGAAGCACGGACACGCTTTCATAGTAAAAAAGTTTTTTTTTGCCTTCAACTAAAAAGTCTTCAAATATCTCGAATCTTCAGAGTTCCCCCGGAAACGAAGTATTCAAGTTGAATCTCCAGTTGTTTCAACGACAGAACCAACATTTCACGTAATTCCACACTCTCCTATTTCATCCATATTAGTCCGTACACCAAGCAAAGATAAACATTTAATGCCCTCTCAAGTTTTCGAGGAGTCGTAGCAGATATAAATTAAAAAACAAATTCTTTCCCTCATCGCTAAGTTTTCATTTTTAACTCTAGTGATGAATGTCCTAAAAAATTTTGGAGTCTCATAATTTTCCATCTCAACGTGCCAAACGAGGCCCAAAAGACCGGGATTGCCTACGTTGGCACAATTTTCGCAACTTCTTTCTGAGAAATTTTGAACGTTTGAGAATAAAAAACTTCATCAGAATAGTCGTAAAAGAAAAGAATGTAATCGTAGCACATAAAAATTTCAACAAATTCTTCCGAGTCTTTCGCTTTTTTGGTCGTTGTATGAGCCACTAAACTAGGGTAGCAATTTTTTGAAATAAAAACGTAATGCATTGATCATTACTTTTTCAATTCATATAAAGGAAATCATTTCCTTTAAATCATTGACTTTAAATAATTCAAAAGAAATATTGTCTATTAAAACATTTTTCAATAGAAAAATATTTCAATGTCAAAGAGTGCCCTTTTATTCGTCGAGATCGACGATTATATGCTCTTTATATGTGCGTAGGTCTTGAAGAAGTGTGGGGGAGAAAGCTATAGAAAAAAAACAACAGTTGTTGCGAACGACGTGCGGGCGTTAAAATAATACGGCGTGGGCCAGTATCAGAGTCGAATAAATTGTGGCTTGCGAATATCCAAATGGCGAACAAAGGGAGCTGTCACTGTGAGCCAATGTCCAAAATCCAAATTTGGATAACCATGAAAGTGAGCAACAATGGACGTCACGATATGATTGAATTCTGAATAGTATAAAAGGCAGACAACTTTTTCAGTACAATTTATTCACCTGTGATACGAAGTGAATAAATTCAGCTTTAACCAGAATCAAAAGAGAAAAGATAATGCTTCACACTCGGTCATTTATATAAGATAATCCGAATAATAATGATTACGATGGTAATGTTGAATGTATCCATCACTTGTGGATTACAAGGTGATTAATAAACGTGCATGACAAAGCCTCATAACCGCATCTATACACGCAGTAGAAAACGATCTCATCAATCAGACACAATGTGGTTACGGATATTTTGTTACGCACATGATTTACTAAAACCTCGTGAGGAAAAAGATTCCTGAATGGAGACCAAAATTTCGGACGGATACATAGAACGCATAAAAAAAAAAAAAAAAAAAAATTCTCAATACTTCTCAGTATTGTGATCAATCACACCACAAACAGGCGGAAAAATGATTTTTTTTTAAATGGCAGTATGCTCAATTTTGATTATTGATTTTTCATATATTTTTTTCTCTTCTACAGTTTATAAAACAAAAATAAAACAATTGTTTTCACTGAATTCTGGTACCATTGCTAAAAAATAGTCTCATGAAATGTCTACTAAATTGAAACTCAATCGACCCATTGGTTATCGAGATATCCTGGCGACTGAATATAAAAAAAAAAGTTTTTAAAGCCTCTCAAAAGTTATTTATATTTTATTATTTTCCTTTAACGATTTTGAACGATAACAGGACGTTTATAAAATTTTGGACGTTTCGTATTAAACTATTTTGTTCAGGGGCTTTTTGATTTATCGTTTTATTCCTATTATTCGTAATAGTAATAGTAGAACGACAAATAATTATCGAGGAGCATTAAAAATAGACTTAAGGAGCTTGTACACAGCTGCAAAATTGTTAATTAATCTGGGGACTTGCGGGTTGAGCATAACGACGATGCTGCTAGTCTTAACTGAGTTATTTGCTAATCGTAGCAAATTAACGATCGATCAGCTCTACGTAATCCATTTATGATTACCGGTCTTCAAGTATTGCTCCAACTGTACTTAGTACTAAGTAGACACACATATATACAACGATTGGCAACAATTTGGATTAGAAGGAAACTTTGGATCGCTAAGGCTTCATAAAATTTTATCGGAATATCCAAGCTCATAGTTTTCGCGAACGAAAGATTACTGCGTGTAATTTTACCCGAAAAACGGAATTCTAATTATTTCAACGAAGAAAAACAAAAACTTTCGACTCATTTTAATATTTGTTGTTCACGTTCATCATTGAAACTGTACATAATGTACCATCTATTTAAAAAAATGTAACTTCCAGTTGTAAATATGTGATTGTAATCACAGAAATGCAAAGGAATTTTATTCAGAATTTGCCCAATTTGCTTATCCAGACGATTCAACAAGGTTTACGATGGGAAATACTTTCAGAATCTTCAAAAAATCACTTTTTCAATTAGTTATATTAATAAATTACGGGTCAAAGAAATGCTTACAAAGTTTTCAAGCGAAATTTGAACTGCTTCTAATTATTTACGGCATGGGACGGACTATATTTTAATTTGTACGAAACTGTATTTAAAAAAATAACAATATTTCATTCTAACTGAACCAATGGGTTTGCAAACATCACTGTAAAAAAGATATATTTTCATTGCAAAATTAGAAAAAAACAAATCCACATTCAAACTTTTTTGTTTAAATCGTGGAATCAATGAAATCATTGCATTTTAATTACTTTTCAAAGTTTATTGACAGCGTATGGATGTCGACAATGAAAAAAACATAAGTTGGTTTCTGTCCGATCAATACGACTGTCAGATACGCCATTTTTTAACTCGCGCTATGAAGTTCTGGGAAACAGCGTCATCACTCGACCATTAAATAGAAAATATTGTGTTGAAAAAAAAGTTAGTCGTTGCAGTATGGTCAACACTCATAATAACCAATACTCAATATTACAAAAAAATATTAAATGTATTGTAAACTTAGAGAAAAAAAAATGTATTCTGATTTATTTGAATATTTTTCAAAGAATCCTCTTTAAGATTTGTTTGCGTAGCGAAGAAAAATTTTGTACTGTAGAATTTTCGAGCAAAAAGTAATACAAGGGATAAAAATCATGGCGAGACTGGAAAAAAATGGGGTGGTCCATTTTGTAGCCAAATTTCTTGAGTGTGTACACTCGTTTCGATAAGGGTTGGAGCAGCTGCAGCTCGAGGTAACGACTGAACATATATCTATCAATCGCATACTACAGAACCAACGAGAGTCATGAATATCCATCGATAAAGTTATTTGAAATGTGCATTTATCAAACCTCTGCCTCGTCAGAATTGTCTAGACATTGTTATCTCGAGAATACAAGTTGATTAGATATTTAAGCAATTACGAAAAAAAAAAAAATGGGTTGTATCGATAGTAACGCCGATAATGAACATTCCAAATTAAATTAAATAATAATCAATTTTTCTGGACTTCCACCTGAAACAAAAGATGTAACGATCGAATTGTAGAAATTGAAATATTAATTAGGACTCACCTGTTGAACCAATCGTCGGTGTATCGTGGATAGGGATAAGGATCGTTGCTACTAAAGTCGTACGAAGCTCTGGCGTTCTGTAACAAAATTTAATCGTGTGACCTACAAGTAATATTCATGCAATTTAGGAAAAAATACATCTGATAAAAATCGAGAAATTATGGGCTTTTAAGACACTCGCAGATGAAAAAATTCGGTTTGTCAATAGTATTTTTATCCGATCGTGTAACCCTCTGTATCAATGTTATTTCTAAACAATTTGACAATTGTAAAATAGCATTTTACAATATAGAATCTTACAATAACTGCAATCACAGTGCGGCCAATTAATAATTTTAAAGAAATTTTTAAATGATACATTCGAACATTCGCAATATTCAAAGTCTCGGGAGCACTTCAATTTCGATAATATTGTCAGTGCATTTATAGAATTTTATCCATAGAATTGTCATTCCCGACCCTCCAATTTCAAACGAATCAGATCCGTTTCTCTTCACAAAAATCTCCCGGGAAATCCTCCAAAAAGTCACTTCAAAAAGCGTTATGTAATTTCGATAAGTTCCGCAGTGTACGTCATAATCGAGGTTTGTTAATCGAGAGCCGTTAATCAAGAAGAGAGCGGTGACAGGAGAAAAAATATTTCCAAAATAAAAATATCATCAATTTTTGTGCATGTAAGAATTTAAAGGAAAAATTCTTTATTTTTTACTTCAATGGGAAAAGAAGGCGCGAGTTAGCGAATAATTGAGACAAACTAGTTTCCCCAAAGTAAAAGAAAGGATTTCATCGTGATGGGAGAAATTCAAGTTTTCAGGTTTCTGGTTAAGTCCCTGGGGCTTGTTAAAAGTGGTCAGGATTACGAAACTAGTCTCGAATTAATGTCGTCGCTGGCGTCGTCGCCGGGGGAGAGGAAGAGAAAATTGAGAGGAGTTGAGCTTCCAACAGGCTTTCTCCGCAACATTAATAAATTCAAATCAGTGTGGCAACCCTCATTGCCGTTTCGTGACGAGAATGAAACGATCTTGAACTTTATACCCTCTTTTGGTCGTACTTCTGCAAAGCCTCTTGGTCTTGTTCAATTTCTCATCAAACGAATCAACAAAGCTAGCCCATTAATTGAGTAAACTTTTAAGTATCAAGATCGACACATTCCTTTGAACAAAGTAACAAGACGAAGAACGAAATTTCTTTGCTTTCTTTACAATTCAATGTCAAGGCTAAACAAAAATTCGTGGCATTTACGAAAGAATAATAAAAATAAAAATTGCGAGAGCGATCCAACAAATGAACTTGAAGTCCAAATTTTTCTATATTTTATTCAGAAATCCTTGGAGTTTTAACTTTTAGTCATAAACCATGAAAAGAATAGGCGAATAATGAAGTTTTTTTTTCTGGCATTCCCTCCTCGTCTTAACATATTAATAGCTCATAAAATGCTGCATCTACATTTTCCAAGTTCTTAAGCCAAGCCTTTCTCTGTGTGATAAGAAAAAAAGGCAGAAACGATACCCAGGACTTTAATAAAGATTCGAAATAAAGTCTACAGCAGGATTATAATTCTATTTCCGTCACTCATCAAACCTAATCTCTCTGTGAACCTCCATCTCTGATTTTCTTCGTAAATTCATTTTTTTTTCTCCTGCCAGTAATGAAAATCAAGTCATGCCATTCTTCCATCACGTTCACGTTGAAAGGTCGTCTTTTTCTCGATTTTTCATTCATCTTCCTTCCGAATTTTTTATTTTTAAAATTGAGCTAAAAATGATGAACGTTATTATGACGGAAACCTCCGCGGGGATGAACGATGATCATATCACCCTCTGTTACGAGCTTCTACGACAACCAATGAAAAATAAAATAAAAGACGCCTGAGCTACGATGAAGTATAATATTAAGGAAAAAATTAGTTTCCGATGTGTCAATAAAACGTAAATCTCGGGTGCACTAGTTTATTTTGTTTATTGGCAAACTCTTGGATCCTTCCTGTCAGATTTTCACTAAACAAAAACGCCATTGTATTCAATTATTTGAATACCTTTCAAAAACTCATCTCACTTAATCTTTATCTTTAATTAAACGAAAAATTAGACATTTTATCAATGATGGATGAGAATTTTTTTCGAAAAAAATCTTTTCTGCTCCCTCTTTGAAAACTGATATCGTTCAATGACGCGTCAAATCTCTCGTTTCGCATTACGGGTCGTTGATCAAGTGGATCGTCGAGGTTTCTCGTCTGCTTGTCGTTATATGCAAATAACACAGGAACCCGGGGTATCAACTATGTCTCCGTGTCTTTGTTACTCTGTTCCTCTTTTTTCCTTCCCTCTTCACTTCTCTACGGATCTCTCTTTAGCTTGGACTCCATTTCACTCTTTTTTTTCTCTTCATCTTTTCTTATCTTTCCCCTCCCATAGCATTATCGTTTCCGTACCCTCCGATAGGGGTCACGGTTATTCGCGATTTGAATACCATCACGTTTTCCATTATGATAATGATTCTGTGTGAAAATAGAGCCAGCCAGAGCCAACCAGCGAAAGAAAGAAAAAAAAATACGTATCCCATCCGTGCCGTTTTGGCCGACGAAGGAGAAATAATAACAAGGATTATGGCAATATGCCGTGACCATGAAACGTGCTATCAACATGTTAAAATCTTGCATTTTCCTTTTCAAGAAAATTGAAAAGAAATACCATTGAAACTTAAAAAAAAAAAAAAAAAAAACCGAATGAACTATTCGTTGAGTAACAAACTTATTCTGTTTCTTTCAATTGCAATATTTAGTTCGATTCGGGCAACAAATATTTGTGACATGATGCCAATAAATATCGTTCGAATAAATTCATTTACTATTTGTTTATCCCAACGATACAAATAAAATTACTAATATTTCATTAAACCAATAAAAAGCATGCGTAAACATCATTTCTTTTAATTGAAAGAAATTTTCGTAATTTAATTGGATAAACCACATCATTTGTCATTGTGCAACAAAAAGTATTGAATTCAGCATTTTTATTCAACGAAATGTTCTTCGTGGAGTGAATTATCGTAAAACTTACGTAATTGTGCTTGAGATCTGCGTGCATGTAGTCAACCCCTAGAAAAAAAATGTAGGAAAAATCTCGATTCAGTTAATTGGTAACGAAAAAGTAAGTAATTCAATGAATAATGTAATTTTTTTTTTTTCAAAAACATATTTTTCTTATCAAAATTCATTTGATAAACTATTCACTGAACATTTCGAAAATATAGAAGAAATATTTTTCTATCTATTGTAATAAGATTCTGGATAAAAAATGTTGATGTATTTATTATCGATCAAATGACATTTCCAACCAATAATAAAGTAGATCATAAATAACCACTATGTTATATAGTAAATCATGAAAGACCGGACGAACGATGACGTAGTTTATCGACACGTGGGAAATCGAAAACCGTCCCAGATTCCCAAGAGATCGAGACATAAGCTTCCCCAATACCCTGTTCAAGTGAGAACCCATCGTGCTACAAGATTTGACACTCAAATCATGTAATCACCAATTAAAATTGCTGTTACGTCAAACCGTTCGCTCATTCAGTCGAAAAAAAAGTCCTACTATGAATTTTTCTCCGCCGCGATCTCCGATTCTTCGATTTTAATAAAAATAATGAGAAAAATATTTATGACGAGAATTTTAAATAATATTTGTAAAATATTTCATATAAATGTGAACTGTAGATTGCATCAAAACTTTGATACGTCATAATATAATGTGCGTAGGCGTATTCTACGATGTGGCATCAGTGAACGATGTCACGATACCAGGTTACTATGTATAAATTCCATTGTGTTATGATAATAAACAATGCAACGATGTTTCTATTTCAGTAAACCAAGAACAATACAACTATATTATGTATGCGTTATTTGTAATCAAAATGACCTCGAATTACCGCGAATAACATGAGAATATGGATAACTGAATAGTTAATCGATTACATATTCAACGAAAAATACATAGTTCTGTTGCAATACCGTCATGAGAAGCGTAAGCTCACATAATTCCATTAATGTTAACAATAACAAACAAACGGAGTTTAGTTAATCAATCTGCTAAATGGACCTCGTCATGTTGACCAAACTTGCATCCAATTTATTTTAAGTGGATTGTTCAGAGTTCTGCTAAAAGAAACAATTTTCTTTTTTTATGTTTACGTTGAATCATTCTGACAATGAAATTCGACCTAGTTATTTCGATCAACTTAATGATGTTTAGATCGTCAGGTAGAAATTTGATAGTGATCAATTTTCAGAATTTTTTTTCACTTACGAACTGAATTACCGTCAATTTTCATAGAAATGTTTATTAAAAATGTGATTTTCTTCAAAAAAAAAAATCATCATTATCAATCGACATACTAACTAAATGAATTAATTGAGCTTTGCATAAAAATTGGGAGCATCAGGTCGCCTTTCGAGAATTTCACTCCTGTCTTTACTTAATTTAAAGATTATGTTTAAAAAACAAACACAAAAAATGTTATTTACTCAAACTCACCATCATCCATAATAGCTGTGGTGACATTTTTTCCTGTAACTCCTTGAGCCCAAGCAGATTCAACATTCAAATCGAGTTTTGGTTTTCCACCATTTTGTCCAGTATTTTTGAGGTACCATTGATACTGAAAGTAAGGATCTGTAGGATCCTGACTTCTAGAAATCTTGGCATCATAAAGCGGAATGAGTTGATCGACACTCAGTGGCCTGTAGCCACGTTTGACCCTCTTAAAACCAGTTTGTTGAACCGCAGTATGCACCTATTTAATTCCAGTTTATAAATAATGCAATAAAAAAGATGGAGCAACAGTACACGAAAAAAAAAAAAAGTAATTACTACGATCCTAATATACTTACCAAGGGATCGATCTTGAGCCTCCTCGTGTGAGGTACTGATCTTTTGCTTCTCGCATGCGGCAATGCTTTGTGAACGAAATGATATTCTGTCTGACTACCCAATACCTGAAACATAACAAAGCGAAAAAGTCTCTTGAAAACTTCGTCTTGAATATCTCACCCACACGTTGAAAAAAACATCTTTTTCATAAAATTATTGCTTCATCGAAGAGAAGTAACACGCTTGGGAATAACATCGCGAATGATCAAATTAAACCAGGCTTCCAAGCCCGTCAGGGATGTTCAAAGTTCCACGGGATAATAGTCTTCCAGACATAAATATAGAATAATCCCAGTTGCATCACGACATAAAAAAAAAAATCCACGAAACCTCATTGATCAAAAAATAATAATAAAATTTTCAAACACATAACTTTCATTGTATAGTATACTTTCAAAAGCTTTTTTCCTATGTTTAAAAATTTTTACAACATGTTCTACATCAGGAAAATCAAGATGTTGAAAATAATTGTCATTATTTACCTTTCCAATTTGATTTTATTCATATTTATTGAAATTATTATGATTTTCGTGCGAGTTTATTTTTCGATAAAAATAAGCGTTACACGATGTTACCTTTTCATGAGAGAATATGGTATAACTTTTCGCATTTACACCCACGCAACTGTTAGAGTCTCTTGAGGTGGGACGAGCTTTTGGGAATTATGATGAAAATTTGTGTAAACGCTCTCTATTTGGGGTTTCCTACCGTGTACAGCGCTTATACAGATTATTGGCGAATTTTCATCTCAATAAACATCGCACTGAACATTATGAGCTTTTCCACCATGATGCATGCAGTATTTGAAAATAAGAAAATATCAATATAAGGCAGAAAATTATTTCTAGCATTGATTTCGTTCGATACTTTCAGGTACGGGGGACTTCCGGTAGATTTGTTTTTCATGCTATTACGTGAAAATCAATGCTGAGAAAAAAATATTGTTTATCGAATGAATTCTATACTTTACTGGATGAAAAATCGTAGATTCAATATTTTTTTATCCTTTAATGAAATATGCTGTAGTTCGATCAACTGAATCATAAAAACTTCTTCTAAATGGATCACCTAAATAAATGTAGCAAAATTCTGTCCTCGGTACACCGCATTTTAATTGAGCCTTGGAATTATGAACCGTCAGATTCTTGTGGTAGTAATCCGGGCAAAATATTTGTCTACAAAATTTTTTTCTTATTTTGAGGTCACATTCAAGGCACTCTTATGAAACTACGTGCGAAATTTCAAAAGTTTTGCACACGTGAGCACGAGAAAAGTTTACATTTCACAGAATAACTGCGAAACTTTTCAACAGATTTTTTTCTCTATTTTCTCAATTACAGAGCAACATATGACGAAGTTTGTCTAAAAACATCGAGAATTTTGACCGTTTACTTTTGGAAATATAGCGAAACCACATTGGGGCAAATATATTGTTAAAACTGCATTAGATTTTCAATAAACCCACAAAATTTTGAATGACGTTGCATTGAAGTCTGAACACAACGGAAAAGAGTAAAATCTCACGTGATACCTCTTGCCATTAACGTTCACGATACACTTTTCTTTCGACTATTTCGCGTCAATGTACAAAAATTTAATACAGGAAACGCGAATATTTCTGAAACTTTAAACTTTAAATTCAACAGAAATATTTCCCAGAATTTTATGTTTCCAAATTTCTAAAAGATATAAAAACTAACATTATTAAGTTACTCGTCAAATTATATTCAACTTTTCAAACATTGACCGGAGATTTAACGATTAAAGTTTTCTGCGGTGAGTTTAGTACTCTGAAAAACTATAAAAAGTGAAGTGATAAGCACTTGCATCAATTTATCAATTTATGAATTATTGATTGATAAATTTTATATAATTTATGGATGATAAATTTCTACGACAAAATTATTCTTCACCAAAATTTCGATATGTTTTTTTATATATTAAAAAAAAAAAAAAAAAAAAAAAAGAAAAAGGTTTTTCTGCTGTCACAAGATCGAAATGTAAACTAGACGAATGTATTGCGAAAGAAACAGTGAAGAAGGTTTCACTTTGAATTAACTTAATTCTGCAGCCCCTCATTCATCCCCTCATCGAAATGGAGAAACTCTTAGTCGAGGGCGGCTTTGGATTCCAGGATAACCAGTAACAAGCATACGCTTCACGCATTCGAGGTGTGCAAAGAAAAACCCTCCATCATTCTCACGCGCATACCAAACAACTGTCCAACCTTCCTACCGCCTTAGGGCAATTTCTGATGTGCGACCATGACCCTGTTCCAAACTTTCTTATACTAGTGCAGCCCCAAACGTGTTTAGAATGTATTTTACTCTAAAAGAACCTATCGACGTCAGTTTTCGATAATTCAGGTTGACTTTTTCCAAAATATGTTTATCAATAAAAATCCAACCAATAAAAAAAGCAATAGTTAAAAAAATCTTGATACAATTAACAGTGGAAATACTTTGGAAGTTAAAGTAAATAAATGTTGAAGTTAATATTATAATTATTGGAACACTGATTTTAAACGAAAGCTCAAAGGTTTCTTTTCCTATTATTTTGCATAGCAAACGTATCTCGTGGCTCGATAAAATCGTTACACAAGTATTAACGTTGAGTTAACGTAACATGGGCCGAGGCAGATGTTACAAGAGAAAAAAAAAACATGCGGGCTATAATAGTTGTCAGGACACCGTTGTTGCTAACCGTACAAAATGGAGGCCAACACCTCGGAAAATGTGACATTTTTATTTTTTCAATTGCTTCATTCAGTTAATATTATTTTATATAAACTTCTATTTCGACGATTTTCATCGCTTCTATGTTTCTATAGAAATATTTATATGTAAAAGCAACTGTATAATAATTCGCATCTAAAGGTCAACGTCGTAGTGCTTTACGGACTAATGCGAATGTGGGCGTCGGTTTATTCCACAAAGTGTTATGAGAACAAAAGTAAATCCCTCAAAAGAACAAACAAAAATCTTCACATTGTCGTAAATTTTCATTTTTTACTCTCCCCCGTCAGAAAGCTCTTCAATCTCCTGACTTTAACGTGCTGGAAATTCTCTGTCTATAAACACATTACGAGCTATCACGAGGGAAATGCAATTAAAATTTAATCATTCGCCATTTCTCGCTTGTTGCAGTTAAAACGTTCTTTGATGGTTTTATTTTTTTTTTTTTTTTATTTCGAAAAAAATTCTATACTGAGGCTTTAGTTTCATTTAATCTTCAATGATATTTAATTAATTATGGATTTTGTATGGCAGACACGCTTGAATCGGGATCCAGTTTCGAGTCCTCATATTCAACGTCCGAAAGGCGATTATGTAGAAAGTTTAAGAGAATTATTTTACCCTGTATTGTGTTTTTCTTTCTAAAGTCTATTCATCACTCATTTATTTTTCTCCTTCAACAAATAATCGATCTGAGAATAAAAAAATAGCAGCCGGGAAGAAAAGTTTCGAAATGTAGCGAAGACTGTCATGAAAATGTAGAAAATGTTTTATTACTAAATATTTAAAAGCTGTTATGGCTTTTTTATAAAAATATACAACGTTTCGTCTTCCAGTTTCAAACTGTGGAGAAATTTTGTCTGTTGCAAACAGGTGACAGCATTTAAGGAGTAAAGTTTTGACGAGGCAGTGTTTATTCAAGCGTTTCGAAATTGCGTCTTCAGCAGAAGTTGTTAAATTAAATTAAACTGTCCAGCATCCTTGAAATCCTCCTGTACCAAAATATGTCTTAGGTTTGTAATTAATGAAAAAGAAGTTCATGAAAACTTCAACATTGGTTATTGACAGAAAAAACAAGGGAATTCTGAGAAATTAAATTGTAAAGTAAATAAAAATAAAATTGAAAAAATTGAAAGAACTTGTCGATGGGTCAGTGTATGGTTTGGACGATCATCAAAGTTAAGCCAATTCGAGTGAGATCAATACCCGGTTGGATGACCGCACCATGAATTTTGTAAATTTCCGATTTTTTTCATTCCCAACCAGCGGAATCTTTGTATTAAATTTGTGTTCCTTTTCCCAAAGTAATTAGTTCGTATGTATCTAAAATCGATTTTTCAGAAACATCCAAGATAATCGAATTTTCGCATCAACGTGAAATTAATTACGCGTCCTGCCAAGTCGGAAATCCGTTTGACGGATGACACGATAACCCATGCGTAACCACAAACCCATGACGTCATTCGCGAGTGTGCTTATGTGCGTTATCTCAAAGTGTTACAAGCCAAATTTGTAGCCAACTGCTAATTACGCCGCTCGACGAAAATCGATATTTTATTATATACATTTCGTCCTCCTCGTATCTAATAAGCGTATGGTCTATACACTCAAGCTTTGATGATTACATGGTGAATCAAATAATTAAAAAAAAACATACACAGCCAATGTAGTTATTTATTATTAACCTCCACCAAAATTTATCCAAAATTCGTTTTTTTTTCTTCAAGAAAAATTTGATAATACGAAATAAAAAAATATCATCTCATCGAATAGAGTTTTATATCTACTCGTAAGAATTTCGGTACGTCAAAAAAATCATTTAGAGTTTTTTTTCCAGTTCTCGAAGTGTAAGCCATAAAAAATGAATTAGGATTTATGTACAAATATTTGACACTCATAGTTGTTCCAACGTCAGAATTTCCCATTGTTTACACCATATGGGTCTGACATACCCGAGTAATTATTGATGGTTTGAATCTCAGAGCCAACTTCACGCACGCTAATGGAATTTTTGATAATAAATAAAACTTTCTTTGTATAAACTTCAATTAATAATGTTGTTAAAAAATGTATTTAAATCCAAAGATGATATTTGAATAAATAAATTGTGAATATATACAAATTGCACTGCAATAAAATGACCAGAAAATTTGGCAACAGGAATTTTCAACGAAATGGAATCTTATAATTCAGCAATTGATAAGTTCAACTAACATTGAAACATCAACTGGTCTGGACACTTGACGCGATTACTGTGAAGCGACGATTCAAAGTGATGAAAAGGAAAAACACCAACAAAAGACAAGTCTAGACGGTTTCGCCTCTCCAAAATATGTCTATTGTAAAAGTGATTGACTCTTACACACTATTTCAGCCGAATTGAATCAGTAAAAAGTTCAATACTGACAATGTTCGAGTAATATAATCAAGAGATACGTCAGAAGGTTTAATGTTTTATACTCTTTTGAACACCATTATGGATTTTTAAATTTACACTAGTTAATGCTTGCCTGCATAATCGGCCAGTGCCAGTGCCAATTAACGCAGTGTTGCCACGTTTAATTGAAAAAATTTAGTTGCTGTCGAAAAACCTATCGTTCGAACTCGAAGTTATCAACGTTCTCCGGATATTATTAATAAACCAAACTAAAAAAATCATTCTGTTTTTCGACACGACATTCCTAAGGCAGTTACAACGCTTTAATCAGTTTTTTATTCAAGCTCAACATCATTTTAGTCTCTTCAATCCTGAAATGAGATGTTAAATGAATCACCAAGTAGATAAAAGTGCCTTGAGTGCGATCAGTACTTGGTTGGGTGATCGTTTAATTGCTAAGCTGGAATGAGCAGTTTTTCTGAGTTTCTGATGATGCTAACCAACTGAAACTCAGTAAAAATGTTGCCACAGGTATTGGTCGGGTTCGCCAAAGCTTGCCTTGACCTTCTCGTGCAAATGCCATACAGAAGTCCATTAGGAAAGAGTGGTTGCGGACAAAACTCTGTGGGGGCTTACAGGAACAGTGAAGTGGATGAAACGTGGGGTTAAAATGATGGAACGATCTCGAAAAACCCCCAATTTCAACATTGAAAATGTCTCTAAACCAATTTCATGAAATTCATTGGTTTTCGTACAGAAAACGTAAAAAAATTCGATCTCTCGAAGCCATAAATTTAAATTGAATCTGAATACTTTGATTTTCATTTCAAAAGTCATCGAAGTCGAGCTTCAGAATCTTGAGCAAAAGATATAATCCCATATGAAAACATTTATCGATATAAGCTTCGGAGATGTTGAGAGAAATCCACCTTCGAATATTATTCACTGTGCAGAAATATCGTTGGATGTGTCATGATTACGAAATGCCAACGCCGCGATAAAACAACAATTTGACGAAAATAATAAAAATGATATTTGGATAGCTCTATGTCCGAGCTGAGAGTCATTGAAAATAAAATGAAATATAACGCCTAGAGCTGGACGGGTCAGCGATGTCGCTCAACAAGCGCATGTTCAATCTACGGCTTTTTTCCGCACCTCATTGGCTTCGCAAGCATTTGACCTATCACCACGTAACTTCAAACACTATAAGAGAGAAAGAGAGCTTTTCGTCCGATTGCAAAGACGTGTGATTGACAGATCGATGAGTGGCCGCTAAAATAGGATTTTGTGGTTCTCGTTTCACTTGGAAACGAATTCTTTTTTTTTTTTTTATATTTATGACAATAATAACCAAAGCTGCAACAGCACGATCGATTTTTCAAGATGAGAAAATATGTTGTAAAATCCTTGTTTCGCCTGCCTGAGTTGAATAATATTTCGAATATTATATTTCATTCAATTTATTACGAATTCTACCCATTTCTCGGTTCATTTCTTGCCTAACTTGGATGTGTTCTACTCGATTAATCGTCAACTGCCAAAAGCAGCCAAAACCATTTAGCTTTCCACCTCTTTTTATCACCCCCTCGGCCACATTTCATATTTCACTTGGCTCCAAACAACTTTTTTGCCAAGCCAATGTTCAAAACCCTAGATTTTTTTTTATGTCTCTCAAAAGGGTGGAGCAGAAATTCCGTGGCTACGTGCCACTCGAGTTTTGAAAACGTGCCAAAAATTCTTCAGCCCCTAAAATCGCTGGCACGTCATACCGCAGAGCATATACACGATTGCATACACATTTTTTTTTGTTTAATTAAAAACAGCTTCAATTTCCCGAATTCAAAGCTTCAGACTAAAAGCAGTGACAGGTTCAGAAATTTCACGCGGATTTCAACGACCCACGTTCTTCAATCGTCAATCTCTTTCAAAAACATTAAAATTTTACATGAAAAGAGTTTTTTCGAAGTTTTTCTCTTTCAATTAATCGAAATTTGAAGTAGAATACAACGAATCAAAGACTACAATTGAAAAAAACGATCAATATTGAACGAAGTGTAAATACTTTTTGTACATAAAAACATAAGCGACACGATAATTTCAAGTTTTTATCGTCTTCAATAAATTTTTTTTTATCCATTTAATTTTTTTAACTCAATTAATGGTGTATTATTAATATCAATAATGAAGATGATTGCACGACATGATTTATGGTGCGACATCAAAGTGTGTGGAGAACTAACACCAACGCTTAATTTATTATTACGTTTATATACTATATGGCAATTTTATGCATCAGTTATAGCGACGAGTGTTTGGATTCGTTGGTTGGTCAACGAACATGCACGAGTATCTCATTATATCAGTCAGTAATTACGTCATGATTTATGATATTGGTTGAGGGTGAAAAGCAGAGGGTGAGGATGCACTAAGCCCCTGTAACCCTCTGCTTTTGTTTCACTCGATCATAATTGAACGTAATCGGGAGTCGTTTGCCATAAAATGAGATTACGTATGTTACGTTATCATCTTTCTGTATAAAATTTCCGTGAAAATTCTTCATCACGTTTCCAATTTAAAAAATCGAAAAACTACGTAAAAGCGTTATTATTTTCTATTAATTTCTTTTCCATTTTTCATTTCGAGGCACTTGCCATCATTCGTCCTTCAAATGAATAATATCGTTTGAAATTTCGTGTCTACTATCAACTCATACGTTCAATTAATATTTCGTGAACTTTCAAGAGTCATTCTCTTATAAATAATTAATCGGCTAGTAACGACTGTTATTATTCTAATTACATTGTAACGAGGCATTAATATTCAGCAATATGGAATAACAAATCATTCATAAGCTCGTCCATGCACGAATAATATCGAGTTTAATGTGGATCGGAGCGAAACAAGTTTGCCAACTTCATAAATTTATTACGTCCAGTGACCTGTCCACCTTTTTTATCTCTACTTTTTTCATCACTCCCACGAGAGAATTTTCAGTCATCAAGTTAAATAAGAAAGTTAAATTTAGCACAGTTTTAATTATCATGTCGATAAACAGGAATAAAATGACTATCATCAACGAATTTAAAAAAATAATAAATAGGAGAAAGATGCTCATAATTATCCGGCTGTGAGAGAATTCCATTTGAGGTCACAAATGAAAATATTTTCGATATACTTCGAGCATCTGTATTATTGGCTCATTCGATAGTAACCCACTGACAAGCAACAAATTATTGATTAACTCTTTCGTCGCCATTTTTTCGATACGTCATGCTAAAGGATCGTTTTGGAAGTTCTTGTGTCCCAAACAATAAAAATTTACCAAAGTTCCGTACGTTATGTTTATTAATATGGAACAACCATGAAATATATTACAAACGATCGCATATTTTTTGAAATCAACGAAAGAGAAGACAAACAAATTAACGAACTATAAATACGTGTTTGTATTTTCAATGTTTTGTGAACATTTATCAAACAATCATTGAAACAAAAGTCACAAGGTAATGCTTCAAAGTTGTTACTTTATACAGTATCGCATTCGTCAAGTCCCTTTTCAAAAAAACACAGCGACCAGAAGGAATCATTTCATCCCAAATGCCCTTCCCACCTTTTGTGACAGGAAATAATACGATATTGTTGTCAAAAAGTAATCAAATGTTCCCTAAGATGAATTTCGATCTGTATTCGAATAAATTCTAAAAATAGCTACACAGGTATAACAGTTGGAATAAAATTTAAGCACCCGAACTAATTTGTCTTACCGTAGATCAGAGTGCAAAATCTTTTAATTAATTTTACCATCGACTTCGTGTTTGGTTACATAACAGAAAATAATTAAAAGTAAATTCAGCCAAGGTTCCCATTAAGGGATGGCAAAACAAGGGGGATCTTTAATCTGAAGGGATCGTTATAAGCCACTATCATCTACACTTGCGAATATAAATTACTCTTAAATAACTGAGCCTGTAAATAAATATTAATTTATTTATAATATACGAAAATAATGTACAAACAATGATTAGAAAAACTTGCAATCTTGCAATGCATCAATCACTTTCTCAGTCGACAGTCGTTTTCTTTTTTGTACAAAATCATTTGATTATTGTAAGCGTGAGCAAGATAATATCGATTTTTCGAAATTGTGAAAATGGAATTTTCTTTTTTAATCCTTCATATGAACATCTATAATTAACCCTCGACTATTTGAACTGCAGGGGCTTGAATCGTCAAATTTCCATTGATTTCCATTGATGATTATTAATCCATAAAATGTTTCGAAATAACTCTTCTAATTAAAGACCCAAAATTGTATTTCTAACAAAATCGAAAAAAAAACTGTATAACTGGCGATGCGTTCTCGTTCGAGCGATGCATCCGAACAATTAATTATCTCAAGGGATTTAATCGAAAATAAAAACAAAGGCAAGCAACGCTATGTGTTAAGTAGAAAGTGGAATAAGGCTATAATATTTTATTCTCATAATCCGGAATTTTTCCTCCGACCTAGAGGTTCTTTATTTCTCTTTCTCTCTTTTTCTCCTCTTTCTTTTGCTTATTTCCGATCACAGTGTAAAATTAACTGTAGTCGAGAACGAATCTAAGGGAGTGGAAAATTGCTCATTAACGATATCCGGCTCGTTAAGCTCGTGAATAAAAATTGTCCTATTCGACGAAACAAAAAATATGTTATCTATGAAAAGAGGAAAATGTTGATCGCTATATGGTCATATTTTAAAAAGTTTACAGGTTTTCAAAAACTTTCCATTATTTTTCCTATCAGAAAATACGTCATGGCCTGATATGTACAGTGTTTTTTTTTCGTAAAATAGGAAATTTTTGTTCAGACAACTGTCAAAATGTTGCAAAATGAATCTGTTTAACAAAAAAATTCATTGTTTTACGACGTTGTCTCGCAACGGTCATGTAAAAAGTTTACTTGCTTGTCAAAGTCCGGAAGCTGGGATATAACTTTCGGAATAAAATAATAATAATGACAGTTGACTCTTCTTATAAGAATGCAGAAACTTATGAAATTATAGAAATAAGTTTTTTTGGTAAATGTACAAAAATACGATTATCATTTCTAGACATGGCTATTTACTGATAGAAGCAAAAAGTTTTATCATCATTTTTGGAAAAAGCTGCATTTCTGTATATTTACCATTAATATCGTCCTGGCTGAGAAGCTTTCTGTAATATTCACGTTCAGGACGCAATATCGAATGCTCTCCATTACAAATTTTAATGTCATTACAGTTCAATTTAATGAACTTCACAAAAATTAGAAAGTTCAAATGTAAATATTTAAAAAAATAATTCATTTTCGTTCGAAAATTCCAAAACGATATTGATTAAAGTTATTTTTCAACCGAATTCTTTCCAATTCGATTTTTTTCTAAACTTAAGACATTAGAACAAAACGATGTTATTATTAGTCGAATTTGAAAGCTATTTATTCTCTCTCCGACTTTTGAGTTGTTTGTTTCTTCTGAATTAACTTTTAAACGTTCTAATTTGCAAAACAAATTTTTGTATTAAACTGTAACGACATAAAAATCTGTAGTTAACGATATCGGACAATGGCTAACGTGCGAATATTTCAAAATGGTATTAAGCCAAGATGACCATATTGATTTATAAAGAAAAATGTGTTTGTCTACAATAAGAAACAGCTGCAGGTCTGTGACCGAGTGGCTATCAGGTCATTGATAGCGATCGCGTGTATGTTCCTCCCGCCTCGGAAAAGTGAATCGAACAACGGCGCAGATCCGACCTATCCGCGAACAACGCGCATTGCATAACTATTCCGCGTGCGTTACTCGCGACAGCTGTCCTCGATCGATGAGCAATTTTATCATGTCTCTTGGTGCATACACGCTATGCGTTTAAAACCACATTCATAAAAAACTCTATTTTTACCGAATATTTTGTGTGCAATTTTAATAATTTTCAAAAAAAAAAAAAAAAATATTAATTTCGCAATACGTAACTGAAAATATGATCCGTACTCACAAGTTTCGATCAAATTAATCTCAAGTGATGTCCTGCATCGACAAACTCGATATTCGGACGATTTAAAACCCGAATATAAAAAAATTTAATAATCAAATATGAAAACTTATGTTAACTTAACGTTTCATTAATTTTTTTTAGTAAATATTCAAGTCGCCACGTGTTGGACATCGTTTTATTCCAAACAAAACATTTTTCTAACTTTATTTTCATTACTTTGTCGATTTTTAATTAAAATAAAATGTCTGTTGATAAATTGAATTTCGTATTTGATTTCGATTTCGATTTGATTTCGATACAATTGATTTCGATCAAAACATTACAAATTCCGTCTATTTTCGAACGAAAGAATCAAGCGGAAAATAAATTCTTAGAATGTTGACTTTTAATCCATTAGGTGTCATGCACTCGCTTGAATTTATTGACTAAAAACTCTATTAAAATGAAAATAAAACATTGTTCATCCTTGGAAGTAAAAAAAAGAAAATATGATAAATTTACGCGCGTGTGTAATTTCATTACGATATTGAAATAATTCTAACAAAGACGAAAAAAGAAAACATCGTTTCCATCACCAAAAAACAGTTTATTTTTCATTACGGTATAAAAATGAAGAATACGCGAAAAAATAACGCTCAACTGTTGAATTTGTATAGAAAAAAACACAAAAATGAAATATTTCTTGTGTGCTAAATAAGAATAAAAATAAAAAGAATACAATCACTAGAGCTTACCGATCCAAGATTAACAAATCCATTCCTGGCAGCGACACGATCAGCAAGATTTCTAGTAGCAGGATTTTTCATCTTCACAAGAAACGCGTTAGTGAATATTTCCGATTTGGCATCGACTCCGAGATGGAATTTCGTCGCATCTTGTAACAGTATGAAAGCGACGAATAAACCGAGAGCTTTGAGGCTTGATTTTTGTTGCATTTTATTAAATTTACGCGATTTTTCGACATGAAAACTTTTAGTCGCGTTATTAAATGTAACGGGTTTGAAAAAAGATGCTGTGTCAGGATCGTCGACGAATATTGAATTTTTCAAGTTGTGAATGCTCGATAACTTCCTGTACGATAATCTCGAGCATGAGTTTTTGTTAATTCGCGTTTTTCGGTCAACGATCACACGTGTTGTCCCCATGCTCGCCCGAGACCGACTGATCGTACGAGACCCTCTAGTTCTCGTATAAGTCTGGCCAACCCAACCAAAGACTCTCGTTCCACCCCTCGTCCACCACCCCACAGCCTCACCACCTCCATCACCTGTTTTCGTCCTCTACCCAGCCCTCCTTCGTCTCAATTCCTCTTTCTCGGCGTCTCCTTCCTCCTTATTCGTGAATGAACCAAAAACAAGTGGAGAAACAAACGTACAGTCAGCCCGATTTACTGACATTCAACTACCACGTAGCTCCTCCTCAGCTTAGCAAAAAAAAAAAAATTCCCCAGATCTAATGTCTCGATAGAAAAAGAATCCCTGGTGCATACATTTTATTACACAAACGGTCAAAGTGTCTCCTTCAAACTAACGCGACACTATTTTTCCTCTCAATCCGAATAATGAAGAAAAAATACTTGAAGTTTCGAGAATCAACCACATTGTTTGCGTGAGATTGAAAAAAAAAAAAACAAACAACAAGACCGGGGAATATTTGTGTTGTTTTCTTTCAACAGCTCGTACCAATCGTCAAAGATTTTTTTTTCAATTTCTCTCAATATTTTTTTCTCATTTTCGAATAATTGATCAACAGGTTAGGTATTTATCGTTGATTACGAATGTTTATTTAATTCCCTACAATATGACTTCATTTTCGACCTCGTATTCAATTATTAAGAAAAACATTATTTATGAAAAACGAATAATGAGAAGAAAGAAAACGTGTTTTCATATTTCTCACGTTTCTAATTCGTTACTGCTATTTTTTTTCTTTCCTACGATTCGATATTTTTAATTCATAGTTCGGCGAGTACTTGTATCTCTAAAAAGGTACAAATGCTGTCCTTTCTATCTTCGTTGCTCGATAAAGTTATCTTTCCATGTGTTTTGTGGCACAACTATGACCAACGATGAGACCACGAGCGAGAAATCCTATGTGACGTCATCCACTGGTGCCATATTGATTCGCGGACGAAGGGTGAGGAGAAGAGGGAGCGGTGGAAGGCCAGTGCGCAAGCGCACAATATTCTTCGTCTCTACAACGTAAGAACGCGATGTACACTTGTACTCGTATCGTTGCGAGACGAGACCACCGATTATACCACGACTTTCCTACCTCTCGATTTTCTCTAGCCACACATTTTCGTTTCAGCCCCTCTCCAGCACTCACTTTACATGCAAACTCGTTTTTCCATTATTTTCGTCTGACGTATCATTTTATTTTTTCTCTCGATTCTTCCCCCTTAGATAATCCACGTCTTGCTAAATTTTTCTCGCTTTAAAATAAATTCAAGTCGCTGACTCGTCGATATCATTTTTCCCATCAGCCTGAAGGCCAATTTCTTTTCTTTAAATTATTCTCAAGTTTTTACCCCCTCGACTAAATTCATTTCTTAGAATTTTATCTTTATTTTGGAATAAATGGCGACGAATATTTCTGAAGCCAAAAGTTCTTGGTAAATGAATGAATTTTTTTGTTTTTGTTTTTTATCGAGTGGTTAGAACTGTTGTTTTTTCTTTTTTCGTCCTTAGAATTAGTCCATAAATAGGCCAAAAGATCGAATAAGCTTTTATTTATTACGAAGGATATGCTATTTTTCAGACCTTTAAATTGTTGATTGAGGCCGAGGTCTTTGGTCTCATGCAATGCATGCCAATTGCTATACAATCTTAGACAAAACACAAGAGGGCTAGTAGACGAATGGTTGGGGGCTGTGCAAAAAGCTCTCGCGTTATTATGCAGAGACAAGGGAACATAATAGAGAAGGCTGTAGTTTTGCGGAGGCGGCGACTACTCGCATATTCTCTCGATAAGAGACTGCGAATGAAAATTTCGTATGCAATATGGCCAGCGAAATACGCCAACCAGAGGTTGAAAATAAGACGAACAAAAAAACCGAATGCGCAACGTCAAGTCAACTCTATTGCGGAGAAATTCATTAACAAAATTAACAACTCAGTACGTGAACATTTTTTGTATCACAATTAAATATTCTCTTGAAGATAAGAAAACAACACAAGAATCCTCATGAAATCCGGACACGGAATCTTGCGTGAACATAATTCGACGAAATAAATTATCTCTGTTTCTGTTCATAACATTTGACATTGACATTTTTATGTAGACGAACTTATTTTGCACTTTTTACCGAAATTTTAACAATATTGACCGTTTCATTTTTTCGAACGAAAATTAAAAAATAAAGAGTTTTTAATTGTTGAAGAATATCGCCTCGTGGCAAAAATCGACCGGTAGCTTATTAATCATAGTCCTGCCACTTTTGTGTCCAATTAAAATCCATAAAAGATTGGAATTTGAAAGATTGAACGTTACAGAAACTGTCAAAAATCAACAATTAAAACGTCACGGTGTATATCGAACAGTGCGTTACGCGAAAGTTTCAATTCGAATCGGTAAAAACGTGGTACGGACATATTTAGCACGGTCGCGCGTAACAGCTGATGCGGTTGCCGGAACTAACCTCACTTTTGTACGACTCCCGAGTCGTTGACGATCTTATTATTATTCAGTATTTATTTCTATTTTTTTCATCATTATTTACAACGACTGTGGAACGTCAGAAATGATCACAATGAAAAATGTGAATATTTGACACAAATTAGATTAACTGAGGACATCTTTTTTTTAAGCTCTCTTTGACCTCGAGGTTTGCAACACGATCTCTGTTACGAATGGATCGCACATAGGAGTTTGAGAATTTTCTAATACAAACAATGTAAATTTTCGTGAAAATAAATTAAAACTTATCGTACAATTCGAAGTATTGTTTTCTTTTGATAGAAATTTATGTTTTACACAGTAATAAAAACTACTCAAAACTCGAGTCTCTTCTGAGACGGTAATAATAAAATCATGAGATGAATTTTGGTAGAATTCTTCTTGGGTTGGAAAATGAAATAAACTTTCTAACGAAAAAAAGTTTGAAATGTCATTTTAGCAAATGATCAATTGTTTTCCGCGATAAATTCATCGCAAAAATTTCGAATTCGCTCGGGTGGTTGAAAAATGAGATTTTTGTGTTAGATTATTCGTGCCCACCGAAGCGAACAATGCTAAACGATAACGAATAGGTTCGTTGCATTGTCTGTACGAATCTTCCGGCCCATGACTTTTGTTCGTTTACCAACAGTGAAACCTGCGATATGTAGCCGGCCATATATCAACCGATACGTAGAGGAATAACGACGATTTTAGTCTGGCCGTTTGCCATGTATTTGTCAGACCGAATATGCGCACGTTCTACTTTTCAAGCCTGTTTTCAAGTTTCATTAATGTTTTCAACGCCGCCCTGTGTCGATCGGGGAAACTACGAGGAAAATGTGATCTCGACGAAAGCTATCGGACCATCGATTCGTTATGCGTTATAAAACTGCGGACAGCATATGACGAAAAAAAAATGATTTCTATTCATTGGCATTGTTGAAACCGAAACAATTAATCGATTCTCCAAGACCAAAAAATAGATCGCGATTAATATTTCTGTCTTAAAAAAAAAGAAATAAACAAATATTTACGTATAAATCATTTCATAAATAAACAACGCGACACATATCAGTTCTTTCGAGAGTCTCGTGAGAGAGAAAGAGAGAGAGAGAGAGCCAGCGTCGTGAAAACCCAGAGTAAAAATAGAGTCAATGTCAATAATATTTTTTAAATACCAAAAACTCTTTCTTACTGGAACGAATTTATGACAAGAATCGATCTGGTGATCTGATGAAGCCATCTCAAAAATTCTGGTCAGCACGAAGACATTTTTTTTTCACTATAACTGTGTTACACGAAGAGAATCAAAATTAAAAAATTTCCGTTACAGAATAAAAACGGGGGCTGACCTTGAATGTTGGGTAATTTTTATTCTGCAGAATGTATATTTTCTTGAAAATAAAATCAAATTCACTGTATATACGATAAATTTTATTTTATTTTCACGAAAATTTCTTTTCTGCCACAGTAAAGATTGTCCAACACTCAAGGTCATCCGCCGCTTCGATTCCTGAGCGGTAGTTTCAAGTATTCATTCGTTCCGTATATTTCAGCACATTTTGTTAAAAAATATCGATCGATTACTCACCCAAGTGTACTTTACAAAGAACCTAATATTTTGTTAAATATAAAAACATCATGTTCATGGAGAAAAAAAAATAATCAAAAAGCACATAATTTTGTTGGATACGAATAAGAGCACCATAAGAGAGCAAAAACCAGTTAAATTATCATCGTTGAATTTTGTTTATAGTATTTTTCCCAATACGGCAGAGGTTTGAATCGAAAAATCAAGATTTTGCTTGAAAGATTTTTTTTCAATTTATTTACAAATAAGCTATAATGTTGGAAAGAAAATCCTCTGTCGATAAATGGATAATTGTGTTACGTTTCTTTGTACAAAATATCATCCAAGTCGGTAATTTAGTTTTCGAAATGTGAATATTTGACAGCACCAGATTTAAAATAATTAAATAAAGATAAAGAATTTCTAGATAACTGCAAAATTTTCAAGAAAAAATCATTGACGCAATTTAAACGTAAAATTTAGAGGAGGACGATGTTGCTACCATGGACTACAAATGATTTTTATTCTAATTGAAACAACTGCCTTAAATCTACTGTGAAAATATTTCGTTTGGTAAAAATATGAGGATAAATTGTAGGAATAAATAACAAAAAGTGAAAAACTCATGAATAAAATAAAAACGACAAGTCACTGAGCCAATGATATTATGACATGACTCTTCAACGTGAGACTGTATTCGCAAAGTAACAAAACCTATTTATTAAACATATCAACAAAATAATAACATGTATAATAAGTGAAACGAGAGAAAGATCGATGAAGTTTGCTTCGTTGGAAGAAGAAGAAAATTCATTCAATTCGTTGCATTTAAATATCTCAATTTGAAATTTATTCCAATTCAATGTTCCGTGGTCTTGAAACGAGGCCGAAAAAAAGTTTCAAAACAGTTAATAATCTCGTCTTCTGTAAAAAGGACAAGCAGTGTAACAGAAAGTGAAGAAAATTCGTTCAGTTCCAACATTGCAAGTTCCAACAAATCCAAAGATCGTTTTGTATATTTTTTTTTCAACACTCGTTCCAACCGGTACGTGGAATCGTGCTATTTCGTGGTTCTCGATCATCGTTCGATAGTTTTGGACGCGTAAAAACAATAATTAGAAAATCAGTCCTTCGTGCCAATGTATTATTTTTGTTAATAAAAACGAGTCGTATATCGGTCACGATATATCACCTGATGCAGGTAGAGAAAAAAGTTCATAATGTCTCAAACCATCGAAAGGCAATTTAGTTAAAATTACCAAACATCGGCGCCTCAAAAAAAAACCTACGATTATTCATCGGTTATTTGTTTTTTTTTTTTTGTTAGCGTTGGAATGAAAATAGAACTAACCAGTGAGCTTGAATCCAATTCGATTTTCTCTACATCGATTTCACCTTTTGAACGGTGCTTTGTTGGACGTAAAATCGGTGAGGATTCCAGCTGATTTGGAACGCGCTTGCAACTTCCTCTTCATTTCAAGTTTCATTTTGGCCTCTCGACGTTTTCTCTCGATTTCCTCAGGTGTACATATTTGTGTAAGCTGCGAGCCAGTCGCTCCATCCTTAACGCCGTTATGCTGCTTCTGTACACTATCGCTTATTATATTTAATCTATTACCATCGTCTCTTGAAGCGTTTCTGTTAAAATGTTTAATTCCATTATTATGTTCACCGTTTGTTCTTGGCCATGCATTATTCGAAAAGGTATCGATCGATTTTTTACGTTGTTGTTGTTGTTCGTGCTGCTGTTGTTGTTGTTGGTGTACTGTACTTACTGAAGAGCTTTTCGTGCAAAAGTTACTTTTCCCATCTTTTCCATTGGCCGAGTTTAACGTTACGACATTGTTGACTGTCTTCGTTGACGAAAATTTGCCACGGTCTATGCTGTGATCATCGAAATTCGAAGTCGAGAGGCTCTTCGTTTTGAAGAATTTTCTCGAAGTGTTTGTCCCCGTTTGTGATTGCTGCCCGATCGTAGATTTCACCTCGAGACTCTCGTTGCTCCCAGTACGTGAAAAATGTTTCGAATCGTTTTTCAGTCTCAAATTGTTCGTCGATGTTTCCGGAGGTGGCGGAAGCAGCAGTTTCCTTGATACTGTTCCCGCAAATTTTCCTGTGCCTCCACTATCCGAAGGCACGTTCGAATGAGGACTCAAGTAAAATTTGCCATACCGATTTGACGATTGATTGAGGCCACTCGTTTTTTCGACAGTCGGATTTTCAACGTCGTCGAAACAAACGTCAAGAAAATCCTCGTCGAACGAATCATCAGGAATTTCGAAAACTTCACTCTGCTTTGTTGTCGCTGCGGTGTTCGTTTTGGAAACCGAAGCTGTTTCGTTATTGTTATTTAATCGAGAAGATTTTGAAGTATTTTCATTTTTTGTGACTGTGGCTTCCAATTTGTCAGACCCGTTCAAAGAGTTTAGAGTTTTTAAGCTGGAACTACAAGCTTTTTGTAATTCATTAGCTGTCGACTTACTACTTTTTGATTTATCAGACTCGTTTGAAGAGCTCTGGAATTTAGTGCTCGTAGAACAAGCTTTGCTCGATTCCTTTCCAATCGTTTTGTAGGAAGACTTTGTTTTGGTATTTGTACTATTGGTGAGCCTGGACGAAGAGGAAACTTGATTTTTTTCGCTTGGCTTTTCTTTAGAAGCAAGATAATTCGTAAAAGAATGTTGATGCCAAGAAAAATCTCGTTGACTGTCATTGCCAGACGAGTTTGTTCTCGAGCTTTCGACACAAGATTCGAGTCGCAATTTTTCCTCAACTTCTTGACTACACTTGACCATGCAATCTTCGATCGACTCGTCGAAAAGATCGTCCAGACTCGTCTTACGAGTCGAACTTTCGGGTTTCTTCCAAGTCGCGACCTCGTTCTTTGCCAAAGACTTAGCCTCGCAATCCCCAAAATCTTCTATATCAATATCAATTAATAATTCATCTTCGTCTCCTTCGTTTTGTTCTTCGTTCTCGATTCTTTCCACTCTATTATCTTCGTCCTTTGGAGCCGTTTTTATTCGCTCCGAAAGAGCCTTCATCTCAGCAGTAAATATCTCAAAACATTCCTGCTGATTATCGTTCTTCATTAATTTTCTTTTTGACGGTTTGTACAGCAACGGAGAATTCGAATTACGTTTTTTTTGTAGCAATGTCTTTCGCTTTGGCGTTCCAACAGTTTCACCATTCGTTTTGCTTCTACAAGAAGTTGCTGATTTCGCTAACGGACTTTGCCAGTCCCAAGCTACTTCGTTACCTCCATCTTGCGTACAAGGCAGTGGACTCATATGATTTTCCAACTGCTCTTGTGTTCCGCTCAACTTTACCGATGAACGCTTTGGTGTACTGTGAACCGGAGTCGATGTTTCTTGATGCCGTGACCATTTTTCCCCTCGCTCCGTCTTATCGTCATCCAGAATCAGTATTGACGTCTCTGCGGAATTTCAAATAGGATTTCACATATTTTCGCAACCGTTACACTGACTTGAAACATCAAAAGAAAAGAAACTTAGTAGAAACAAAAATCCAGATAGAAAGCATTAGTAAAATTGACTTTGATTGATTTAAAAAAAAAATTTGTTTGCTTTACTTTTAACTTTTTTCATATTTTTTCTGTTCTGAACAAAAATTTAAAGAAAAAATTGCAAAAATTCATTTAAATATTCAAGAAAAATTTTTCATTTCTCTTATCACAATCAAAACTTCAACACAATCTCAATAAAAAGGTTCATAATTCGACTAATATAATGATAAAATTTTTGAAATGATAAAATTGAATTTAAGTCCCAAAGATAAACCTCACAGGTCTTTGATTTATTTTAAAAATACGAACAAACTGTGAATCGTCAAAATTGATCTTTAATCCTGTCCAATTCTTGTCATTACTTTGGCCTGACAGAGAAATGTACAATATCCGTGTTTTATCCTAAAACTAGAATCAACTTGAAACAGTAAGAATTGATTTTTAGAATTCTGTATATCATATGAATATGTAATTTGTATGTCAATGTCTTTGACTTGATAAAAACAAAAATCATGTCTTATCTCGAAAATATGAACAATGAGTTGAAAATCTTACAAGTTCGATTTCACAATTCTGTATAAATGGGCCTTTTTGTTACCTTGACAAGAAGAAAATACAGGAAAAATCATGAAGTGGTAACAATAATAACAATTATTAATTTTATGCTCATTCAAGATAAATAAAATCTTGCTGCCAGTGAATGATTTTTTTTAGCAAAATTTTACAGCACTTTGTTGGAGATTTTCACGGCATTGCATCGTTTTCCGTATTCTTTATTGACGATTGAAGAATTAATTGTGATTTTTGCGTTTTTGTACGTGTGAAAAAAGTTACAGAAAAGAAATTACCTGCGTGTTTGTTGGCAGACTCGTTGCGTCGTTGTAGTTTGAGGCTTTTCATTTTATTGACACTCATTTTTTGCAATCCTTCGATCGAATTTATTATTTTTCACTGAGATTTGTTTTTCTAAAATCTCGATCATACAGGTTACAAATAAAGGATTACAAACAAAGCAAAAGAGCGCGGAGCATCATTCTTCACATTCTTTGTCGTGGGTATAGTACGATAGAATGTTTGCCTCAATTTACCCTCGACGTTTTACCGAAACTTTCTCTTTTATCAACATAAAACGTCATCGAACAATTAAATCTTGTGTTTTTCTTGATTGACAGACCATATGAGTGCCCTATATTTTCAAAAGTATAAATAGAAATAAATAATAACAAAAAATTGGTCCCTACATGCAGGAAACAAAAAATAAACGAAAGACCCACGAGAATTATTGGACGATGGACGAATCACGTTGCGCTTGCGCAGACGATTTATATCTTATTGCAGTACACGCAATATTCAAAAGAGGACGCTTAAACATAATTCCGTTTTTTACTGTAAATGTAAATATAAGACATAAAAAAGGCTGTGGATATATAAAAACACATTCAAATAAATGATTGAACAATAAAAATAACAATAGTTTCCTAGAGAACAAAAATGATTTATCATATTATAGTACGTCTCTCGTACGGATAACGTACGTGTTCGATTTTTGACATGGTTGATGGGTTGTACTGCCATGGTACTAGTACAGTACCTCTACAATATCGGCGGCGCAGCAAATAAATAATATGATGAATATGTTCTTCACCGACAAACGATTTCGCGTCGAATAGACCCCTAGTAAATCTTGCTAGCATAGAAATTGAAATTCTTGGGGCTAACTTTGTGGCGAATTTTAAAAGTGATTAGCAACATGACTACACTTGTCAAATGGGTGTTAGATCTTCACAATAGTTGAAAAGTTGACTTATAACACTATAGAATTGCTTAACCAGCATTTGATAAATGCAAAATTCTACGAATTCATATTTGGATCGATGTTTTCGGAAGAATGATCCGTATTTTTCAAGCGATTCTAACGCATGAACTTTCATTTGGTTCGTCAAGAAATTCTCTACAAGTTTACTATGTCGATTTTTTCTAAACTTAATCTTTTAATGCTCCGTCCGGTTGCAGAAAAAATATTCTATGAACAAGTAGCTTTCATTAAAAAATTGACGACCTTGGTAAGTTTTGCTAGTGAAAGATAAAATTAACATCGAAAATAGTTTACTTCAAGTTTTTTTCAACTTTCATGCTGATTAATTCATGCTATTCAAATGATTGATTTACTTACCGTTCGATGTCTTGTTCCACCTCATACGGACTCGTCATCCAGTCGTTCATGTGCGGCGAAACTCCTCGAATGTTGCAAAGTAGAGATGCATTGCACAAAACCTTCACTAAACCATGTTTCACTTGTTTCCTTTTATTCAATGCAGTTGGCTTGCGTAATAAGGATCGTTCATTATTTCTCAATATCAAATGATTTAATTAATCTCACGCATTACTTATTTATTCACAGTTTTTTCGCAAGTTAATACGTAAAGTAAATCGCAATCCACACTGAAGATTTCACTGTCGAAAATTTTCACACCTAACATTTGTGTTTAATCACAAAAGTAATTTTGAATCTAAAACAAGATGCTTTTCCATTTGTAAATACAACTATCGGCCTATCTATTCATCAGCCTATCCATCGTATTTATTCGTAAATAAAATTTAGAATTTGCCGACTTGGAAAAGAAAGAAAAAACTATTATGGATTATTGTTGTGTATTATGTATGAAAGTACAAATACAATGCATTTTTCTATTTGTTTCTGTAAAATGATTAATTATTTTTTATGTTGTTTTATTTTCAAAGAAAGCCCTAGGGTTGTATAGTTATTTTTATTGATTGAAGATAAAAAAGAATTCTACTTGTATTACTCTATATTTCATTCCGTTAAATTTATCAGCATCGACGAACGATGAAGCGTAGCGTTGAATTAAAAGCAACCGACGCTCAGAACATTCTCTCCGTGCGTCGTCGGCCGGCGTCCGACCGATACTGGCTACCCCTACCATTATCACGCTCTCCCGCTCGCCTTGCTGTCACGCGCCCGCCCCACCACTCGCGCTTCCCCTCTTCTCCTCTCGAGGCACGCCGCGCCGGCACGGCGACCATTCCCCCACTATGCAGCAAGCACGCTCAACCGCAGCAAGCACACGGGACTCACCGGACCGCGTAGAACGTAAACGAACAAAACCGCGGGCATACCACGCAAGCTTACTTCGAACTCTTCAATATATTTCAACAGTTATACTGAAAAATAAATTCATCAAATAATAATTTTCGTTTTATTTGAATAATCAGAGCGGTAATAACGACCGTAAGATTCACAAACAAATTAAAAAAAAAAACAATATTTTCAAATTACCACCGTAGAAGTGCGGCGTACGCTGGTAATTTGTCGCATCACGGTAGTAGTTCCGTGGTAGTATCTTGTACTGAGTGATGCATTTTCTCGCTCGATAAAGTAGATTGAATTCGACTGGATGCTCCAGAAATGTGACTTCTCAGTCTGTCACGTTTACGAAGCTTCGTGGTGTTACGAGAAATTGGTAACGTAAACATTACACATATTCCAAACTTTATTCGAATAACTGCGATTAAACTGTCACCTGTCAAAATTTTCATGTTTTGTACAATGAGCACGTGGACAAAGAGTGTCAGAGAGACCTGGTCACGTCACTTAGCACGTGATATCTTTGCGCGTAGATAAATGACGAAAAAACCATGTTTTTGTGAATATTTCCGTATTAAGTATTCAATTAACCGAAATCACGTTCTATATAAAGTTTTTTTATTGTCCTTTTTAATGTGACCTTAAATTAAATGGAGCAGGAAACGAATTGTTGTGCTAGATTACGTAAACTCGTACTGACGACAAAACCTTTGAACCTTGGCACAGGTTTCATGCTTCGTTGACAGATTTTTAAAATTCCTCCACCTTTTCCTTGCTTTGCTTCGCAGAATATTCGATCTTCGAAATATAATGTAGTTGACAATTAAGAGACCTGCCATTCAATCGTAGGTTTTATTTCCAGGTGCATTCAAAGAATTTTTTTTTTTCTTACAATCATCGAAATTTTGAAACATATAGAACAACAGCGTGAGTTCCAAAAATGGCCCAGTGTCCACCACTTTTATCGCGTTTGGTCGCATCCTCAGTGATGGCCAGTGCTCACGCGGGAAAAATAATTCGCGACGTTCTCAGCAAAGGCGAACTAAATATCGTTGAAAAGGGAAAAAACGATTTACAAACCGAAGCTGATCGTTCAGCACAAATGTGCATTATAGAATCATTGACTCGACAATTTCCCAATGTTACGATTATCGGGGAAGAAGGTAATTCCAAATGCGAAGTACCTTCCGAGTGGATTATCAAGGACATGGATCCGGATATACTGAAACTCAAATTACCAAAACATCTGGAAAACATCGAGCCAAGAGACGTTTGTGTTTGGGTCGATCCACTCGATGGTTTGTTTATAAATATATATTTGTTTTTATTCGGTTTTTAAAACCTATCTGTCATTAATAAATTAATTAAATAATTAACTCATATTATTCACTAATTAATTAATTAATTAATTTATGAATGATATGAGCTCAAATTTGATCCCCATTTTCAGTCCATTGTTTTTCAGTGTTTTTACTAGAATTGTATTAAAATAATTTGTCGTTTCCTTTTTATAACACATGGAAGGGATGAAAGCTCGAAAAACATAACGATAATAAAAATTAAACTTGTCACCATTGAATGAAACGTTACTAATCAAAACTTATTTCTGTGTCGAACGAACGCCTGGTTTTAGTGAAATAAAAATGTTTTTCAACTTCGAAACTCTTCGTATTAATCGTCACAAGACGAAAGTGTAAAAAAAAAATTGAAAAAAGTGTGAATAATTGCTAAAAAAAATAGTTGGAGTTTGAAAATTATTTAAAAATAATGCCACATTCGGAATAAGTTTTATTCGGGATATAATTTGATTATTAGGCACTTCGGAATACACGCAGGGACTTGTGGAACACGTGACTGTATTGGTAGGAGTTGCTGTCGGTGATCGAGCAGTCGGCGGAGTTATCCATCAGCCTTATTATAGGGATGCAAAAGACACAATCGTAGGACGTACTTTATGGGGTATCGAGGGTGTAGGTACCGGAGGTTTTAAGCCCATCCCACCGCCAGAAGGCAAGCGAATAATTACGACGACTAGGTACGAATTTTTCCGAAGTTTCGTGTTGATTAAAAAAATTATAATGATTTATTTGAAGGGTCACGTGCAGCTGTAGATGAGATTAATATTACGATTAATATTGCGCAGATCGCATTCCAACAAAACTGTTCAAGCAGCACTCGATGCCTTGAAACCGGATGAAGTACTTCGCGTTGGAGGAGCAGGTCACAAGGTCAATTATTTTCTTAACCATTACTGCATCAATCTAAATCAGTTTCGACCGGTCCTATTATTTATTTCGTCACACACCGTAAACAGAAAAATAAATTCATAACAAATTTTTGAACAAATCATTTGTTCAATGTTTTTGATTACATTTCGCGAAACAATTATAGTTTTTTCATTTCTAATTATAGTTCTAAAAATATAAACGTTCTTTCAAAACGTCAATTACCAAAGATAGCATGTTCCGCGATAATGAACAATTATCTAAATGTAAAGTTATTAAGAAACTTTGGTAGAGACAAATTTCAACAAATATTTAGACGTTGCACATCATGAATTTATTCATTTTTTCTTCAAGTTTATCAATTCTTTTAGGATTATTGCTTTCTCTGTGTTGTAAGTAATCGTCTTTCATGAATTTTCAACAGCAATATTTAAGTCATCGATAAAGAACGTCTGCATATTTAACATTGCAACGGCGTAGATAAATATCAAATACACATTCAAAAAACACATGTTTTGCCTTCCTGTATAAAATATTTTTTAAAGTGATTTTCACGACGTTCGATATCACCGAATTACATATTTAAGTTTTTTTTCTATGACTTGGCACTTCGGCGATTTAAAATGCAAGAAAAAAGAGTACAGAGTTTCGAAATCATACGCAATATTGCTGGACCTCAATTCTCTGTTATTATTATTGACAGGTGATTCTTCTTCTCGAGGGAAAAGCTCACGCCTATGTATTTGCGAGTCCAGGATGTAAAAGATGGGACACTTGCGCTCCGGAAGCGATTATTCACGCAATTGGTGGAAAGTTGACCGATCTTTATGGAGATTTATATTCGTACAAGGAAGACACTCCGCACTCAAATTCTCGAGGTGTTTTGGCCACAGCTCCAGGACAAATTCACCCCTGGTACGTGTCTCGCATTCCCGAAGAAGTCAAGCAACAATTACCACAATAAATTTTATCCTGTGATCTTCAACCATTCTTTGTATAAAACTAAACAGAAAAATGGACTATGTGAGAAAATGTTGAACAAAGAAAATCCGAACTTCGAATCATTTCATTTGAATTTTGTGACGAATCAAATCCTGACATTTTTCCAAGTACATCAATGCACTAAAAAGATTGTCAAAATTTTATGTCAAATATCAAGACGAGTTTATTGAATTTTATTTATTTATTCATTACTATGAAAATGATTCGTCGGTTGAACGAATTTAAAAATCAAATGCGTTATAGAATTTCAAGAATTTTGATTAAAATAGTTGATCAGGACTTTGATCGTGAGGTTCAATTCAATTTGTGATGAAGATCGATAAATATGTACTTAAATGTGTTTATAAACCCACTTCGACATTGCTATAAAAAATCATTTTTTATCTGATAATATATTGTAAATATGTGACGATAAACAACGGTTCAAAGTTTTACTGATAAATGCAATGTTGAATTTCCTTATCTCTCATTATCACGGAATATAAATATTGATAAATATTTATATTCCGTGATAGTGAAGTTCTGGAAAGTTTATGAAAATAATAAGAAATTTTCAATCATTTTCTTTCAAATTTAATTCTTCCAGACCGTTCGGAGCTCAAAAAAAAATAGCTTTTTTGTGCTCTGATCCGTCAAACGGTATCGAAAAATTTCACTTTCGAAATTTGCAGCTATCTCTCTCACATCCATGACGACTCAGTCGCTTTGACACATGAGCTTAAAGCTTCGATTTGAGTTTCTCCCGAAGCAAACGTCGTAATATTTTTCCCGAAGCGGTTTTTGGAATACTGTCGACGAATCTCACACCTCCTCGCAACCATTTCTGATGAGAAACTTGAGCTGCAAAGTAAAATTGCACATTTTTAAAATTCCGTAATTGAAAAAAATGTAGTTTTATGGAAACTGTACAAAAATTGATTTTATAAATTGATAATTCGAAAAAGTTATTAACATAATGTCAAAACAAAATATTCTGCGGAATACGAAAACACAAAATTTTGTTCGTTACGTGAAATGAGTTTAGCGACTTTTTGAAACGCGTATAAATTCTTTACACTCATATTCGCACATAATTTTGTAACGTAAAAGGAAAAGATATAGATACGAAAACTCTTTACCATTAACAAATTTGACGATTTCTGCAGACGTAACTTTCGATCGTGGCTTTTTAACGACAAAGCCTAATGGCAATTCGCCACACCTTTCGTCGGGAATTCCAATAACAGCAGCGTCCACGATTTCTGGATGCATTAACAATATTCCTTCCAGTTCTGCAGGCGGGACTTGGAAACCTTTGTACTTTATGAGTTCTTTCATTCGATCGACTATATAAAAGTATCCATCCGAATCGTAATAACCAATATCACCGGTGTGCAACCAGCCATCCTTCTCTATTGCAGCTGAAGTTGATTTCTCATCTCCGCAGTAGCCTTTCATTATTGAATTACCTTTGAAACAAAGTTCCCCTTCTTCGTTAGGACCCAACGGTTTGTTTGATCCTTTTTCATCGACGGATACCACTTTTCCTACAAAGACGAATAAAAAATACATAAGGAAAATACATGGAATATCTAAATATTTTATTCCAAGATTTATTTTGTTGAATAAAAATCAAATTATACAGAAACGTTAGCAGAAATTCTAGTTTCTGTTTGTTTTAAATAAAAATATATGTTTTCTGTGAAAAACGTTTTATTTACCGAAAGTATTAGGATTCAACTTTCCCACACTTCCAGGTTTATCGCCTGCGGCTGGTGAAGCTAATACTCCTAAAGTCGTCTCGGTCAATCCATAGCCTTGTTTTATTAGTGGTTGGTTCAATCTCTGACGGACAGTCTCGCGGATGGTATCCGATAGAGGAGCAGCTCCACACCTATTGTATATTCATTTTACATTCTGAAATTTTTTTAGCTAGAATCCAATAATTGTGAGAAAAAAAATGGTTGAAATATTTTTAACGTTCTCTAACGAGCATTCCTCAAAATACTGCAATATGATCGCGAATAATTTTGGATGTTCCACTACCTTTCACCCTTTTTAAAAATAATCTAGAAAATTATCATTTCTGGAATATAGATATCAAATTATATAAAAATTTATAGTTACCATATTAGTTTGATACTCGACAAATCGTAGCGGTCGACGAGAGGACTTTTAGCAAGAAACACCATCAGCGGTGGTACAAGCATGAGTTGTTGGATCTTGTATTTTTGTACAGTTGACAAAAATTTCTCAGGTTCAAAACGAGACAATATGACCGATGTAGCACCAAGTGCACTTTGGGTAATGAGGCTGACAAAAGCGTAACCATGAAACAAGGGTAAGAATTTAAGAGTTAAGGCCTCATCATTAGAACCTTCGACTGGTGATTTCATAACAGTGTCCATTATTTGGCAAGTTATGGCAATGAAATTTTTGTCCGTTAACATGACACCTTTGGGCAACCCAGTAGTTCCGCTAGAGCAAAGAATCGCAAGAACATGGTCTTCAATATCAACTTTGCACGCTTTAAAAGTGTCCAAATTTGGCAGAGGAATTTTCTCGATCAGATCCTTCATGCAGGGTATTTCGGTGGAGCTCGTTTCGTTTATGGAAATAAGTCTGAGTGACCACGACAAGTCTCTCACAATTTCTCTTAAGGTAATTGCTGCAGATGCTGATACAAAAATCACTTTTGGCCTCGATATGCTCAACGCGTGCAAAAATTCTCTCCTGGAATAGCCCGGATTCAGAGGACAACTTGCCACCCCCAAAAACATTGCTGAACATACTGGAACTACAAAATTTAAACAGTTCTCGCTGCATATCGCTATTCTGTCATCTTTTTTTAATCCTTCTTTGTTCAAGTAAACCGCCAATTTTAGGCTCTGTTCCAAAATTTCTTTGTAGGTTATTCTTTCCTCTGTTTCTGCATTTATCTAGAAACAATTCATCAAAATTAAAGTCTAACCTGTTTGGCAATGTTGTGGTTTAGAAAAGTGTTATTGCTACATAGCGCTGTTTGTTTGCCATGTTATTAAAGGGGGTAAATAGATATTTATACAATTACTGCGGAGTATGACCATTTTTACTAAAAATTGAATATTGTCCTTTTGAGTATTTTATTAAATTGGAACATTCAACGTGATTTAGTTTGGAACAAATAAATTTGAACAATGCACTATATAGATCGATCTAATGAAATGTCACTGTAATGAGGTATCATAGCTTTCAAATTTCATACCAGAAATAGAAACAGAAAAAATTGTTTCCATGATTATTATAGAAAGTCATTTTCTCCACTGTAAATTATGCTTTTCGTCACTGCAACGTTTTTTTTTTCATTTAATATTAGAAAAATTGGAATTTTTATTGTGTTTAAAGCGTATGAAGAAATAACTTACTGATTGACAGAAGTTATACGAAAATATAATTTTTGAGGAATGAGTGTTGTAATGATAAGGAAGAGATTTATACAAATAAATAATTACCGAAGCCACACGATCGCCAAATGTTGAGAGTCGATTCAACATAAATTGTCCCATTGATAAATCAGGTGGCAAATTAAACGACAATTCTTCGCCCCTCAATATATTTTTTTCGAGCTCCATCATATCGCTTGTTGCGTGAAACGAGAAACTGTCGTTCTGTACTGCCCCAAATAATTATTATAGTAGAGCAGTTGCCACTTGCTACTTCAAAATTATTACACTATCAGTAAGGTCACGAGACGAGCATCGTATAACGGTATTCATAGGCTTCCGTGCTTAAATTTATTTATCACTGAAAATTTATCACTTCGTACGGCTTATCAACAATGACTTGTTAATTCAGCTTTAAAAATAATTTGTACTTTGTTTATTGCTCATTCGCCGGTTTTCAAAACGAATGTATCTTCATTGGTCTTATCGTTTGCGGCCGGCATATTGGAATTTCAGGGCCGTGTCTTCGACCACCATGAGGGCACGGTACTGTTTGAATCGAAATGAAAGATCTATTTCAATTTTGGTAATATTTTACATATTTGGTAATATTCTACATGTCATTGTTGTTGTTTCTGTATTTTTTAATTCTTTTTCCAATTTCTAATCTTTCATTCGGAGAAAGAAATGAACCATATAAAAATAGTTCAATAATTAATCGAATAAACGAAAATTCTCGGGTTTTCTACAAAAGGGCCTTTACTAATCGTTCATTGTAAATCTAATTATTTTAATTTATTGATATTAGAAATTTCAGGGTTTTGTAGATTGATAATATGAAATGCAGGAATTTCTGGGTTCAGCTGCTCAATGTGTGTTTCTTCATTAATTCATCGTATCGAATCACCAGTCAAAAACAGCTGATTCATGAGTTAAGGTTATGGGCTACAGTGTACGTAAAAAAACTGTGTTAAAAAATCTCTTAAAATATTAAAAAACACAAAATGACAAAAAAAAACGATATCGGAAAATGGGAAAATACTCGTTAACGACATAAAAATCTTTCTTTTATTACCTGTCTTGCTATGAAACAGATGAAAATTTTCAATTAAAATATACAGAATGTGGTATAAAAGCGATTGAAGTATTGATGGAGTATAAACACATAACTTAAAGAATAAATTCAGTGAGCTTTTGGCTTAGCAGATTTAACTTTTTTCAATTTTTTAAGTCCGTTTATATTTGATTTTAATAAACTCCAGTAGGCCTGTTGAAATTTGTTAACATCCTTGGAATGGATCTGAAAATGTATAAGAGGTTTTGGAATACTTTAACGTGTCTATGTTTTTTAGATCACGCCTTTTGTGTCATCTAAATTACTCACAACTGTTGATATTTTTTTAGAACGTAGAGTCGCTCGTACTAGACACATGAATTCTGTGGGTTTTGGTAAAGGTGGCCTACCTTCACGAGGTACCGGTTTGTTTTGTCCATTGACTGAAAATTCATAAATAAATGACTTGAGTTAAGATAACATCTCTGAAGTGCCTACAAAAACAGTCTAATGTTTACTATCAGTTAGATGAATATAGCCCCTTGAGCAATAGCGTCAATGTGAAAAAAACAACCAAACAATGCACATTCTCATTTGTTTTTTTGATGCTTCAAATTTTTGATAAAAAGTCACTCCTCATTCTCTGATGAATTTTTCTTGAAAAATATACTGTTCGGGCGAACAATGCACAGCAAGGCTTTTTGGGGACTCGACGAAATGATCAATTGGGTTCATGAGCATCGTTCAAAACAAACTGATAAATTGTGAGTGTTTCTTAAATTTAAGAGTCGCACAGCCTCATAGCTCACATTACCTATAAACCTTGACAGATAAACTTGTTGTTTCTGATCATCGACAGATATACTGTTCCAAGAAAATTCTAAATACGATTGTGGCATTTGTGCTTGTTGCAGGAGTGAATAATTATTATTTTTTTCATTACAACTCTGACTCGGTTTCAAGCATGTTTTTTCTCGTAAATTATTTCATTTTTCATTCGAGATATTTAGATTTAAATATAGCACACTGCACCACTGATTATTGACTCTTAAATATTAAAAAATTTTAGTAACTTGTACCTGAAAGAATTCTATTTGGAGAGATGATCATTTGATAAACAAACGACAATGCAAATAGCATAATTTTGAATTTAATGAATCCCTGTATAATGAATATTATCATTTTTTAATACTATTGAAAGCAAGCGTTGTTAAAATAGGTTACTTACATCTTTTTATAGTGAGTACTACAGAGCCGGAAAGGCGAGATTTTTCGAATAGCCTCGTAAGTTCCGTTAAGAACTAAAAATCAAAAATGAATAACTTGTAAGTATATTTTCGTCACTGAATAAGTGAACAAGAATGAAATTATTTACCGTCTCATTCTCTAACAAAACCATTCCGACGTCAGCATATGTCCTCGAAGAACACGTCAAACAGTCAAACTGTGGAACAGGTACTAAAACTTAGGTTATGTTTGATGTCTGTAGTTTACACTTTGGTCAAACAGGAATTAAGAAGCCGCGCCATCTGTCAATGATTTTTATAAAACTTATACATAGTAACTCCGTGACATTAGTCCCCATACTTGTTATTTTGTTCTTTCTTCTGACGTCAATCGTGAAAGGCTCCGTGAAGCTGGCTTCGAATTTCCATCAGAACTTTTGTTCAAACTACATATCCCAGATGTGCCCACTTTATGAAATAGTTTTGTATTCTTTTTGCTTTTTCGGAGAGGACTTGTTTTAATCGTGCCTAAAGGAATCCCTTAGCTACCCTTCACCATTCTGCGGGATTGCCAGTCACCAAGGATTTCAACAAAGTGAATCAATTCATTTTTATTTTATGGTAATTACCAGTTTTGTAAATTAGAATGAAGGAAAAAGAAATAATTATTTAAAAAAACAAGCAAAATTCAGTGATGATGGTTCAATCGACATTATTTATTATTCAAATAATTAACAATTTTCAGGCAGTACATTTTCACTTAGGAGCTCTTATTGCTCCGACATCCGCCGTCGCACATAAATCATATAGAATAGATATGTATAATATTCACAAAAAGTTCGCTTCGAATTGTTATCTCGTTACAATATTAATAATATCCGTACAAAATCGTTTGCATAACAAAAAAAAAAAGACTTATAATATTTATGTACTAAGTCTCTAACTCTCCGAAAATTAATTTTCTCACAGGATAATATATGTCCGGAGAATAAATTTTGGACCCGCATCAGAAGAAGTTCGATTTAAACGGTTAGACGGGAAATGATTGTTTACGAGGTGGTGCGATCGGGCGACACACCTTCCCTTTCATTCCTTTTTCCCCTTCGATATTGTATCTATAAAAGTGGGAATTGCAAGATTTGTGACATTCCCGAGGATTTGACTCATGCAGACGTTGATTCACTCGTTCCTATCTACATCCCTTAAAAATCTAGTATTGGCCATTTTGCAGCAGTTTCAGAGTCTAATAAAAATATCATATAGAATAAAATTCTAAAATTATTCATTTAAATCTACAATAATTCGATATAATTAAAATTTTTCTTAAGCGATAAAAGTCTTAAAAAATTATCTTATTATTAACAATAATTTGTTTCTCTTGTTGCGTATCACAGCGTACATCGTACACTCTTCACTGAGCTCGAAAAAAGTTTCCTTTTTTAAATCGAAAAGAAAAAAAAAAGTGAAATAAAAACGATTGTCTTAGAATAATTTGTTTAGGGATGATTGTCGAGAACTTGGAAAAGTATCAATCGGTCTTTCACGTACGATATGTATAAAAATGTATATGGCTGGATTTCGACCTAAAAAATTCAAATAAATAAAATAATCAAGCCACTAAAGTTGTGGCTAAAGGCACTTATTTGTTCTCGAGTGTGTTACACGCTCTTTGTCGACATTTTATTCATTCTAAACGTTAATTCATTACGTAAAGTTGCGCACAAGTTTGCAAGGCACTTTGCAATATATTTTTTATATTTCTTTCGATCACTGGATCATTTGAAGATAATATTTGTTCTCTTCGAGTAAACTACTGAGTGAGGATGTCATATCATTGACGACCATATTGCTGCTTGCCGGAAGTGGTTGAGGCAAGGAGAGTGGATGAGTCGAGCTCGATACGTTTGTTTCATGAGTCGGAGCATTGTTCCCTGACCAATTTCTACATTGTTGAACGTATTCGAGTGTACGTCTGTAGGAATCTTGTCTCATGCCCTGTGGCGGTTTAACCGGTGAGCCTTGTTGGGATTGGCTGATATCACGGCATTGTATTTCACCGGTTGAATGGCCATTGTAGCAGTGTTCATTCTCATAATTCCATTGGCAACTGCATCCATATTGATTGATGTGATTGGCCGAAATCTGACAACCGGTATGACCGCAGCTCTGTATTCTGCAGTTGTTCTGTACGTTGCAGAGATTGGTCGTTGCTTTGGTCGTGGGGTTGGTAGAGCCATGAGGATGTCTCGGTGATGTAATACCAGGACGAACGCAATTAGAGGGATTTTGGGAACATTGTCCAACCGGTGATTGGAGAGTGACGTGTTGGTTAACTTGATTACTGGCAATGGACAGTTTTCCACTGGGTGTTTGTGGATAGTGAGAACCCATAGCCGGGCAAGTGCCGATCGTCACTCTACCTACAACGTCCATATCGTGAGGGCTATTTTCATTGGCATTAGAGTTTCTGTTGGAATTTTGGGAACAAGAATTTCCCTGTCCACATTGGGAAATCGGATGTTGTCCGGAGACTCGATTGGACGAATGATTTCCAACCGGTTGACCGCAATGCGAGCCTATTTGTTGGCAGTTCCTCATTTGACCGCATGGCATCGTTGACGGATGAGAAGCTGGTCCACAATTTGATGAATTTCCATGCATCTGTCCACAATTTGAATTAACCTGCGCATGGCAACCATGAACTGGATAATAAGGCACGTTCTGATGATGATTAGCTGGCACGCAATTGCGACTCATTTGCGCTGTATTTTGCTGTATGTGTTGCGGCGATCCGTGCTGAGGTGGAAGCGCACCGGCCGCTGGTGATGTCATAGGTTGATCACTTGCATGACTTGGCGCGTAATGCGAACCTGGCGACATTACTTGACCCATCGGACTTGCCTGCGTTTGCGCAATACAATTCGGTGATTGCGAATAATTTTGTGGTGGACAGTAACCGGATGCTTGACTCATACGAGAACTTGGACATTGCGAATAAGCCGGCGAAGGACTTTGATAGTTCGGACAATGTTGCTGCGTATTTTGTTGATTTGTTTGTTGATGTTGCTGCTGATGCTGCTGCTGTGGCCCTTGGGGATAACACGTGGATTGATTGCTTTGCTGTTGGTTGTTGTAGTTACACTGAGGCGGTTGTTGACGCTGATAGTGCAGAGGATTCGTGCAAATCGGCGATTGACAAATCGGCAAAGGACTCCCCCGATAATTTACTTGATGACTTCCTCCCGCTTGTACCTGTTGATAAACAAAATTATTCATCACCAATATATTAAGGCTGCGCCAAGCTGCTTAATTTTTCAAAATATTTTTATTCGTCAAGAATTATCGAATATTCAAAATTTCTTTGAGTTTTAATCAGAAAATCTCCATAAAAGTACTGTCAATTTGCAGAGCTCGTTTATTGAATTTAAAAATCGTAGAATCACGCACCTGATTGAGATACTGCATCATTTCATCTGGAATAACGAGTTTGTTTTCAACCATTTCACCCTCGCCCATATCATCCAGCAGTACTTCTTGATTTGGATGAAGTTCCGGAAGTTGTGCAGATCTTGGTCTGGGCGGTACGGGCGGAGATGTTCGTTGGTTCTGATGACCTCGAGCTGGTTCGGACATTCTTCTATCACTGGATGGTTGTCCCAGACAATGTCCGGTGGGTGTCCAGTCACTGGGTACAGCTTGTACACCCTGATTTATCAACATAACAAAAATCATCATCAGATCCTTAGCAAATTTTGAGAAAAATAAGATTAAATTTACTACCATTTGGTCATTTTTACCCAGATTACATTTTTGATATTGAAATACTATTTTACCAAAATTCCAACTATTCAAACATGTTTTAAATGTTTGTGTTGCCTGGGATGTTAACAAAACTTAGGCTCAAATCTATAAATTGCAAGATTCGATCAAATGCCATCAAATTACCTGTAGCGACATATTCTGAGTTTGCACGACTAAGTTGCTCGTTGAATATGGACCCTGAAGGTGTCCAGGTGGATTAATTCTGCTGGAAGTGTTGCTCATTTGGCTGCTCCGTCTCGAAGTGCCGGGGCTTATTGGATCGTAGAAACTTCCAGGACCCGCTGGACCCATTCTAACTGCACTGACACCACTGGCTTGACTGCTTCTACGACTACCAAAGTCCGTCGATCTCATGCTACCGTAATACGTGCTGACTGTGCTGTTGCTGTCTCGTCTTGGTTCGTTCAGTGGTTGTAGCCTCAATTGAAGATCCGATAGACTGGTCTGTCTCGTTGTACCACCTTCCATCTTCAAATCTGTTATACGGCGATTCAAATCCCCGATGTTACCCTGATGTCCGGTTATACGAGTGCCACGAAGACCAACCACACCCGATGAAAGAGGTGGCATAGCTTTTGCATTCAATCTTCCCTTTAGACGATTCCTTGAAGGAGGTGGAGCCTGCTGAGTTTCCATACCACCAACCTAAGAGAATAATGTCTATTTTTAATATCGATAAAGTAGAAATAAATGGATAAACCTAGTGTTTCTTTACACGGGGTTCGCAATGGTTATAAAGTGGACATAAAATAGAACAAAATATGTTTTCAATATCCAAAAATACCGAAATTATTGATTATTTATTGATACTGGAATTTTCATGTGGGAATCCAAAAAAATCTTTTGCATAGATGCTTTTCCAACATTTTCGTATATGGCTATCAGTGCCATTTTTTCATTATGTGTTTATCGGGGAGCTGATTAAATAATGAAAAGAATAAATAGTTTTTTTTTCTTTTTATTTACCATGGCACGTAAGGCGACTGGAAGATCAGCGATGTAGAGATTATCGGCTTCCTCGTTCCACTGTTCTTCCGCAAGTACAACCGCGTCAGAAGCCACACCACCAACTCCAGTGACGTCGTCGTTGCATCCACCGACAAGAGGACTTCCCTGTTGTTGCATCATACCCGGTGGACTATTTGCTTCGCTTTCGGATTTGACACTCGGGCTCGACAAGCTCGGCGTCTTTGGATGAAGATCTTCGCTCCTGCTGGGACTGTGACCACCTGCACCAGCCTCATCACTTCCGCCCCCATCACCACCACCTTTGTGCTTCTTGTTAGCATAAAACTCTGCACCATGTACAGTCTTAACGTGTTTCCTCAACGACGATGGATCTGTGTACCTTTTCGTGCAACCAGGAGCTTTGCAAACGTATGGTTTCTGGACAAATTCATTGAAGACAAACAAATTAGAGAATTCAAGATTAGCAGATGATTGATTGTTTCGTTTTGACAAACACATGACAGAAATTTTGAATTCGAAAATTACAAAATCGTTTCCACATTGTTTTGTTCGTTAAATTTTTTTTGTAATTGTTTTTTTTTTTTTTTGATTAATAAATTCACAATGTTTAATTATGTTTTGGATTTTTTTTTTCGTATTTATATTTAATTAAAAAAATGTTTCATTTTTTTACTGATTGAAAAGCGATGAAATGACTATTCGTAATAAAAATCTTACCTCATTCGAGTGTGTTCTGTTTTGATGCTTCGCTCTGTCACTTGCATTGCTAAAAGCTTTGCTACAGCCTGGATATTCGCAGGTGTATGGTTTCTCGCCAGTGTGCGATCTGAGATGAGTTTTTAGATTTTCCAGTCTAGAGTACGCCTTGAAACAACCTTCGAACTGAAAATAAAAGATTAGCATGACTAACGAGAACCGTTTATTCGTCCCGGTTATAAAAAAATCTAAAAATGTTCTTCACGTTTGTAAAACGAACAAAAAAACACTGATGACAGGAATAAATTTTTTATTTTCTTCAACTCACCGTGCATTTGTGAGGTTTTTCACCAGTGTGCCGCCTCATATGAACTACGAGCATGTATTGAGCTTTGAATGGTTTTTCTTCCCTCGAACATTCTTCCCAGCCACATACGAAACTTTTCTTGTTTGCGTGTATGTGCTCATTGTTGATGTGTTTTACGAGATCATCCTGAAATGATAAATTTTTTTTTTTTTTTTTTAACAAATTGAATGAAATATTTTTGACAATAAATGGAGTGGATAGAAATATTCTTAGAAAATGGAACAGACGAGTCAATGTCATTTAGAGCCGAGGGTAGAATAAAATTATAAAAAAATAAAACTATGCACGATCCTTGATGAATATTCATGTTTTCTTACCTGAGTAGGAAATTCAAGACCACAGTCTCTCCAATGGCAATTCGTCTCGATAAAATCACCAGGTTCATCACGAAGATCCTCACTGGGACTAAGTCCTTGGGGATGAGTCAAAGGTACGGTCGTTGGAGTAACTGTCGTTGTCGTGGCTGGCTCTCTCTTAACTTTTGTCGAGTGTCTTCTCGAAGATGTGTCAGCTTCGGCTGCGATTGATCGATTTGAAGCTTCGGATGCTTTTCTGCATGACTCGGTGCCCTTTAACAATAATTTCAATAAAATTCTAATGCAATCTAAGTTATCACTGAGTATTTATGATCAAAGAATTATTTTTTATTACAAGAATAAAAAAAAAAAATTGTATTTTTTCGCCTTAGGTTGAAAACAATCGATTTTTATTGGATCCCATTCGCAAGAGAAGAGCCAAAGCTTCGAGATCGTTTCAGGAATGATCCTGAGTGTTCGAACACGCGAGTGTCGACGAGCGGCGGCTTCTTAATCGTCTCAGAAGGCAACGACTTAGTATAAAAACCTCAATGCTCAGTGCTCGTACACGCGATTCTGCAATTATCACGTACCTCCGTTGTACGAAGGGCACAAACGAGAAACGATTCAATTACCCATCGTCTTGAAAGTCAGTATAAAGCTTTCAACGGCTTCGCCTAATAACGATACCTTTACATATTTTCTATCAAATTCGTAGAACCGATCGTCTTTATAATGGAAAAATAATTTATCATAATAATATATAATCCAATTTATTCACTAATGTTTTTTCTTTTGCATTTATTTTATTTATATTCCTCTGTATGTGCAAGGTTTAACGAACCTATCCAATCATTTTCCTTATGTACTGATTGCCATGTTCTGTGAGGTTCTCCAGGAGTGTTGCCCACAGCCACTATTTAATAATGCACTTTTGTATCGTATTTGCACGAGGGCTAAGGAAAACTATGGAAAATCTGTCCATTTGAATAACTGCCTCCTGCTCAATGATTGCTAAACGGTCACCCAATCAAGTATTGACCTTGACCGAGGCTGCTTAACTTTGGTGATCGCCATCGTTTTTACTAGTGTCTTTTATTGATTTCTCAGCATAAATGCAATGTGAAACTCGTCTTTCGAATGATTTAATGATTGAGCTGTACGATTTTAGTCTTTTAATGCTCCCGATTAAAAGGAATGAATAAATCTAGTAGTTTTCATTTATAAATATGTAGAGTTGAGCCGAACATACACAAGAACGTCATAAAATACTGTGATCGACGAAAAAAAACCTTGTGAATTAATGGCCAATTCTAAATGACAAACCATATATATTTTTTTGTCGATTGAATCGAGTCGAATCGCAGGTACGAATTTTTAAACGTGCGTGAAGAGGCTACGGTATAAAAAAGGGGATTGTAAAAAAGGTATGAAAAAAAAACGAATAAGAAGAAGAAGAAGCGTGTACACAAACAGAAATCGTGTTGTGTTACGAGAAGTAATCGTCGGTTAAAATGAAAAAGTGTGCGACAAAACGTGTACGTTAAATATAAATCAGAACGGTTTGTCGTGAGTACAGTGACGAAGTATGGGGGGGTTGGTTAGTGCGGGGGAGTTTGGTGGTTCGAAATCAACGAAGAAACACTATACGTTGTGGCTGAGTACACAGAGGATAAAAAAAAAGGTGTTTGGAGACGAAAGAAGTAGGAGGAAGAGGAAGAAGAAGAAGAAGACGATGAGGAGGAAGAGGAAGAATTGAAAAAAAGGGAAAAAATATTGTAAGCGGGTGGTATAAGGGCGAGGGCGAAAAAATGTGCGCGAGATTGGTTGTAACCCGAGGACCTTCGAGGTAACCCAATCCTCTTTTTTCGCGAGCTTTCGACGAGGACGAAAAAACGAGGGAGAGATTGAGAGAGAGAGAATAAAAGGTTGAAGCGTGGGGCATTTCGAAAGCAAGGAAAAAAGCATTAAAAAAAGTGCGAAGAAGCAAAAGAAGACGAGAAGAAATGAATAAAAAAGAAAACCATCAACGAAAGAGAGTGTAAAGAACGAGCGCGAAGGTGGGAAGGTGGGTTACCGTTTGTTTATTTGCAACGAATCGATGACGGCCCACCGGGATATATCGTTTCGCGAATGGCAATAATAATCAAACAACACCTTGATATATACACGTACACTCAGCGACACGCTGATCTGCAAAAACTGTCGGGTTTCGTATCGAGTAGCAATTTCATTTCAACGTTATAGCGTTATATATCGATGGAAAGAACTTTGCCGCGTATCGTTCGACTCATAAATCTCGTGTACATCGTGTATACTTTCATTACAATTGTACTTGAAATCAAACACCCAGAGTTTGATTAATTGAGCTTTCTAGAGACATTTTTTTCATTAAATATAAATAAATTATATTTTATCGATAGAAAACTCCATTTAATTCTCCATTCTTCTGTAATAATTTACGTTTGTAAATAGAGTAAGAATAAAGGAAATAAATGAACATATTTGAACATTATTCTAAGCCCCGTGGAAACTTGTTCCTTATTTATCTTATTTTGACGTGATTTTTTAAAAGAAATTCCACAGTGATTTACTGAAGATAAATGGTATTCTAACGAGTCGATGAATAAATAAACGACGCATGACGAAAATGATAATTACCTCGGTCTTGGGAGGTAAACCACCCCCATGAGGTCCGAGGGTTACGGAGGCGGCCGAGTGCGGTGGCACGGAGAACAATTGCGTGTGAGGCGCCAGACCGTGAGAATGCGGATGACTGTGTGGATGTGGTGGTGGCGGTGGTGGTTGAAGAGGATGAGCGTGAGGTAATAATGCAGCAGCAGCTGCGCTCCTCAAGAGATGAGCTTGCAATTGTTGCAAGTGCGGCGCCATCCCTGGATGCATTCCTAATGCGGGACTCATGGCTGTAAACACAATAAAAAGAAAAAAAAACACATTTAAATAGAAATAAAACAAGAATCAATCGATTACTTATTATTTGCCATTTAATTGGATTGAATTATTCCACGAAATTTCAATTAAATGTAAATATAATAAAACGAAACTTCATCTTTGAACACCGCAATAATATCCAGTCCAAGAGAAAAAAAAAGCTTAACGATTTAATAATGAAGAAAGTTAAAAAAAAAAAAAAACGTTTGTTTATTCGCGTCCCTATGCATGTCTGTCTGCATAAAATTAAGAGACATTGACAGCCCGGTGATGCCTGCAACGAGTAAACAAGTCGTGACTTTTTCGAGATTAAATCATATATGTCTGTGGAGGATTTAGCGTGACCGACGGAGACGCCCGATAAACTTCTTGGAGGCGCGACAACGCACCACGCGAGAGGCGACGCATTTCCGGCTGATCGTTCGCGCTTGCATTCTAATCGCGAAAGGTACGTCTTTCGCACGTTTGTATGTGTGTTACGAAGCTCAGAATCATACATACAGACATATTCAGATGGTCGATGATACATGAATGGTATTAATGAATGATCTTGAGCGAGAAGATTGACCGTGTGTGCAGCGATGATCGAACGACTCTGTATCGAGCACATAATCCTTTTTATTTCTTCTTTATATCAATGTTAACCTCCAAGAACTTGCGCAGCAATGCGTAAGGTCAAGTTACTTCGCATTTTTTTCATTATTTCGCCTTGCGAATATATATATGGCATATAAAATAAACGGAGAATAACGATCGTTGACCAACAACTATTCTATGCTCATTTGAAACTCACCGAGTCGTGTCTCTAATTGTTATGACTAGATTAACTGCTGCTAATATGGTTATCTTGTGCGTAAGCTTACGTGATGAGGGTCCGTAATAATCTTTGAATAATTATTATGATGATTATGATTTTACTTTTATTATTATTATCTTTCTTCCATAAAACCACGTCTACTGTCTCACTTCGATCGTTACATTGCTCTCTTTTAGCCATTTTTTTTTAAAGTTACGAGACTCCTGTCTCCTGTTGCTTCGGCGATGGCTCTTTTCTCTTGTCTCGTTCCAGTGCAGACAGTTAAAACGTACTATTAAATGTAACGAGAATCTTTTAATTGCTGTTATAGTTTACAAAACGGAATGAACAGCGTTGGCAATTGAAGATAAACGTGTTTGCATTGATAACACGACCGTGAAGATTACGCAGAAAAGATTCATTTAACGCTCGTTCTTCTGCCGATAAATACTCGCGCGAATGTATGACTTCTGCCGTAATAGGCAAAAAAAATCACTCTGAATCCTTCAAAGCTTCGTTGTGATTAATATTTGAAGATAGGGATGCATTTTGTTGGAAAAATACTTGCTCTCCGAGCTTCACTGACGCTACCGGCAGAGAGCGCTCACCCCGTCGTACTCTCCCTTCAATGGACGGTGATGGAATAGAACGATCGTAATGCTGGTACAGGGTACTCGTAATTGTTATTTCGATCTTGGCGTCTTGACGAACATACAGGGAGAACGATCGTAAAGAATTTATAAGGATGTCGCAACGTTACCAACTTAATTATTATTAGCGATGAGACGTTAAAAGCTTGAAACTTCAATGAAGGGTTCTCAGGAAACGAGAGAAAAGAGATATAAACCCAAAGAGTTTATTCGCTTTTTCTTTCTCTCTCTCTCGCTCTCTCTCTCTCTCTCTTCCAATCTTTCCTTCTCTCGATGCTTCGTCGAGGGCCGGTTCGTTTTTACGATCTTACACGCGTTATATGTGTTGCATAGTTACACAAACACACCGAGAACGTCCAACGTTTTTCAATGCGGCGACAAACGCTCGGTAGCAGTGCAAAATCCTCGTTAGCAATATACACATATAAACCTTCCGTCGTTCACGTCTCACGAATTTTACAACCTTCGGCTTCGATCTTGGCCGTTCGTGTGTGTTTAATTGTGTATATTCGTGTCCCACCAGTTCGATGCCTTTACGCATTTTACTAGTGCCCCTGATTTTACTTCGTCTGTGTCATTGACATCTGGTATGATAAAAACAATAATTATAATGATTCTTCCTTCTAATATACAATTTTTTTTTTCGGTTTTTACTAACGCTCTGTTCATGAAAAAGAGAAAATGAGCGCTAAATTATGTTTCTTTGCGCAGTTAAAATGGCCTCGTGGACATTCGCAAATGCAATTTGATCCCGCATCAGGTTCTCAGTGATTTTTGTCAGAGTCATTGGTATTGTCACAAGCAAAAAACCTTTGATATATATCTTGCAAAGAAGGTTGAATGTTGATACAGAGATAGGATAGAAAGATCGCGTGCCGATGAACGTTTAGCGATTGGTGCCGCAGTGAGAGCTCACAGTCTGCCATAGCCTTTCATCTTGTTCTCTCTTTTCAGCCTCTCTTTCTTCTCGACTCATACATTAGCACAACTCCAGTGACGTCTCATCCAAGACTTAATATATCCACACGAGCTCCATACAGTGAAGCTTGACAGAAAGCGGCGATAGAGGCAAAACACTGAGTCACGCGAACCATTTTCTTCAGACTTTACTCGTAACACGATAGAGATAGTTTTGCACCTTGAAGAGAGGTACTTTGACATTGTGCGAACTCAATTCCTCGGGTTAAACAGTCACGGCATGATATTTCCATTATTTGGATGCTCGTGCTGCATTTTGCTCTCAAAGGGAAAGAGAATAAAGCAATTGGAAGTCGTGTCAAAAGCTGTTTGAACCAAAAGATTAAATTATATGTTTGAAGTGTTCTTTAACGCCTGAAGATATCATGAAATCCGTGCAACTAATCATAGTCGAGCTGTAGCAACGATGATACCTTTCTTGATGATCTATTCCTAAAATACTAGCAATGAAGAAAAAAGATCGCGATCGTTGCAGTGGAATCCTAGTTAATTACTCGCTGCTTAGCTTCGCGAAAGGACGTATGCGTTTGTACAAGAGATGGATCAGAAGTTGAACCATCAAAAAAGAAAATGTACGGAGGCAGCAGATCAAAGAGCTTCTTCATTCGAATTTTAATGAAAGAAGATGTAGTGCCAATGACAAAAACCACCAACCAAAGGCTGCACGCTCGCCTATTACATGTTCGAGCGGAATTGAGCAAAGAGAAAAGTACCGCACTTCCGGTTCACATTTGTTACATGGTCGAAGACGTGATTTTGAGAAAGCTGCCAAGCGCGGTCACACTATTTACAAGCGAATCACACAGAGGGAGAAAGAGAAAGAGGGAGAGAGAAATATAGACGAAAGAGAAGAAACGTATTCATTGCAATGGCACGAAGCAGCTATCAACCCCATCCGCGTGAGAGCAGAAGGAAATTTTAACGAGCGGACAACATCCTGCGGCGTTCAAGCCATCGAGAACTTGGCCGACAAACGATCGCGGTCGTACGTCCCTTGAATTTTAATCACTTGATTGCTTCATTTAATAAGAAACATTGGAAGGGATGAGGCCGTTTCATCCTCCGGGTTTCGGCGATTAATAATCGATTTTATATGCCTCTTCCAGCAGGCCAGAGAGAGAGATTGAATCGCGTTTATCACGATCGAACTTCTCAATCTCTCGATCACGTATCATTCGATCCAATATGTCCACGTGGCCTTCACATTCGTGATTTCTTTCTCGTTAATTCGTGCGATATAATACATCGACACGATTTCGATATACGACCGATACCAATCTTGACAAATAATACCAAGATTTTTCCATGCAATATATATTCAGACCTTCTTAATCAGAAGAATGTTGTAATTAAAACTGAAATCTTTGTTAATTAGGTTTTTTAGTGTTTCAATTAACAAAAATGCGAATGCTACAAATTCGTTGCAATTTTGATCGACCGATAATCGTGTACTTTCTTAGCGACATCCAATTCAATTTCTACCAGTTCTTTTTTCTCTTAAAAAAACTTGAATTTGTAAATGTACCTTTAATCGATCTCGGTATATGATTTTTGCAAATAGTTCCTGGCTTTAAAGTTGCAGGAAGTTATCGACGAAGCTGTAACGTTGTGATTTTCAAAAATTCCGGTAACGTCAAGTATTAATTTGTTAGAGTTGAAATTAGGTTTATGCAACCATAGAAAATTGACGAATAGTATGGAGCTCGCAGGAATTTTCACATCGGACTGTTATTACCGATTTTGTATGGTCGAACTAATTGGAAGTTTGCCTCGTGAGCAATTGCTATGAATTGGACAATCACTAAGTGTATGGTTTTCTATCTTGACTGAAAATGTGTTGAGTCAAAAAAAATATGAACAATTGCACGAGCAAAAGTTCAAATACTTGTTATCATTTTGAGAATAATTTCGCGCAATCAAGAGAGAGAGAGTGAATTAAGGAGGTTCACCAGTGACCTTTACAACGAGAATGGAACAAAGATATTGCATACGAAGTTCCATTAAGTTCTGCCAACAATTAAGATTAATCGAGAGACGATGAAAAATAATAAGAAATTGTTGAAATACCTGCTGAAAGGTGGCCGCAACTTCCGCTGGCGCTGCTGCTACGTGATCCATTAACAATGGAGGCAAGGCTATTGGGGCTGAAGCGTATCATGCTGTCGATGTCGAAACGATCAGAGTACGGTGAACTGCTAAGTGCTCTTTTTCTGCTGGCTCTTATGGCTGATGCTCTTGGACTGCCAAGCCTCGAAGAAGCTGCAAAACAAAATAAACTTTAAAGTTTCAAAGAAAAAACAAAACATCGACTTATGTCTCCACTAAGCATTTATGCTCGTAAAATGCACATAAACATTGATTTGCCAATGATGTTCTAAGGTTAAATTGGTACTGAGTCTTTTTTTTTGCTAACCATGTTAACGTGTTTGTAACATTGTTCGAGTGCATACAAAATAGTATTTGTAACGTTTAAACATAAATATTGCGGTATTTTATTAACGCGTGGATCTCTAAATAGGGTACATTAAAAGTAGTTATTATTTGACGAGAGTAAAAGACCGCCAGGATCGCGGAAGAGCTTCGAGTTATAAATATATGAATAACACGAGATGGAAGAAAGGCGCATAACTGAGGTAAGTTGTAGAAGAAGACGAAGAAGAAGAAAGAAGGAGAAATATAAGAAGAAGAGGGTAAGATAACTCCGCTTGTGGCGTGGGCATTTTAGCAGCGATTTGCCTTTGACCGCAGGCAAAGTACGCAATACCACTAGCCACTTTCTTAAGCCAATGGGAGGGAGGAGAGGAAGGAAGAAAAAGAAGAAGAGCAAGTACACATAACGCTGGAAAGTATAAGCAGGTTAAGAAGGCGGTTCCTTGGACACACATCACATATATCTGTATATATCAACAGAATAAAGAGGTTTCTTCAACCACCATTACTCTTGTGGCCGATGACGACGTTGTCGATAAAGAGGCAGTGAGTTCTGAAAGGTAACATTGTATTGGTGATGCGTGATCGCGTTTTCGAATTACCAGCTTGACCACGAGAAAGAACGCAACTCGATATGGAGACGAAACTCCCATCAGAGTTGAGAAAATAAGTTAGGAATGAGAACGTACAGAACCCTTCATCAGAGGGAAAAAAGATGAACGAGAGCAAGATAGAATAACCGAGAGAGAGAGAGAGAGAGAGATGAGAATGCTTCCCCTACAGTTTCCACTCGGTTTACCACGTGGCCTCGCGGCATTTGTGCACAATCTGCAGGTGTATTGTATTACGAGTAACCGATTTTCAACATTGGCAAATTCTTTGTGGCTCTTGGCCTATTTTATTCCAAGTTTATCATCAAAATCGTGTATTCTTTTTTTTTCGTCATCTGATAAAGAATCCTTTGAGATTTAAAAATGCAACCAGAGACACCTTTTTACATTAAGTTTGTCTGCTTGGAAACACTTCCAAGATGGCGTTTCGATAATTGTTCAAATTTTTTTTAAGACGAAAGACAAAGGTTCTTTTTTTCTTTCTTTTTTGTACTGATGAATATATGCAGAACTTTGTGTGATCCTGTTAAATGCTCGGAGACCCAGAGACGAAATATGTGTCGCTAATGTCGTGGGTTTATATATTTATATATAGAAACGCACGCTCCTTGAACAACTTCGATACCTCGCACCCGAGACTAACATGGGATTGAGACATGTAAATTGGTGCAATCTAGGGACGACGATCGGTGCGGTGTGCACCTCGTTGATACTTCGAACTCATGACCACACCGAACTACTGGTTGTATCAAAAGACAGTGCAGATGAACACCACAATTTAATGCACCGGGCAATTCACTTTCTTCAGAATCTTATGATCATTTATTTATTTTTTTTTCAATCGCATTTGCCACGTAAATTCGACACCAAAAATGTCAGTAACAAAGTATAGAAGAAAGTCACGAAATTTGAGTCCGAAAAAGAACCCCTTACTAGGATCCATTGAATAAAGTCAAAAATCCTTGATCGAATGACTCACGAAACCGGGTTGTGTGTTATAAAGTATAAAACCATAAAGTAATCGGAATAGACACCTTTGTTCCACAAAAATGGCGAAGAATCATGGAAGACAAGGCTAAAAGGGTATTTCGTATGAAAATGGCGGTCAAGTGGTGTAAGCGCGATCAGATAAGTGTGAAGATGCAAAGTGTAGCTCGAATGAGGATAAACGTGAGGGAGCCTGTAGGAGGAACGCGAGTTGGAGGTGTTAATGAGGTCGTGTCGCTCGGAGTCGATTCAATTATGCGCGCACGGTGCTGGGCTAACGAGGGCCTCCGGGTTTACCCTTTCGGTCGTCTTTTAGCCTCTCACGGATCCCTTTAACTGGCTTTACGAGACAGAGAAACCCAGATTGAGAGACCGAGAAAGAAGGAGAGAGAGAGAGAGACAAATAAAGAAAGAAAGAATCTCTTCTACCTGCCGCGAGAATTTTCTGCTATGGTGTTTGTTACCTCCCTCTAATACGATCGCGTCCCACGATTTCTCGTCGTCCTCGTCGTCGTTGTCTTCGATGTTGTTGTTCGCGCAGCAAAAGACCGGTGACTGTTGCTGCACCCACAGTCGGGTACCACATTAGCCTATCTAGATCCGGAGATATCGACTACCGACGAGACCCAGTCCGGATTTCGAGACTGGTCAATATGCATAAACATATAAATACGAAATTCTACGTCAAAAAGCTTGAATTTTTATTCGATTCGAATCCTCACATTTGCTCCAATTAAAATACTGTCGACGGTCCAAAAAACTAAGTCCCTGCCTTTGTACGAAGATCTAGAGTTTCGAATTCAGTTTCAACCGAGAAGAATAGCTGATCATGATTTTGTCAGGCGTGAAAAAAATTAGCGCAAAAGACTGAGCACCAATTTGCCAGAAGGAGAGTTTGCCTCCTTCGAATAAGATTTCACGAATTTAGGTGGATCGCAGAGGAAAAAAATGGAGTAAGAGACTAGAGGCACGAGGATAAAAGGAGGCTGCGATCGAGTCTCCGGTTACGGAAGCGTCTGGGAATTTTTCTGCTTCACTGCTCGGTTTCTCCGAACGATCGAGATGTCACGAATGTAGTGGATGAAAACAAGAGGATAAAAAATTATTCGAATACCAATGAGATGATTAGTCGTACATTCTAATTAATTGTATGAGAAATAGAGACAGGATTTAGACGAGGCAACAACGTTGATCTTGACTTACCATCGATCGAGAAGGGGAACTCTGACGAGGCGAGTGTACTCGCTGGACCGGCCGCGTGCAGGAGGTACTCCGGCCCCAGGCCACCCAGTCCTAAAGCAAAAAGTCAAATAATACGATTATTTTATTTTTCGATCAAATGAAATGAGTTTTCTTTATTTCAACCCGGAAGTAGTTGTAAAGACTAAAAATCAAAGTACTCATCGTACGCGAACAAAAAAAAAATAAGGAATGTACATAATCGATTGATTTAAGGGTTGGAGATTAAATTACAAGGGACATCCACGTGTCCCACAAAAGGTGTTTCACACAAAAAGCAATTGTAATAAGTTCAAGAGGGAAATTGATGGACTTGAAGCGTTTTTATGATATTAAATTTCTGAGTAGATGTCTCCAACGATTATATTTTCAAGCCGGAAGTACCAACCAGGAAATCAAGACTTGGCATTGTACTCTGATTATTAACGGCTAGTCCTTATTCAAGTTAAATTTTTTTTTTGTAACAAAAACAAAGGTACAGAATTACATTTTGTAATTCGAAAGCATAATTTTCAATGAACCTCATGTTTGGGTTAGAAAGCTGAGAATGTTTTACTATTTAATTTTTTATTCAGAAAGAATCAGCAAAATTAACTCTCCGGTTAATTATTGAAAAATTGGATATAACTTGCGGAATAATTGAATAATGTTATAAATTGTTTATTCTACCATGTTCTGAGGTACGACTTTAATAATTTGATAATTTATTCTTCATTTTGAAAACATAACCTTGAAATGATTGAATTAACGTACCGTGTAATGAAGCGTTGGGACTGTGCGTAGAGGCCTGGAGCTGGTGATAAAGGTGGTCCATGTAGTTGAGCCGATAGGCTGGATGAAGCGGCGTATGCTCCGATAGGGGATGACTTCGTCGGAAGAAGTCACTTCCGGAAGTCCCGTTGCCACCGCTTCCAGGTCCACTGCCGGGGTCTCCTCCTCCACTGCCACTTCCAGCTCCACAACCGACTGTATTCGTACCCGCAGTACTGCCAATCGCGGTTGATCCGCCTGACAATCTGTAATCAATTAAACAACAAAACCATTAATTTTCATAACCTCATAATTAATTGAATGAATCAATCAATAGTATTAGTTTATCTTATACTAACCAACTCATAATTCATTAAATAATCAACTTTTTTTATAACATGTATGTATTATAAATTAAACAAAATTATATTATCGATTTGGAAATTTTTTCTTAACAATCTCCAGTTTCGAGATTTGAGGCAATGAAAATAGTGAAAAACTGCAAAGTTATGACGAGGCTGTAAGTTCCTAAATATAGAATTCAGAGAAAATCATTTTTCACCTTCCAATTTTCATTCATCGTAGGCTGAAACGTGCTCGGATGTACGTGAATAAAAGTTTACCGGGTGTGAAAATCGTGAGTCGGCGTGTATTTCAGTGTTTAGGGCCCGGAAATTCATGCTGCGTTCAAATTCTTCTAAATCGAGGCGAAAGAACGTGACGATTTACAATTTCTATGACAAAGTTTCTACGTTGAGATAAAGGTGTTTGAACTATCCAGAAAATAGTCTGAGGTACAGAAAATTGAAGACTCACTTTCGATGTATTTAAATTTAGAAACTAAAAAATTCGAAAGAAAATGTCTATTTTCTAGATTTCCGAAAAAATAACGTTTCTCAATGTTTAAAAATAAATTTCAAGATTAAAGCTCGTATGTGTCGGAAAAAAAAACTTTCTTGCTCTTTTAAAAATGCCCCTGTTCCTCGTAACGATCATGATCGCGAGCGCCGGAAAAAAACGTCAAATGCTTCTCGTTGTCGAAAAGCATGGATGAAAAAAAGTTTCTGAAGTAGGGGACAAAATGGTGGCCAGAAGAAAGAAGGATTAGCGTTGAAGACCAAAGGGCCGCAAAGTGGAGACGTTCGTTTGAGGGATGACGATTCGTTACGCGCGAAACACTCGCAAATAGCGCGTGTCGAGCGAGAGACCGAATCTTCAAAGATAATAACGAGGAGAACACCGAGAGCTGTGTTTGCCTTCGTTGACTTGAAATTTTGGGCCGAGTATTGACATACATATATACACGTAGCAAGGTCTCTCTCGAGAAAAGATTCGACAGAAAAAAAGGAAGAAAAAAAAACCTTAAAAAATGCTTCCGTGTTTTTAGAGTCACGCTGGCGCTTAAGACATTGGGATGAATTTTTATTTCGGTCACGTGCAAAAATGAGTATCTTTGTTTACAGAGATTTTCTATATACAAAAAGTAAACAAAATTATAAAAAATGTTGCACGTTTTATAAATTATTGTAATCTTGTATGAATCCTACTGAGAAATTCCTTTTTTTTCTAATTATTCGTCACGTAAGATGCCCTTGTTTTTTGATGAATAAAATCGAACAAGATTTTTGATATTCTTCATTTCTTCCTAGTCAAAAATCTCATCATAAATTTCTTGTGTGTATAGAAGTTTGAAAAGGTATCAGAAGGATGGATTACGATGTTTGGGAGCAAACACCTAATATCCCACATAGTGTACCGTTTACCGAGAAAAAAAGCGAGCGAGAGAGAGAGAGAGAAAGAGAAATATATTGCCACTCTGTATAAATATTGGCCAGTTTACTTTGCCCAGGAGTTTGCTGAGCAAAGACAACGGCTCGCGACTGCTTATCCCGTTGGTTTTTTTTTTCTATATACTATTCATACAAGTGAGGATATGTTTAACTTTACTCAGAGTCCACAAATCTCGATTAGCCACTTTGCCACCGGAGAAACTCCGAATTGTTTCGTCAAAAGGTCAATAAACGTTGTGAGAATACTTTTTTCGAAATTTCATTGGTTTCATTAATTGAGCAACCATGAACGATGATTCCATAAGGTTATTCGACATAAAAACGTCCGTATGTCAACTAAAAAACTGATTTTGTTGAAAAGGTCGAAATTTAGTTCCCACGGTCGAATTATTTTGTTAGATACTGTCAACTGAATATAATTGAAACGACACAAAATTTTAATTTACTTTTTTGTGGAGAAATAATCAGTTGAATCAACGAGGGAAACAGTTAAATTACTATGATATCCAGATCTTTCAACAAAATATTTCAAAAAGATAGTCGCATGAAAGATTTCATGACCACAAACGAATATAGATCGTAACGAGTCATAAATATACCAGAAAAGTAACCTAAACGATGTCAGTATTATTAACCAAATCTTTCATTGAGTATTTCAACAGTAAATTTGATTGACATTATTTCAACTTAAATATATCGCAGTTAAACAATAGTTAGATTCACAAATTGTTAAACTACGAAATGAAGTTAGTTGACAAAGCCAAATCGGTTTTTCAGTGCTTCTGCTAATGTGCATAGATCACATTCGACTCGTAAACAGAATGTGTATGACCTGAAACGAGATACGAGTCGAAAGCGAAAGCTTTTACGGCGTGTATATGAAGTAATGCGATAATATTTGAAGATCGAAGGGAACCGAAAATGATGTTGGTACGCGAACATCACACAGTTCTCATAATTACACTGTGTGGAAGAATCAAGCTGGTCGTTATAACGCACACCCGTCACCACAGTTTCTCGTTCCTTTTTCCTTAGTCTATAACTCGCTCCCGACTTTATGTTTGTTTTACTTTGCCGCATTTTTTTTCTTCGTCTTTTCGCAGCCGAGCAGAGACCGCGCCGATTCTATTTCGAATCCTGCTGAGTGCCAGATGACTCGATGCTCGTATATATATCTTCACACTCAATGTATATAGCCAAAAAACTAAAAGGGCGTAACTCGAATGGGTTGACGATGCAAATTGTCTTGTTTAAACCCTTTTACATTTTAGTAATTGACATGAAAATGTATTCATGCTTTTCGTCTCCTCTTTATGTTTCTCTGTAGCAAGTACAACGTCCGCACGCGCTTTTTCTCTCAAATCCACCTCTTTTTTTAACATACTTTTAGCGATTTTTTAATACAGATTAGTCGCTGATTTTTCGTCCGAGTATGAAAAATGTTAACATTGCAAGAATTTTGAATCATGTTGACGAGATATAATTAAAAATACTTGGTGTTCTGGAAATAGTGGAACGTTAAGCATTTAATTATTCAAACAGCGTTCAAGGTGACATTACAATCCAGATTCATGATCGTTCCAGCCTCAAAGACTGAATGAAAGAGGATAGTAAAGATGACTGGATTTTGCTGCAGGCATCAGCACCGAGAGATAAAACTCGAGTCGTTAACTCCACAGGCCGGAAATTGTAGCTCTATCTTTATTCAGTTCCCTTCTTCCTCTGTCTCTCTGGTACCTTATTTTCGTCTTTTGCTTTGTGGCTCAATGAATCGACTTCGCAATTGTTTTTGAATAACTTGATCCGCTAATATTTGACAGCAAAGTTCGCAAATTCGGTGAATAAAGAGTGAATAATTCTTTGATGAATAATTGAATATTTATAATTGACAATAAATAAAAGAGAGTACAGAGCAGAAAAATGTTTCGAAAGAAATTTAAATGTGACACCAGAATGCGGCAAATAAGTGCCACCAATTTGGAGAATCGTCGATTAATCAAAGTTAATAATTCGCTCGAAGAAGATCTCTTTTTTGCGACTTTTTTATTCTTTTTTTGGCAAGATATTGCTCGGAGATAGACGGTGCTGGGGTGTAGCTCGCGTCAACGTGGCGACCGTGATAATTAGACGACGGGCACAGGGCAGTCCCGCCTCTTGAACATCTGTCGGACGTCTATGCGTCTGGCTAGCATACAAGCAAAAAGAGAAACATATATTCTCGTAAAGATTTATAATATGTGTGTGCGTGTGTGTGAAAAGGTCTTACGATGAGTCCAGACTTCTTTCCAGACAACGTGCGCCAAATGAATAACAAGTATATGTGGAGAAACAGAGAATGGAAGATGGCGAGAGAATGAAAGAGAAAGAAAAGCATAAGAGTTGCCAGGCAAAGAAATACAGAAGGGACACTTCATATTCCGCTACCGAAATCTTACCTAACCATACAAGATCCTAAGTATCCTCATGGAAAAAAAAAACACTCTTTTTGTCACTCGCTCCTCATAAAATTATTTAATATGGGTTGTCGATAAAAACAAATGTGCAAAATCCTTTGATTCAAGGATCAGAAGATATGATTAATTTTGTGACAAACATTAATCTCATTTCGTAGTGTGTATTTTTGTTATTAATTTATCCAGTAATTAACCAGTGTATGAACCAATTTCTTAACGGAACATTCGATGATTCGATAGAAAGATAATAATAGTTTGACCAATCACTTTTTCAATTATTAAGTAATTAAATTTCGTACTGTACGAAAAATAAGTGCAATATCTTATAATTTTACATCAGTCATTGGACGTCTGTGACAATAGCTTGGAGACGGAACAGAGGAAGACATGAGACACACGAATCATGGCTGAAGCATTTCCGGAAGAAGTGAGAGACCTCGAGAGAAACATTGGACGTGTGCTCTTCAGTTACGTCATTCAAAATCACTTGACATTTCCGGCCTAGTGTCACGCAATTATATTGCAAAAAAAAAATAATGGTGACTGTACTGACTGTTTACATCCGGAAGATGTAGATCTATATCAAGCACAATCGAGCTCCCGATAAGGCAAACGAGTAATAAGATTCCATTTATAACTCACGAATAATTTAGTGGAAAACATCTGACAACTCATCAATTCATGTAAATGACTACCAGTTGAAAAATAAAGATAAAAAATTCAACCCGACTCAAGAATTTTCTGTTTAGAATGTCACATTGCAGTTTTCCAACCGCGATAATACCAGAACGTGAAGGAATGCATTGTATACAATTTTACTGGGACCGAATGAGGGCAATTTAGAAGCAAAGAGCGTTGGATCGTTGATCAAATCGAAATGCGAAGTGGCTCAGGTCATCATTGAATGACGATGCACGCGTGTTCATCGATTTCCACACCTAGGCTTGCAATCGTGACACTTTTCGTGCGTTTCTCGAAAACAATTTTTTTTTTCGTCTTTGGATAAATCTATTTGACGAAGCAGAGCAGTATTTGACCCTTCGATCTATGTAATTTCTCGTATACGTGAGCTCCAAGTCCGAGAGACACGGTCAAGCTCGGTCGCGCGGGCGTGATGGCTCGCGCTTTTATTTATAGGCGATTCGCACGCTAGTGTGCTCCGCTCTCTTGTTTGCGATCCTCCGCGAAAGAGCTCCGAGCACATTCATATGGCGGACAATTAGGCGCCGAGGCACAAAACACGCGCCAAACTATCCACGAGCTATACGAAGCACAATCTATGCGGGCGAACTTTAACGAGCCTCATCACTGATTCTCCTTTTGTTATTTCTTAGCCCTGACTACATAACTGCGATGTCATATTAATGTGCTATCCAAGAGCGTTATATAGATATACAAATTTTCTTATGCACGTAATGCATGAAAGTCATTAAAATGTTGAAATTTCATTATCTCTTCTTCATCAGGTGTTTCAAGTTTTTGTTATTGATGCAGAATATGACTCGAAGAATTCGAATTTCATGACGAAAATTTAACAGGATATTAAAAAGATTCTAGAATTTGTGGACTTTACGCTGCGAAGGTTCTTTGAAAAGACAAATTCATTTTTTTAAATATGCAGCTTGATATTCATCCCACATTAATTTATCTCGAATTTTTGGTTAATTGAAAAAATGGATTTCAAGCACAATAAATAAACAATGCGAGGTAATAACAGCGATAACGTAATAACAAACGAAGGGAAATGTTGAAGCGAAACGAAATTGAATTGAGCTGCTGCCGAATTGCCTCGGTATTTTGTAAGGCCTCAATCTACCGTTGGACCACCATCACACACCGGGAGAGGCTGCCAAATTCGGTGAGTAAAAGTGTGGTAGAAGGATCACGGAGAGGTTCGCGAAGAAGTAGATGAGAGAAGATTTCTTTTTCTTCTACGTCTATCTCCCTTTCTCCGGAGAGTGGTGCGAGTCTCTCGCGGCACAATCTCACGGCCAATCTTGCGTTCGTCTTCCACCATTTTAATGTCTTCATCACGTCTGCGGTTTCTTTCATGGTGGGCGTCGGTGGCGGCATTCGCGAATACGAGAGAAATAGCATAAGTAGTCGCTACTTGGAATAAGGCGGAGATCGCGGAGAATTCTATAATTTATGTTTATATGCGTGGTCGTGTAAATTTACCGATTTATTGATTATGTTTAAAAATTAAAAAGTATGTACGGGCATGTATAAATACGATGTACTGTGACCGAGGTCATCTGTTCCGGTGGTGAGTAAAGTACATAACATCGTAGTGCAGTCCCGTAATCGTAATTTATGTTTGTCTTTAGAAACACGGTTGATAAACACCGAGATAATGGGACGTCTGGTGAATCGGTAGAGAGTCGCGTTCATTGAAGCGTCTTAAATAACTTTCTCTAATCGCCGGAAGTGTCGAATGCATCGACAAAGCAAGATACGTAACCATCAGCAAAAAGATTACGCAACTCATGTGCTAAATATAAGACGTAATGTATCATTGAACTCGAAACTGAAAGCTTAAGAGTAATCCAAATTTTCAAGAACAATTATTACGTCGATATACTTATTCCGTCGCAAGAAACAGCATGCAATGAGAATTTAAAGAAAATTAAAGATAGTCATCAGAGTTATCGATAAAACAATATATTTTTACCGATCAATCATTGCATTGTTGTCCAAGGATTAAAAAAAAAAAAAAAAAAACACACAGACACACATGGATGGATTATATTCTTGCCACGATTTGACAACTATCGTGAAAATCTCGTTGAATTCCATGGGGCCATCAGAAAGAAAAGCGTGATTGAAAATTCGAGGTGTAAAGGTATAAAGTTGCGGAGAGAAGGAATGAGAGAGGGGACGGAACGAGCGTGCGAGCGTGAACAGGATATTCGAGTGAGCGATCCATCGATGGAGCGCTACTGGCGTAAAACGATTTCGAGTAGATCGATATGCGTGGCGATGTGCATGGGTTGAAGAGTAGAGATCGGGAAGGGGCATCCTCGAGGATGGCTCTCTCTCTCTCCCTCTTTCTCTCTCGCTCTTTCACTCGCCACGGGGCAGGATGTGTTGCCTTGCCCGACAGGGTTCTCCCGTTAATGAAGTAATTCGTGCGCAAATATGTACTCGCTTGTACCGGGTGAATTATTCATTTGGACTGTGCGATGGCCGCAACTCTGAAGCTGATCGTGGCGAGCGTGTGAGCCAGCTCAATTGAGAAACACGCCGCGCTTACCTCGCCCATCAAGTTCCCTCTATATCTTCTCGACTCTCTCAAACCCTTCCCTCCCCCCCTCCCTCGACCCTTCATTCCCTCATCGAGCTCTCTGATAGTTACTCGTCGTTCTTTTCTCACTACATACGTAATATAAACCGGCTTTTTTTCCACTATATTGAAAGTGGAACGATCTTTGAATTTTTAAAAGCTCATCAACGATTACCTCCTTTTTTCACCGGATTCTCTATACTAGAAATAACAATTGAGTTTCGAAAAGCTCATAGGTCAAGTGCAACTCGAATATTCTATGATATTCTTGCACACGTTTTTGTTCGGTTCGTTTGTTTTTTTTTAAATTATATGGGGAGTTGTTCTGATGATTAATTCATGCTGTTGAAGGATTTCGAATGACTTTTCTGTTTTTCATATTTAAAAATTCCTACAAAGTTCATCGGAATGAATAATAATAAAATTCATGGAGAAATTTACACTTCTATGATGAAAATGTGTTGTGACAACAGTCACTACGCGAAAAAGTACCGTGTGAAAGAAATGAGAAAGGTGCATATATATATTTAATAAAATCCAAACATTGTTCGACGTGATTGTTGTTAATAAAATCAACATAAATATTGTGGGAAGGTTGAATCGATGAGGAAAAAAAGAGGTTTTCTATGGTACGCTGCATCATGTTAAAAGAGCATTAAACGTCTCGCACTACCATTGAAACATTCTTTACAACACGTTGCAAGAATGAGACGTTGGAATATCTTGCTTTTCGCTGAATGTTCTGAGCAGCAGGAAGAAAACACTCGAAGGTTGCTGAGCATCAACACGGAGGAACTTTGGCATGTTTTCTTAGGTCCATGTCAGAACTTTGAAGAATATTTTTCCCACCGATGTTGGGACAGGAGGAAAGAAAAGTGTCTTGTAATGACATATGATTGAAAAACATGTGTTTTGATCCGAACCATAAAGATGCTCGTAAGATCGTAAAAATAGTTATGTTTCTGCTTTAGTTTTAAGATCCACTGTATTATTGTATCGAGACATTGCATTATTATTTTGAAGGAGATATAAAACTTCAACGAGAGTGAGAAACTACTGGTTTCCCAACGATTCCGTAAACATAATCTCTCATTAGTAATTTGGAACGTTGTCTAGTATAATTGGCTTTCTTCCTCTTTTCATGGATCAACAGCCGTTCAGCATTTGAAAAAAATAGTGGGACTAACGTCTGGAACCGACTACGTTCTCCATTAAAAGTAAAGTTATTGTCCGGAAACTCAAGACAATCCGTTGTTCCTACATCGAAACGGTGAAAAAAAGTGTGCGTGAATGATTTTCATAATTTGGGAAACGATTGTTGGTTCCTCTGGTGATGCGGCGGATATGGGGTTGAGTAGTTTGAAATTCGATCGTAAAGAAAGGTGCGCTAAATGACTTCGTGAAGAGAATCATTGATACCAACAAATGTGTCTGTAGGTAAAGAGAAAGAGATTCGAGAGTTGAATGTTTCTGGAAGGAAAAGCCGACTGGAAGGCACGATAAAGAGGAACAAAACTAAGGGAGAATAGTTAAACGAGAGGACGAGAAGTTGGAAGAAAAGTAGGGAGGAAAAAGAGGATAGAAAGACGAGTCTGGAGTCGAGGGACTAGCCATGCAACACCTTTTATAACGCGTATACGATGCTTACAGCAAATGTGTGAATATATATATATGAACAAGGGGAACCTCGCAGGTAGCGACAAGAAAACAAGAAGAAGAAGAAGAAGAAGAAGAAGAAGAGGCCGAGGTAGTGAAGAGCGAATATCGTACGTATAACGCGAGGGGGGACCGTGACTAATGACTCTATCGACGCGCTTGCATTGGCAAAGCTTTATCCACCTGTCCCTGAGTTGCTGAAGAAATACCGATCTATACGAATTAATAAGTGTATATAAATGAGATAATGAAAATAAATGAAAAACTTGATCACCTTATTTTTTTGCATAAATTAAAAAAATTGCCACAATTTCCAAACTTGGAGAGCGTTTGATGAAAAAGTTTGACTTTTTCAAAATCATTGTTTACATTCGGAACAATTTATCGTCCCAGGATTTTCATTGACTTCGCGAAACATCATTTTTTTTGTTCATTCACACTAACGACTTTACGATGTCGTCTCTTGAGTACTGTGAGTTTTTCCAAGTATCCGATTGTCTTCCGAGTAAAATCTCCGACAGGGACGCAACACCGGACCGGCTGGGACATCGCTCTGAATACTCGAAAGCGCGAACCGATCGGATCTTTACCGTGAAAACGTGCCATCACGAAGGAGTCCATGAGACAAAGAGTAGAAGAGGGAGAGAGAGAAATGAATAAAAAAAAAATAATTCGAGACAAAATCGAAGCGACAGTGAGGACAGTCGATGTCGAGACCTTGCAAATGTATCCTGCATCAGTTATTTAGATCCCAATTTAAAAAAAATCAATAAACCCGAATGTTGCACTTTTCATTTTCATCAATTGCGATTCAATAAATTTTATTTCAAAAATTCCAGCAACACTTATTTTTCAGAAATGAATTCGAGGCCATGAGGAGAATTTCAAGGTCTTCAAAAGTTCAAATCCTTCCCTTATTCTCTCTCGCTTATCCTTCGTTTATTCTCGCTCCAGCTGCGATATTTCGAGCCATCTTTCTCTATCATTCTAACAGTTATTGCTTCTTCTTCGTCTTTGCTTTCTTATGTGCGCCTTTCTCGTAATTCATCCTGTATAAACTCTAGTATATATAAAATACCGGCAATACTCCTGCGTCTCATCTCTTCATTCGCAACAAATTCTCGATCTTATACTATACACATCTACATGTGTGTGTATGTATGTGTGAATATTACGCTGTTTTGTAAGGTGCAGCGTACTGGAACGATGAAGGTTTTAGTAATTCCAGGCTCTTTTGCTGTGAGTTCTTAAGCCCTCTGGTACTATATTTTACCTATGTACAACATGCATATATATAAATATATAAGCTTGTGTACAGCAAAGCTACGTTTTGCCACGCTTTTTAGAAAGAGCGCTTTAACGCGCGCGTGATTGCCTCGTACAATTACCCATGTTGCCTCGTCTTTGGTCCCCACTTTTCCCCATCAAGGTATACCCATTATTATACAACCCCCTGGTGCATGGTTCTCTAAGCTGTATACGAGCTCTTCACATTGTTCGGTAACTGCGACTGTGCTACGAGCGCAGAAAAGCTGCCTTTCTCTCTTTCTCCTGTTCTTCATCACAGTTTCGAGGAATGCAGAAATGGACGCAAAAAATGTTAAGAAATTGTTTTTTTTTCTTGGGAATTCTTGAGACTCGAGATACTCGAAGTAGAAAAGTAAGACTACGAGAAGGAGAAAAAGAATACTGTAAGTGTGGAAAATAAAGTTTATTAGCGGAAGAAATTACCTTCGGATAAAATACTGTTTCAAATGATGAAATTGTTGGAAAAGAGATCCGTCCAATTTTTGTTTTACTGTTTCAGGAGTTGTAGAGACCTTTAGAGTGTAACGGGTATCAAAATGACCGATTTATATGATTTTTCGATAAATCTTTAGAAGAGCGACTCTTAATATTCGTGTATTTACAATTATTTAATATTTAATAATATTCGGTTCTTTAAATATAAATATTCCAATCTAGATTTTTAAAATTTTACACTGAGAATACCCCTCAATTAGAGTATAAAGTATTGGTGGGCACGTGAAAGCTTAAAAAAAAGGGAAAATTACGATTGGAAATTTTTGTTTTTTTTTTTTTCTTCAGACAAGTCTTCGTTGTAAACGGAAATTGGAAATTATTTGCGTCTAATTACGTCGCATCTTTTCTGTGGTTGTAATTATTGTCGAGTACATTTATGCGTTGAAAGAACACAAACTCGATCGATTAAAGTGTTGATCTCATGTATCGGTTTGTCGATAACAGTTCTTCATCCATAAATAATACAAGCGCATTAAAATACGAGCTGCTTGATAATGGTGATGCCTGCAGTATGTACAGATTGCAGTAACGAGAGACAGGATAGTCAACTTGTTGAAAAAAAAAAGAAACAAATGAAGGGAAGAGGGTGAGAGAAGGAGGAGAAAAGTGTGCTGGGGTAGTTGCGAGTGGATACGGCTACCAGCCCACTGATAGCTTGTTAGTTTAAGCAATTAGCAATTATAAGCGGTCATTACTTAATGCCCCTCACGTATTATGCAGACCTTAAGCATGGTCGTCCCCACACTACGTTTTACATACATACATATATAGTGAGAAATATATCTGTGTTATGAATAGTATTTAAAGCTTGGAAAAGCACTGAGGATAATCGAAGAAAATACGAATGTGCGATAACATGCAAAAGTTGTTGAGATTATATCGGAAAAAAAATGGCTGAGAAAAAAATGACGATGTACATGAAGATAATAAAGATAAAGATAATGAGCAAAAACAAGAGCAAAGAGGTCAATGGCTGAAGGACCATGACGCAGTATTTATTGTTTAGCTTTGATATTTTTACATTTTTTTTTTTCTAGTTTTCAAGCTTAGAATCTCGATTCTCTTTCCTTGAACTTAAAATGCTTTTCTTCTAGTCAATTTCTTGTTCGGTCTAACTGTGAGTCACAAAACAGAGAATCGTTATTTTGAGTGATTGGTTCAGATTATACATAAACATTTTTGTTAATCTTACTCAAATAATCGCACCGATTATGCGCGTAGCGAAAGAAAAAAAGAGCCTATTTTTTGGTCCAATTAGACAATTATGTGAAATTACGTGACATTACAAGAATCTCATGGATCACTGCACACTCCACTGTAAAAAACGTAGAAAAAAATGTATAGCACGAAGAACGCGTGAGCACGAAACGTGTCGAACGCGAAAGTCTTCGACACGAGCCATTCGCTCGTATATTTATATGTGTGCTGTATGGATGTGGGTTCTCGTGGACATCGTGTGTACTCATGAATTTATCTCGACAGAGAAGAAACGATAAAGAGAGTTAAAAGAATTCAGAGCTCTCCTTGTAGTGCACTGCACCTTTTCATTTCCTCTTTTCTTTTGCACTCTTTATTTTTTTACAAAATATGCAGATAAAGAGAAAAGAGAAAGGTCGCGATTCACTGAAAGGGAAGTTGAACTTGTATCGTGTATCCAAATATACGAATACGATGCAAAGAAATAAATATTAAAATCTGTAAAGGATTTTGCTCTTAATGCACTTTTTAGGCTTTCATGAAATTTTTTAAATTTTTATTTAAATTAAAATATATTTTTTCAACAAAGAACTGTCCCCAAAATTGCAATTCATTTCATAATATATCGCTAAGGAAAAAATTCTCAAACCATGCCGAATCTTTCTTGCTTTAAAGTGTAGTGGGCCCCGTTAAGGTTGACGATTAAAATAAGTTATGAACCTCTAATTAACCGAACTGAAATATACCCTGTTTATTTAACATAAAACTCAGCTGTTCAATCCGTTATACATTTAATAATAATACGAAAAGCGTAAATGAAGAATGAAAATTTTCGAAAAATATAATACCGCACAACGTTGTAAATATATTGGAATAGGATACGCCCGATGGCTTATCGGAATGAGGGTATCGTTATAATTCGCGTGATGTTAATACAGTAATCAAATGGACAAACAACTCGTCGAGCTGGCGTTACGATTCCCGGTGGGAATTCAAATAAGAAAAAAAAAGAGATAAAACAAAAAGAAAAACGAAAGCTCGATATTAAGAGTGAGAGAAAGAGAGACGGAGATAGAATATGCGAGAACAACGTACAGAGAGCCTGCAGGCCTTTCTCATGTACCACAATCCAACACACACGTGCACAACGAACCAACGTATATTCGAGTAAAGCTCCAAATGTATAAGCAGAGTTCATGTGTACGAGAGGGAGATACGAAATATGTGCATGGGCAAAATACACGGGAGAAAAAGGTTGAGAAAAGGTATGGACTGTTTATATACACGGGGTGAGATCGCGAGTCGCGCGCGCGGGAGTTTACCGCGCAGGGGACCCGCTGGCACTGGGCTGCCCGTGTATACGCCCACGTAATCTTGATTGTCGACACACCTCCATACTACCACATAATGCAGTCTTGAAACGACCGCACGCGGATCCATGGACTCGTCAAATTTACACAATATTTATATGTATATTTATACACATATAAAAATAAATTATTATAAAAAAAAATTATATTTTGTATCAATTATTACGTATTCGTGTAGTTCATTTTGTGAAAAATTATAAAAAACAAACATTAGGAGATGAAATCGTTTTTTTTTCTTCGTCTTTTCGAAATCTTTTATCTCACATTTGCGAATGTTTGAGTAATAATTTTTTATATTTTGAAAAAATTATTGTTACATTCCGTAAATGTTGTTCAAAAAAATTATATGTCCATGAATATTACTCTGAATTTATATGAGTCCCTGAAACTTTATTTATGTTAATAACGGCTGATGCTCTGTTATATATTTCTATATTTATATTTATGAAGGTGTTGTTTTTGTTATATACGATGCCTGTCGCACCGACTCTGTCACTGCTGCTCATATCTGCATCTGTACATGATCGTGAGCACAACGTATATATAATACAATGTATGTTCACCGCATGGATTATTATATTATTATGCGCTGTTTTTGCCGCACCCGCATATTATTTCCCGACCAAGAGATTCCCGACCAAAACGAGTAAATAAAGCAGACTATCTGATTGGTTTTTATGATTTATGTCACAAGTTATTGCTATTTATTCATGATCCGTTTTTTTTATATGAATAGTTTTTTTTTTTTTTTTATTTGATATGAATTTTGGTATGAATGATTCTGTGTTTCAATTGAATCATCCAAAAACAGTCGATAATTTTCACAAGCCATTATAAGAATGAGAGAGAATCGAAAGAGACATAACAAGACGTAAAGTTGTCGAGAACTGGAAGAAAGAAGGAGAAAAAATCTGAATAATGTCGAGAAAACGATAAGAATTGTATGGGAAAGAGTGAGAAAATCAGATTGTGAAAGGGAGGTACAGATAAGTTCGTAAAAGGCTACGTATAATAACAATTTCATAAATCGAAGATGCCCCTTATTGAGACCGCGAGCGCGTATCTCTTAATTAACGCGGCGCTACTCGATCGCGCAATCGAGTTTCGAGATCTAAAATCAATTTAGATCGTTGAATCGCGATAACGGCCTCTTGGCCACCCCGTTCTCATTCGCCCTGTACTTTCTTCAACACAATCATACTTGAAGACTACATGTACACAAATGTAAGTGTATAAATAATAAGAGAGTAAGAGAACAAGTTACGCCTACAAAAAAAAAAAAAAAACATCTCATTCTTTTTGATTTTTCTTTCATGGACCGAAAGTCTGGATTCATAAATGGACAAATAGTACACTTCCCAATCATTTATCAATGACATTATAATTCAATAATGACGTTCTTCAACAAACGATTTGGAAATCAATTTATTTGAAAAAATGTTCGATTCTTTTCATTTGTACACAAAACTTTTGGTTCAGTAGTAAAAAATTTCAAAGGAGAAGGAAAAAAAGGTATTAAGGAGAGGAGTATGAGATCGGTGAATTGCATTAATGTAGTTATTACGCTTCCTCGAAATATTGCTCCAGAATAATTTCGATTAAGGAGGAGGTTTTCAACTTTATTTATTGTTACTCCGAATTATGGCGAGTCAAAATTCGTTGGAGCAATGAACGAAAAAAGAAGGGATAAAAGTTCGATGAATATTTGTGTGTGTGTGTGTGCGTGATCTTTGGTACATGAGCGAAACGACACTATCCGCACAAAGAATGAGAGGATCTCGTGTACACACACACAGGAACATGAATGTACTTGTGTATCCTACCAATACAAATGTATTTCTCAACTGTGGTGAGCGCGAGTAACTTAATATTCCGGGCAATAAATAAGTGAACCACGGTTCTCGCTAGCGAGGTCCGCCCTTGAGGAAGAAAAAAATAAATAAAAGACAAAAAAAATAAGGTAATACCACCCTGAGGGGATTATATATCTATAGTGTGCAGAAATGAGAAAGAAAGAGAAAGAAGAGAGGAGCATGAGAGACGCCCACGCACGGTGCATCCCCCGACCTCAACGATGCACCCGCGACCCTCGGGCTCTGTTCCACGACCAACTTTAACCTCCCGCATATATTATATATGGCAATCCGTTCAACACTCGAAAAACCACAACCTCTCTTTCTCATCTCCTTCTTTTATCCTTCGCTGCATTCACAACGCGAGATCGAACGTAATTAAGTTATTACAGCTCGTATACGTATGCATGCAGTTACATCTGCATACTTGAACATCATTATTGATAATAAAATTCGAATTTTCACGTGTGTTTGTGCGTGGGTGTGATAAAAATTTAGTGATTGTCAGAAAATTCAATGAATTATTAAACCACAAAGGAATAAGATTAAAAAATTGGACTTATTAACTTCCTTCTAAGGTGTTCTTGGTGTTGAGTGAGAGAAAAAAAATTATGAACGAAAAAAGTAGAAACTTTTGTTTTTTTTTTGTAACAAATTAATAAAAAATTATTCGCCTAATCGAACTTTAATAACGATCTTGGAAACCATCAATTAACATTCATTACGATGAGGAAATTTACTGAAAAATAAACAACCGTAGAATATGCAACAGTATCCGTTAACAAAAAATGGATTTGAACTATAAAAAAGAAAGCTGCTTGATTTACTCATTAACGTTAAACCGCTAATTAACTCCGTTCCATAAAACGTCAAAATGTTGAGTGCAGATGACCTAATCGGAGTTTTGTGGAGCTGTAAAAAGATTTGAAAATTATAATAATAATAATAATAATAATAAAAAACAACGATAAATATCGTTGGAGAAAGCGTACAGATGATAGAAGAAAAAGAAAAACGTATGAACGAAAGGAACGCAGAAGGGAAGAATAACAAGGCAGAAACCTTCTAGGATGCTGGGATAAGAATACTGGACCAATGAGAAAGAAAAAAAAGAATAAAAGAGAGATAGAAAATAAAGAAGTATGGAAAGAAAAAGAGCGAGAGAAAAAGAGAAACGGAACCAAATGGAATGGAAAGGAAAGGATGAGGCACGAGGAATTCCGTGCGTGGGTATATCTCTCGGGCTCTTAGACAACGTGGTCAGGAGGACCGCGTCTCTATCAGCCACCATAAATAATTCCTTGTGCTTGGACCGCTCTCGTCGGCTCTTTTTCTTTCCCTCTTTACCTCTCTCTCTCTCTCTCTCTTCCTCTCTCCCTATTTCTTTCTCACTCCAGGATGGGCTTCCATACAGCAGTGTTTTTCGGCTACATAGCGTTGAGCCCTCGTGAACACAACCTGAACACCAACGTGTGCCTCGAAACTTTACCGCGACGACCACGACGACAATGAAACACACCACAGGTTCCATCCAACCGTGTAACACAGAAAAGAGCCAAGGAGCTTTATAACAGAGCTGCATCGGTCTCTCTGAGGCCCAGGACCGGTCGGAGTAGACTTCTCTCCCTCTTTCGTGCATATACGATATAATAAATATATATATATAACTGTTTGTGTACTTGTGTGCATGTGCATATACATATTGAATGTTAAAAGTCAAAAGAGCGTATCCCACCTAATTTAACATGTAAAACGTTTTGGGATGTGGCCTTCTGCCTTTTAGTACTCGACGTGTGGACACATATATTATGAATGTATACATATAGGGCATTCCAGATGCAATCAAAAGTTTTTACTAAAAATATGATTAAGTCCTCTTAAGTTAGATTGTTTGCTGATTTTTTTGTAGCGTAATAAAATCACAATTAACCTTTCGTTGACACAACCACATTTGACCATTGCATTAACCTGGTGGGTCAATTTGACCCGGAGCATGGCTGGTCCGCCTGTCATCAGCTGCCCTTCGGTCAGTTTTTATTTTTTTAAATCTGGATTACACTCAAACCATTCCTGAATATGTGGGCGTTATATATAAATTCAAAAAGTATGAAATTTAATTGTTGTTCAAAATAATTGAACACTCGAACTTCTGACTAGAAAAATAGTATCAAATTATGCGTATAGCATTCTTGAGATCTTATTTTCGAAAATAATCGAGGGAATTTATATTCCACTTGGAATTTGAATGTAAAAATATTGAAATTTTAAATACTGTTCAACGGTACTTTAAAAAAAAATTCCTTCAATGATAAGGAAAAGTATGAAATGGAATGAAAAATTGAGATGTAAAATTGAGTAAAATCTACGAAAAGAAAAAATTTTGGAAGAAAAGCTAATTAAAATGAAAATTTCGAGCTGGAATGCCTTTTATGTAAATATATGTAATGTTGAATCGACTAAGCTTGTAGTGCCCAGATACACTCACACGTGCGTCTGACGCATCACACTCGCCGAGTCTTCTCTTGCTCGAGACGCATGCGAGACCCTTGTACCATGCACACCTAGAGGGATCCACGAGATCGCTCGAACTCGCTTCAGAGATATCGAATTGGGATTCAACAGAAGAGGAATAAAAAATAAAAAAAATAATAATAAATTCCAAGTCTCCACAGAGTGGACCAAGAATATACACATATTTTTTTCTTCATTTTCTTTCTCTTTTTTTCACCTTCTTTCTGTCTTAGTGCATTCAATGATGGGATTAAGTCAATACGTTATCGGCCGAAATGTTCTACGGATTCGAAATTCGTGAGAACGTAGTCCGGTCGTGTATATATATTTCTTTATCGTATTATACAGTATTTTTATAACTTCAACGATCATCATAAATTTAGAGATTACTCAATTGTCAACGTCTCACTAGATTTGTTTGTACAAAAAAACAAAACAAAAAAGATAAGAATCTTAAGACCTGAGGGAATATGTTTCATTCAATAATTATGTTTATTTTTTGCTGATTGTGTAATCATTTCTGTGATAGATTTTACTTACTGTTATTTTATTTTTTATGTTTCGGTAGTTTTTGAATTATTTATAAAAGTGATTTAATGCGATTTTTTATTCGGATTCTTCGCTTCTCTTTTTATTTCCGGCTGAATGAGCTTGTCGGATAAAAGGAACACGTCCTTTATGGTTTTATCATTTACTTGTTACAGTATACCTGGTAATTTTGCACTGTGCAGGCAAGCCACGGAATACAAACCGAGAGGCCTTAGTGTCGCGGTGACGATACACAAGCACAAATATATACTGAGGCATGCATGTAAGCACGCAAGAAGTGCGTCGCTCGTTAGTTGCCACTAATTACGAGCTATAGCCGCCCAGGGCAGCCCGTGTACTCTTTTCTCTCTCCGCCTTCCACTTCGTCCCATAATCTCACGCTCTCCCCCTCGTCACCCTCTTTTTTTCAACTTCACCTTAACCCAACAACCACCAATTCTTTACCTAATGAGAAAAGCTGCCTAAGATTCGAGAGCAAAGTCATTTATAAAATTTAATTCACGAACACATCACGAATAATTAAGAAATAAAACAAGTACAAAAATCATTTAAAAATTGAACGTAAAAATCAGTGGAGCGAGAAAATGAAACTGAAGTAAATTAATAATTCAAGATGTGTCGGTACAATTAATTACGTTGAGCATTTCAATATTTCCGAATATATTTTTTCACCAATTCTCGAAGTTTTATGCTTTATGTTTATTTCCTGAATATCACGAATTTTCCAATAAAGTTCGAACAACTTTTTTTTTGTAGAAGAAAAAGAAAACACGATGATTAAATTGAAGCGATCTTTAACGACTGCGATAATCGAAGGGATCGCTGTTCTTTCGGTGATGAAAACAAGGGGAGGTCGAGAATTCCAGCAGTAAATGCGGAAGCGATTAAGCAAGGTCGAATTACCGCACGTGATTCGATCGTAATCTCGATTAACCCTGCGCACGGGTCCTTCCCGATCGTCAGCATCGTTGCAGTTTGACCTTTAGCATCGAAAAATAACGACGTTATTTGTAATAAATAAAGAATATAATAAATAAAAGTGAAACGAGCCACTATGGATTAGCGCAAAAATTGAAGAGGGACAGAGAAAGAGAGGGAGAGAGAGAGAATAAAAGGGTTGATAGTGACTGCAAAGCCGGAAGATCCAAGCCCCGGAGAGGAAAAGAAGAAGAGGATCAGGCAATAAAGAGATTTTTATCGTAAGATTGATCCCGATCGATCTTTTTTTCTTCTTCATTCCGAGGACCCACAGGGGGATTCGCAACGCTACACAAAGGGAAGAGGGGGGGCTACGAGTAAGGTGGAAATATCAGAGATGCTGTTGCTCCTGATCTTGTTCGATCCACACGATTCTTATATATATACATTGTACATATCGCGAATGAAAGACGCGAGTCGCGGGGATGCAATGTAAAGTGAACAGGTGGGGGAAAGAGATGCACTTCTGTGTGGAAACAAAGTCAACATGCCGGAGGTCTTTATTCGATCGCAGAGGCGAATCACGTTCACGACAGGGATAGACATCGTCTCGCAACAAATATGTATATGTATGTTTGCACACATATAATTCAAACACGCATACGTACACGTTTATAGAAGAGGAAGATATCGAGGGAGAGAAAGAGAGAAACAGATACACAGAAACAATACATAGATATATTTATATCCGTTAGTCTCTATATTTGTTCTTTCTCTTCGTCGCTTTCTCGATCTCTCATTCGTGGCGAATGAAGGGTACGAGAAAAGAAGACTACGGTCCCCACACTCCATACGGTCGTCGGACAACACACGCTTTTTGCTCTCCAAGCACCCGCAACGTGAGGAAAGAGAGGAACGTAGTTGAAAAGTAAAAGACTGAAGAGGATAGAGATGGAGAAGAAGAAAGATGAGTAAAGACGACAAGAGCGACGAAGAACGATGCTCTTTTACGCGTGTGCGTGACTACCTGAGATTTCTTCACTAATACATCAAGGCCACGTATATAGTTGTATGGGAATTACTACGTACATGTAGACACATACAGCACTATTGAAAAACTTTTCTCTCTCTTTTATTCTTTATACCTTCTCTCTTTCTTTTTCTTTCTCAGTTCGAATCTCTTGGCGTGGCCAACTCGGGTCTAACTAACTAGCGTACACGTTCCCGTATATATATCCAACCCACACGTTGCGATCTTCTTTTTCACCATATTAAGAATACTGTAGTACGGGATACGAACGAATAAACTATAACAATGAAACTTTTCACGTATTTCGTGATATCACTCATTGATACTAGAATTAAATTTGCAGCATTATCAAAATTATCTTCCCATCTTGTCCCTTAATTCTTCGAAAAAGACTATCGAGAATATGAATTAATAAAATGTTGTAAGTGAATTTTAATGATAGCTGTTCAATCGATCGATTCTTTTGAATAATACATTTTTTATCACAGATTCGTGAATGCTTTTTCCTTTTCCTATTAAATTTCCAATGAATTATTGGGAACTGAAGAATTGTTCAAAGTTAATATTACCACAGTATTTGTTTGTGTTTGCGAGCATTTCGAAGCCTCTACTGTAGACGTGAGACCAAAAGAGGGTAAAACGAGATGAAAAAAAGAGTGTAGCTGAGAAGAAGAGACTATGACGACGAGGAAGAAAAGGAAAGAAGAAGAGGAGGAGGATTGAAAGGAGGAGAGAACTGGCCCTCGCTAACAAAGAGATGTCTACTCGGGCGGAGTACCATGAGGATGTGTGTTTGTGTAAGAGAATCTCGTGGACTTCAAGTCCACCAGGAATCACTAAAGAAATCCTCATTGGTCCAAGGGCTCACGTTCAACGATGTATAGAAGTTTACAACACATAATACGTGTGTATTCGTTCCGGTAATTCTTTAGGGCAAATGTTCACGTGGACCATCACAAAGTGCTCGGGGCATTAAAAATCTACGTTTAAATCTATATTTTTTTCCAAAAAATATGAATAACTATATTTAATATCATTATTGAATAATTTCAAATGGTATGATTGTTTACGTGTAATATTTTTTCGCAAACATTTACATTGAAAATTGGTAAATATCTGTCGTCTGGAGAAGAACGCAAAAATTTAACACCCTTGCCATTTTTCGAAAACATTTCAAAGGACAATCGTTGACAAGAAAAAAAACGATTCGAGGACAATATTTCATTGCTGTGACTACAAGGATAATACAAACTCGGGGACGTCTGAAGTCGCGCCCACACATTGTTGTGTGCATTCGGTGTTGCATGGAAAGTCGAGATGGATTGAGACGTTTAAGAGTTCACTTATTTCTTTCCCTCTCTTCCTCCTTCGTTCTCATCTTCTCGGCTCTTCATTTTTTTGCAGATTAAAATAAAATAGTAAATTTAATCGTGCTAATAAATTATTTAAGTTTTTCTAATACAAATTCTGTAGCATTTACATTTATTGGATTAATCACAATTGTCGAGATAAATTAAAAAACTCATTTCTATCGTTGTATGATAAAAACAACATCCCTTTTAAATTTTCATGTATCGAATCGATGCACATAAAAGGACAAGGATCCTGTTAAAACGCTCCAAAATCAAATGCACTTTATGACGAACCAATAAATAATCAGAACCAAAAATGGCAAATGTTTCCAATGGTCCAAGACCGAGTCAATGATAAAAAGACAAGAATAGGATAGACAGGACGAGAGACTGAAAAAGTGAGACCGAAAATGGAATACGAGGAGATCATCGAATTATAAAAAGCTGTAACCATAAAAATAATTTCAAGCGGAATAACAAGAATCCTCATACTTGCTATGTTTTTCATTCATTTTAAGTTTTGGGAGGGTGTTATAATTATATTATCTGAGTCTGATATATGTATTATGTATTTAGTGATTATAGTTATTTAGACTTAAGTATTTTTGTCCTCATCGGCCAAGGGGTGGAAAAAGTAGAGAATCATCTCTTACTTACTCGGAAGTCCTCTTTAATTCATGGTGTTCCGGGCGAGTGCCCTCTTTTTATTCATCAAGATAGATGCATATATACATATATATGTATAGATCGTTCTTTCTCTCTTTTTATCTCTTTCTCTCTCTTTCTCTCGTTCTTTTCAGACCTTCGTGGAAGATTCTTGCCGTTAGAAAAGAAGAGATCTCGCACTCGATCCAACCTGGTCTCCAATACAGTTATGGACGAGGTGGACCAACAGAAGAATCTTTGGCGGACCTTTCGTGGGCCTCGCGAAGGCTGAGCCACCTGAACGATCTCTATATTATATGTGCTCTATAACCACACGGCCTGTGGGGCCTGATCGCTCTAGCTGGCCCACCGACATCAGTAAAAAACCAACAACGCCTCCGTTCTCTTTATTTCCAAAGATACGTCTCCTCTCAACCGATTCTTCGCTTCGATAAACATCTTGAAATAGTATTGTATTGTTTTTCTTGTATTTTTCTTTTGTGAATGGCTTTCTTTTGCGTTTCAATTTTTTGGTAGTTTTTCATTAAATCAGTTAATTTTCTTTTCAAATAAAAATCCTCCAGATGATCACTGATTGTATTATTTTGTTTTTTTAACATCGGTCCAACGAGTTTGCAATAATCGAATTCACTTGTAAAATTATTTCATTGGTGTCTCGTGCAAGGGGTTTTTAAGGGTAGTTTTCCTTTTTTTTTTGTAATGCTAACTTTTTTCTCGGTTTGATCGTTTACTGTGTTAGTGATTTCACGACGAAGGACGAACGTATTACGGGAAACGCAAAGTGCTTTTACACGAAAGAGACGAAAAGAAGAATCTTTTCCTCTCGACTTGAGATATTTGTTGAACGGGCGAACAAGAAGAAGACAGAGATACAGAAAGAGAGAGAAAGAGAGAGAGAGAGAGAAACAGCCGGGCGTTCTCAAGCTGCTAGACACGTGGGTCGACGGATCGACCGTCGCGTGCGTAAGTGTATTTATAGCTTGTCTAGCACGTATTTATATATATGCATGCCTGTGTGTGTGTGTGCTTTTTTTCAATGTAGAAATTCGAAAGTCTGTGAAGGACATTTGTGTGCAACATGCGACGTCGCGTAACGCCCGTTGTACGTGCAAGTGCAATGGAATCATGGAGATCACTCAGCTTACGAGAAAATACCCGCCTTTAATTAGAATTCATTTCCGTTCAGTGCTTCGAATTTCTAATGAACATACGACGAATGGTGTACACTTGAATTTAAAAAATCACGATTGAATAAGCAGCTCTTTTGCTGTTGGTCCCTCACAATATTTTGCCCTTCATTTACAATCGAAAATTATTACATTGCCCATTTGAAAAATTCTATTTTAAGGGATCGCATAATTGTGGGATCTTAATTCACACTTTTTGATTCCTGCCAGAACGACAATTTAATTTCATAATTTCTTAACGCCATCAACATCCAATAAATTATTTTGAATGGGAATTTAAAAAAAATGCAAAATTTTGGTTTCATTTCAACTCCAAAAGTTCTCCAGTAATAAAAAATGCAGATGGATTAAAAAAAAAAAGTATTACCAATTTAAAGATAACTCGAAAACAAAAAGTATGCGTGGTGGCTGAGTTTTCAATTTTGAATAGAAAATAAATTTTTATCTACTTTCGTAAGTTAATAAAAGAATTTTGGTTGATTTGTACCATAATCTTTATTAATATCACAGTTGCATTAACGAACATTGAAATATAGATGTGTTTTCTTTGTATGTGTGTCGATATTTACGTCGTTAACGTATTTACGAAAATATCGGTTAGACGGTTGATTTGTTTATAAAATATAATAATCCTGCGGTGCGAGGACGATTGTTTGTCAAACAAAGTAATAAAATTCGAGAGGGTAGAAATTGTTTTCTCGTCAGGCGGTCGTATTCTCGCAGTGGCACACGCCTCCTCTTGACTCTCCTTACGGAACTTATGTCTATATACACGTAATACGATAATAGAACCTCACGAGCCAGATTGTCGAGCCTGAAGGGGCTGACTCTTCGATTCTAATAGCAGGCCAAATTCTCTTTATCCCTTTTTTTTCGTTGCTTGTTTTACTCGATTTTAACGTCATATCGTCAACAACAACGAATATAATTATATTGTCACCCGACAAAGTACGTATTCTCGCGAACGAAAATTAGACCACGCAAGAGTGAACCTTTTCGTTCGTACTAAACGCTCAAGTCGAAAACAACAAATCAAAAGGTGTGTAACAGTTGGAGACTCGATGTGGGCGGGGATGAAAAAAAAAAAAAATCAAATGTCAAGCACCCCCTTGAGATTCGCGTTAAGCATTGATCTCAAGCATCGTAACAATTAATTCAAGCATCGTTGAACCCTTTTTTCTTAATGCTTTCATCACGCGCAAAAACCCCATTCTCAATTACAACCCTTTCATCATTTATGGACTATCCGTTGCACGTTCTAATATTCAAATAGTCCGGAACTCGTGCGGTTACGATGCATATGAGTCATTTTACACCGAAAGAATTTACGCGCCTGGTCTTCAATCTTTCGATCTGGTCGTCGATTTTCTTTTCATTTCACAAGCTCATAAGTCGATGTATATTTTTTTTAGGGATTTTTTCACACTATTTTTCAGCAAAAGTTATTTTAAAATATAAAAAAATTATTGAGGCTTGTCTTTGGATCGTTTTTTTTTTTTTTTTTTAATGGTGACAAAATGAAGGAGTTTGTTGGATCAATTAGCCAATTATTTTGATACACTTTACTTTCTGATTTCGAATGACAATAATTGTTTTTTTGCACCAAAAAACAATCGTCGAACCTTTTAAGCGCGAGAGCATTTATTGCAAAGGGTTCGCGTGTATAAAAGGGAACCAAGTTTTTCAGAGTTCTTACTCGCGTGCTCGCGATTCTTTCTATTGTTCAATCGAGACCACTGGAACAATGGAAACAATTTTGTACGGGTTGAGGCGGCGAGAGAAGGCATTTACAAAAAAACAAAGAAGAAGGATTGAAAGTTAAACGCGCCACTTGTGCCCCTTTGGAGTACTTTTGTGCCCTAGAAGGAAAAAAGAAAAAAAAAAACGTTCACGGATATTTTGCTAATACTTGTCGCACCGATTCGATTGCACTTCGATGAATCTTTTGACGCTTGATCATGCGTGAAATAACGGGCGATATGTAAATTATGAATGATGGGGTGAATTTCCGTTTTTTTTTCTCTCGAATGACCGACAGGATAAATAGAGCAGTTGACTTTTTTCAATTGTTGGCCAACAAACTCGAGAAGGCTACCTTTTGAACTTTGGAAATTATGGCATTCGCACATATGTCTATCGAATACATAAAAAAAAAAAAAAACATAAAAGGAAAAAGTGCTTTCATTAATGTGCTAAATTTATATCGTCGAAAAAAAATGTTTTTCAAATGCTATTTCTATCTTTAAAGTTTATCACGATTTGTAACCATTTTTAAATGCATGAACAGTTCATTTTTACATATTTTTAAAAATAATCTGAAATTCAATATTATTTGATAAACAAATTCATCGAAAATGTTTTACGTAAATAGTCGATGATTGTTTCTTTTGTTTAGGAGTCTGAGTTAATGCAATTTGAATCATGATACGATGGTCACAATTTCGCGCGTAGTACACAAATCAAACTTTTCGTCGCCCTTTTCTTCTACGGACACTTTTACAGATATAATACGTATATGCATATAATATATGTGTATTGCAAGCTCGCATAGTGTGAAACGTATAAATAACCGAAGTAACTTTCGCGCACCAGGAGGTTCCCTCATACATTAGCATACAATCCACATCTCCCGGAGGGCGACGAATATTTTCGATTCTCTGGCGTTCTCTCACTACGAAAAAATTCCCTCTATACCTGTTGCGGTATTCTCGAAGCTTCCTCTCGCTCACTGTGGCACGGGGTAACATTCGAACGCTATTAAAGTTATAAATTTTTCAATTTTATCGGATATGAAGAAAAATCTCGATTTGCATTTATATAAGGAACGATTTTTTAAAATGCAAAGCTATTTTTCATTAGGATTGAGGTTCTGGTTCAGATATTTTGGAGCTGAATATCTTTTCCTCAAAATAAATAATTATTTTTTAGTCAACAGCGAATTGACATTAAGTGGATTGGTATATATTTCAAATATGATAAAGAGAGGACGAATTGAAAATAAAAATCGCTGAACGATTGAGCACTCGAGTTTAAAAATGTCAAAATTCAAAGGAGAAAACATGGTAGAAAACAAAAACTCAGATTGTTTTAATCTTTAGGTCTCACGAAACGTAAATCAACGTATTCATAACGAATAATTAACGGTACACATTATGAATGATGCGTTCTTTCCGCTACGAGGGAGTAAAAGATCATGCACCTGGAGGTCGATTTGGTGGAGAGCTGCGCTATCAAAGAACTCTTCCAGGGTTATACAGGAGAAAAGAGAAAAAGAAGAGGAGAGCGAGGGAGAAAAAAAACGAAAAGAATTAAGTATAAGCGTGTAATCACGAAGATTCTAGTTTGGTAAAGATAATTGGGGGTTGTCGGAGTTGCAGTCGACTCGAGTTCTAACAGGCCCCATATACTCGTCCGAACGTTTTTTACTCTCTCTCACTCTAACTCTCTCGGATTTCCTTTTCCTCATCGAACAACGAAACTCCGACTAATACACGAGTTCTCCCCTTTGCGAATATCCGTGGTCCATCGGTGTATTTCTTCGCCTACCTATTTCGCATCCCAAGAGATCGGAGCCATTCACTCGCTCTCCTCAAAATTAAGAGATCCGACTGGGTAATTTCTTCATCGCGCATATCCCATCGAGCTACACGAAGAACCGGAATAATCTTACTTTTATAGTCTCTCGATCGAATAGGAAAGAAAAAAAGGCTAAAAACGTAGATTAGAAAGAACTGCGCTACTTTATTGTATTTTTTTTTTTTTTTAGTCTAATAATCATCAGGACTGTTATAAAATACATTTTGATTAAAAAAAAAAACAATTGACTTTATATAAACAAACGATAATCCTTTCCAGATTTCATTTAAATTGCAGAAAAAGTGTATCAAAAAACTTAAAACACTCTCAATTTTTTACATACTCTCTTCCGCTCTGAATCATGATTTATTCTCTCGTGGACGATGCTTTCAGCGAGTGAGCAAAGTGATGGAAAATGGAAATGAATGTTTGAGAGATGGTCGAGAGATGGATCGAGAAAGCAAGAGAAAGAGACAGGGATACATAGCCTCGAGGAACTCATAATTTTTTTTCCTTCTCACTCGCTCTCTCGTCGGCTTTGGCTGAGATCATGGGGATGAGAACACACAACGAAGATCTCTATGGACTTTGCGAAACTCGGGCGCATCTCGTGAAGCACATACGTACGCGGGCGGATATTGTACAAGAGAGCGAGAAAGAGAGTAGAGAGACACAGAGACAGAGAGGGAGAGAGAGAGAGAGAGAGATAGAAAGAGTTTAACAACCGGTAATTGTCCGGTCCAGGCCGTCCGGGCCGTAAAATCCGAGCGCGAGCAAACAACCCGGTTGGAGATCTTTTCTCGTCGAGGAGAGTTGGATGCTCTCGCACGCAGTCGCTGTTACGACTTTTCATTCGTCCTTAGTATACGAGTAGTTATAGCTTTCCAATAATTTCATCCAAATATTGGTGACCATTTTTAAAGGTCCAGCTCAAAAATGCAAAAATTACGTCAACGTAAAAAATTTCTTTTTGCAATTAATGTCGCACGGTTTATTTATTCGTCATAATTCCGGACTTGTTACAATTTTTTAATATAGATATTTTAATATATAACTTTAAAACCATAAATTCTTTTCTGTTCACGTTAAATAGTTGAAAATTTGAAAAAATATTAATTTTGGAAGGCTTCAAATGAATAAATATATATTCACGAACACCGGTATTTGTTGATAGTTCGTAGAGACTGGCAATTTTCATTATTAATGAAGACGTGAATACTCGTAAATAGGTAGAAGCCTCGAGGCAGCGTAAGTTGCGTTCTCGACTCTTGCACGCGAGAACGCATAGTCTTAAATTCTCTTTCTCACTCTCTCACTCTTTCGCTTTGAACCGTTTGATCGACGGACGAGAGAGGATTGGGACGAGAGCAATTAATAAATCGTGAAGACGGTGGCTCTTCAGATGTCTCTATACAAAAACATCATGCACGTACATGTATACACAGATAAACAAACGTGTATATATAAATGAATAAATGAATATGATATAAATTAATCCGTGTGGAAGAAAGTTGTCGCCGAAGGCGTGGGAGAACTTTTTTCATCGATGCGGAACGACGAGCACGTATTCCAAAGGCTTGACCTCGATCCACAATTACACGTTAAGCTGAGTGTCTTACGCCCTTTAGTTTCTTATGCAAAATTCAAAGAAACATGCCTACGTGCAGGAATCACGAGTAATTACAAATAAAAATGTTTTTCACACTCGCAGGTACTCGTGAGTACACGTGGGGCGAGTAAAGACTCAACTTCATACTTTTTGTCGACTTGTGCTTTAACAGTTTATGACTCAATCAAGAATGGCGGAATTTAGCGATCATAGAGTACATTCCACCATCAGAATCTCAGTGATTTAATATTACACGTGAGTAGTAAAGCGAGAAAGAGCGAGATACACAGACGTTTGTCACTTATGTACAAACCTCGAGGCGCCTCGGTGGTTTGCTAATTGCTCGCACTTTCACGGGTAATCGAGACGACCAAGACTATGCCTGTATACAAACACGTGTATAAAAGTATATGTGTGTGTATATAAGACGACAAAGAGCTCATGTAATCCGGCCTCGAAGCCCAGAGCCCTCCGGACAACAAGTATTCCCGCGTGGATTTCACTCCTCGTTACATTATTACCCCGTTCGCAGGATATGTTGCATACGAAGAAGCAGAAAAGAAACAGAGGCGAAGAAGTTAAGCTGAACAAAGTGTATATATTGGTCACACAGACAGTGACGTGACTGCTGCCTTAAAAACAAAACGCAGTTCAGTAATTTATAGAACAATGTGCTTTTCTTGTTGAGAAAAAAATATAAAATTATGCATCACAGTTCGAGTGAACTGAAAAGACAGTAAATGTGAAACATTTAACCATCGTAACCAATATATTTCAAACAATGATTCTTTAATGGAGATTAATTTCTGGGGATGGAAATCATTGAAGTGGATTAAAAAAAAAATTCTCGTTAAAATCCTTTCGAGGAATAATACGCACGGAACGGAAAATTTGCGCAAACTGACCAACTCCAAAGAGTCTCAACGAACCTGAGAGCGGCACAAGGCACGCTATGCGTCATTATCGGACAACGAACGCAATGAAATGAGAGAACTGGTTCTTCGCGTTATGTCCGTCCATCCCATATAAACATATATGTATAATATATTTATATGAATGTATACGAGTATGTGTTTAAATGTATATATATATATACATGATTGCAGCGTTGTGAAATGATGCTGGGTGGAGGATTTAGCCCTCACTGATGCGTTGGCTGCAACGCGGTAGAATGGAACGCCGAAAAAAAAAATAAAAAATAACTTCGGGTCTCCTCACTGAGGCCCTCTTAATAATAATTTCGTGTGCTCACCTCGGAGCCTCCACTCCTCGGTATTTCTCACCCTAACCCATCGCACTAACTTCCTGCGTTCCACACAGTAGCCCATCGATCATCTTTCAGTAATTTTACGGACAACCTCTGCTTTGTTTTTCTTGTTTATTTGATTTTTACAAAAGTAGCTTCTATACGAGCTGGCAACAGATTTCTCTTCTGTGGATCGATCGACGAGCTTCAACTGCAGTTTGTTAAGAATTACTCCAGAAGCAAAGATAATGTCTTCGCTCAAATCTCATGAATTGAACTTGATATTTAGTTCAAGTTGCCATTTGATTTTTATTTTTATAGCTTCCCGACATAATTCTCCGTGAAAGACTGTTACGGTACGAACAGTCGAAAGAAATCTTTCGTCGCTATGTCATGGGGAAGAAAGGATGGAAAATGATGATGGGAAAGAGAACCAACGAGAACGACCTCTGTTGAGGAGTCATTCTGAACAGATATACGAAGAATTTTAGGTTTGAAAGCGCACACACATAATAGTTGTCCCCCTCCTTCCACGTAGTGTTCCTGGATGCTTAGAAGGCGTTAGTATATACAGGAAGGGCAAGGTAGACCATTGCTTACAAGGGGAAAGACTTGTCTCAAAAAGATTCCCAGGTTTTACCTGCACCGAAAGGAGGTCCAGAAACTTTGTGACCCTCGACCACGTGCTCTTTGCCTCGATTTCATTCCATTCCTCTGTTTCTCATACAAAACTCGATCTCGGGGGTAAAAAAGAAAAAAACTTATGTCCACGTTTAGAGGAAATGGTTTTTTTTTTGATGTTCAAGAAAGAACCCTAAGGAAAATCGACGAGCTTGCTGGGCAGTCCTGGATGATCGAAGAAGCAGGAGACGAGAATGAGCAGAGACAAAAAACTTCCTGGCCATGACCATTGGATAGTAAGAGAACGGACAGAAGAACAAAAAAAAGTTTTTGTCTTTTTATTTTTGTCGACTCACCGTTTTTTTTCTGTGGAGGCTTTCCACGTCGCCCTAGTAAGTCGCTCGCAACATTTTCAGCCACAAAAAAATAATAACGTCAACCGGCAAGAGGGAAGTTCTGTGGCCTCCTCAGTTCTCCACTACACTGTTATTTTTTTTTTTTTTTTTCAAAGAAAACAAAAACACACACTTGATGGTTTTAATGACGTGCCACTGGTCACGTGGGAGGTCATAAGATTCCACGCGAGTGTCACTCACTTCGAGGTTAAAAATTTATCACTGCTCATCACGTGGTCACAGTGCTAATGTCTCTTTCGTTTCAATCGAAATACATTGCGAATCGAATCTTACGATTTTACAAAGAACTGACGTGTGACGTTGAAAGACGCCATTTTGTTATTTTTCGTTCTCCTAAACCACCTTCAACTGTCGTCCACCGACGCCATATTGTATTCGTTGCTGCAAAAATGCCCACCCCACTTGTGAATAAGTCTTCGTTCTGATCGTTGATCACCTTCCATCGGAGAACACCATATCTCGACGTTGGATTACCTCGAAAAGTGTTCTTTCAACCCGAATATAAATTATAAAGAAATTATTGTAATACTTGTGGTAAAAAAAAAAATTGCGCTGCGGAAAATGAGAAGCCGGCGCAGCTTTGTGCTGCTGGACTCCCTCTATTCGTTTGAGCGATCACTCAGGCGAGTGAAAAGAGCTCACGTACGAGCAATCATGCTCGAGCTGCGCTTATATGATTGAGCCTCGATTCGCGCTCTTATATATATATTCTTCATAACTATAACCACTTTATCGGGACGATAAATTCTAAATAAAGCCGCTTTTGATTACAGCGGCGAGCGCATAAACATTTTTTTCCATGTTTTTGCCACTCTTCCTTGTACACACACATACGTAATGTGTATAAGAATGTATTGTGCACGCGCGAGAAGTTGCATCTTTCTTTTTTCACTTGTAACCCGGCCACGCGTAGTTATCCTCCCTTATATCATCCACCTTCTTTGTCGACCTTTATCCCCCGTAATACTCTAATTTATAGTCTGCAAAACACGTAGTTACATATCCGTATACCAGGATCGATATTATTTATTTCAAAATGAGCCTTCTTTGCAGCCCAAAAGTAATAATAAAATCACAGCTCTTAATGAAACGACGATCTTCTGCTAAATTCTTTCATCCTCATTCCAAAGTAACCAATTCAGACATCTGTGAATCAGCCTTGAACACTTTTCACAACTCAGTTACACCTGTTTACTCCGATATTTGTAGTAATTATTATAAAAACCAACCCTTAACGAGCGCTGTAATTTTTGTTACGTTCACTTTGCAATTCTTGTAATCAACTCTTCTCCTTAAACTTAGTCAATTAGTCAAGTCTTGTCAACACAGTTGGAAACTATTATAACGCACTAATATTACCGTAGTGTTTTGTTAAGGGCACTTTTTTGAGAACCAACCCTTAAACCGATCTCAACTTATCGAGACTCCTTATGCGAACAATGTCTTTGAACAATTTTGCTTCGATATGAGCGCCTCCTAGTGGCAATTCCGGCAATGCCGCGAAACAGAGGATATGGCGAAAGAAACAGAAAGAGATAGAGAGAAAGAGAGAACGAGAAAGAAAGAAAGAGAAGAGAAACGTTGCAAAAGATCGGGTAAACTATCAGTGTTTCTTATAGTGTTGGCTTGAAGCGCGTCGGAACACAACTGAAGCTGTAGGACCACCCAGTCGGTCAGACGATGGGCCCCTCTGCCCCGTTTCTCTCTACACTTTCGTCTTTATAACGTTCAGGTACTCCCACTACCTTGGCGAAGATCGGCTTCGAGACATCATAGCCCTGATTGAGGTAGACTTTAGGTTGCGCGCGCCGGGCTCGAATCCCTCGACTGCTCTCTTGCCGCCGTCGCCGCTGTTGCTGCCACACCGCGATTCAACCAAGTCTTATACCAGAATCCAAGCACAAGAAGAGCAAGAGAGAAAGAGAGAGAGAGAGAGAATAAGAAGGAAGGAAAAAGGAACGTGAAACAAGAGTAAGGAAGACGGAAAGAGTAAGAGAACGATAGAAGGAAAGAGTAACAAAAAGATAAAGAGAGAGAAAGAGAGAGAAAGAAAAATAGAACCCGAAGAGAAGAGAGAAAGAGAAGATCAAGAGAAGAGAGAAACATGGAAAGAACGAATGAGTGAAAGAGAGAGAAAATGAGAGGAGGAGAGAGTCCACCACCACCAGCCTCAACCAACCGCTCCTGCTCAATGCTGCCTCAATGTCTTACTCCGGGGATGGAAGATTGCTTTCGTGATGCTGCTGATGTTGGCTGCATGCTTGCTTATACACACATATACAGATATAGATGTTTTATGTATATATCTATACACATGTGTGTACGTATGAACATATATACAGCGATCACTACGAAGGAAGGAAGGAAGAGAAGGAAGCAAGAAGGATTGGACGAATGGTGGAACGAGCCGAAGAAAAACAACCAAGACAACCGGACTCAAGGGACAGGGAGAAGAAAGAAAGATATGCGGAGAAAAAAAGGAAACGTTGAGATGTATCGTGCTCGCACACTCGCGCATACACATTATAAAAAAATTTGCTGATAGATCCGTGACGAAATCACAATGTTAATTGATCCGGGGTATGGACGTCATGATTTTTAACAATCTATTCCGCCATTAATTAATCGTACGAGCATCGGTAATGATAATCAAGCTGAATTTTTTTTTTAAACTTGATTAGCTGTGGTGAACTATTGAAATATTTATTTTCGTGGCTTTAAGTTTAATTGTAATTGACGGTTAATTAGTCTTGAATAGTTTCGAATATTTTGAAAATTCGAAGTTGATTTCAACATCAAATTTGATTGCTCTGTAACAGAGGTCGACAGACGCGCCCACGTTAAGGTCAGAGCAGAAAGTCTGACGAGCACACGTTCGTCCAGACTCGTACATGTATATACACATGTGAATTCAAGTGCGTACCTATATATGCAGCGCAAAACACTTTTGTCCGCGTGACAGGATAATTCCAACTCGTTGTTGGTGACGTGCACGCGTCGTTCAAGTGTGTTTTATGAGCGTTGCCGTTTGAAACCCTTTCGTACCCAAGAGATGAAAAAAGCGAATCGCACGTATGGTTGAAATTTTGTTGTAAGTGAAAGTTTCTAACTTGTCGTGATTCAAAGATCAATTTGATCGTCACGAAAACAAAGACAAGTTCGAATGTGAATTGTTATTCACAGGACCATCTTTTTGAAGTTTGAGTTTTTTTTTTTTTATATTTGAGTTTACGATGCTGCCGATTTTCTGAAAGCACCGGACAACCTTCTTGGATAAAAAGTGTGATGAAAAAAGTAAAAATGTAATATTTACATGAAATATTTATATGGAGCATTTCACGTTACATTTCGCAATTGATAAGAAGTTTGTGCAATTTTTGACGAGCCTTATAGATGTTCAAAAGTACGTCAGAAATCGCATAAGTTCATAATTTCTGAAATATTGAAGCCTCAACCCAGAACAGTAAAGTTCAAATTCAAAGACTCAACGAACTGTGACACTTGAAAATGTTGCATTGGCAAAAAGAAACGAAAATATGTGTCCAGTTATTTATCGTATAGAAAAATATACAAATTTCTCACGAATCAAAAGAGGTCAGGGCTTGGAAATGTAAAAGTAACGCGAAATGCCCTATGTGTGCATATAATCGTTGACCATGCATTCTCACTTATATCTTCCTATCTTACTCCCATACATTCTCCGTTGATTCTCTTCTTCCACGGATTCGTCCTCCATAATATCTTGAATCTTGCGTCCTTGGGGAGAACTTAACGCATTTACAATTTTCGAGCGCGAAATAAAGTACAAAAAATAAGCGAAAACACAACGATTTTTTTCAATGTTCTCGTGGGCTTATTTTAAGCGGGTTGGAGATCCAAATATATTACAGTAATCCAGAAATATGAATATACATGCATGAATACATAAATTAACGAAAATAGCGGCATGATTATTCACATTTTCGAAATTCAAAATTCGAGGTCTAGAACGAAAGATTTATCGATATATATTATCGGATAATAACGATGAAATCACGAAATTAATTCAAGAATTGTAAAAAATTCTTCAACACGAATTTAAAAACCATCATGATAAAGTTTTGAATTGCTTTAAATCTTTTTCTCTCAGTAATCACAAGATTAGTCACAACGAATCGGTAGAAAAATTACTATGAAATCAGCCAAAAAAATTGCAATCGTTACAATTTGATACCCAACCACAAATTCCATGTGGAAATTTCTTAAAAACGACAAGAGCATTGAAAAAAAGTAATAAGAAAAATATGTCAACCAAGAAAACCATGCAGAAGAAAACTGTTCGCCATTTGGTTGCTCGTAAGAAGAAAAATCAACTCCTATTGTTATAGTTTTTGGGTAAAACAGATAAGTGTTGTTAAAAGGACTGTCGAGTAGAAATAGGGCAAATATGAGAGAAGAGTAGGAGGATATGGTCATCTAGAATGACGAGTGTGTATACACATTAATGCTCGAAGGCTTGAGTTTGTGCATACACATGTATATGGCTGTGAGGCTGGGTCCCTAATAATATGTGGATGGAAAGATCGTGATGGGATCGAAGGGATTATTATGCCATGCTGAGGCACGAGTGGGACGAAGGGAAGCAAGAGGGAGAGTAAGAGAGAACAACAGAGACAGAAAGAGAAAAGGAAACAAAAAGAGGGTGGAGGGTGTACCACGTAAGGGAATTAAAAAAAAAAGGGTATATGGATGGAAGGAGCGAGAACTGTGGTCGAGTGAGAGATTTGAGAGTAAAAGAAGGAGATAGGCGGGTACGTAGCCCCAGAGAGGATAATTGAGTTATTACTTCAATTGTAGACCACCTTGGTGGCTCCGGAACGACCATAACAGGTTCTGAAAATCTTTCGTATATATATATGTACTTCAATACATATATATATGTCTGTATATGTTTATAAACAGTATATAGATATATATGTATTAAGTTGTGTACATGTTTGAGTAAGTATACGGGAGAAGTATCCTTCTTGCATCACGTACATCCGACTAAGATTCCGCTTTGCTCCTTAGCGATAAAGGATCCCCTGGATCTCTCTGAGCAACGATATCTCAATCTGGAGATTACTGTACAGATTCTCTCGATGTGCTCAAGCCGCTATTCAGCTTACCTCGCATCCCGACAAACGACGATGCAACAGATATTTTCATTTTATATATATATGTCTTTATAAATGTATGTAGGCATTAATATGTGTGTAAATATACAAATCATCGTTGGCATTGGAAAAGGGCCCAATTAAAAACCATTGCCAGCGTCTTTCAATAATGACAGTTCAAGTTCAATGACCACAATGGTTGATCGATAGCTAAGAATTTTGAAAAAAAAAAAAACGTTTTGTTCTCGAACATCATATTGGGATCAATTGCATTTAGTTCAAGGTTTTCAATAATTCAAATAATCGTGGATGAAAAATGTTGGTAATGATTAATGCTCATATTTATATTATGTTGATTGATATGCAAGCGTTCAGTGCTGCTGCTGTTAGAGAGGATTCTTATTTGGCGATTCTATCATGAGATTTATTGTCGTCGATAAAAGTCAACGGTCGCGGAAACGAAAGGATTATTCTTTGGCGTTGACGTGGGAGAAGAGAAAACGAAATCTCTGAGAGAGTTCGAAAGCCTCGAAAAGAGATCTGAGACGCGTTGTATTGTTAAAACTTTTGGGATGCTTAATACATATATAGCGTTACCTCACCGACGACTCAATCTTGCAGAATTCACTCTTGTGCGAAGACCACCTGTCTCTCGATCTCGTTGTCTCCGTCCTCGAGCAAAGAATCCGATCCACACACCCACATACACACAAAACTACAGCTGACATTAAGAAGGGCGTTTTCAAGGTAAATTCACATGTAAAACCACTCGGGCAATCGGTCGTTCTGACTTTGAGAATTCATTGCGCACACGTATTCTTCAAAAGCGAGGCTTTCGCCACCGACAACTGGCAAAAACTAATAAACCTGGTACACAAAAAAAAGAGCAATGCCGAAAAAAAAACGACGAGAGGAATGAGAAAAAAGAGTGGTCGAGCTGTCCAGCAAAATAGCCACATCTCACTTTCTCTCGTGCCAAATTTTTCAGTCATCTTCACGTTGGTGCATCAAGAACTTTTGCGCTTTTTGGCTGTGTGAAGACAAAAATGAAGGGATAAAAAAACATCGACGGGCAGAGCCACTCGAACTTTGCCGAGGAGAATCGCAACAGCCTATACACGTCTCATATCTCTCTCTCTCTCTCTCTCTTTCTCCCTCATTTTGAAAGCCTCGTACACCCACTCTAAACTGGTTACCGTAACGTAATGCCACCACGAACCCGATCAGTGCCGTTAAATTCGACTGTATATATATATACATATACACATAGAAGCTAAATAGCTGATTTCTATATATATGTAGAGCCCTTCTTCCCTTTGTCCGGCGAATTTGTGAGTAGCGATTCCCACGTTTCGGCCAATAGAACCAATCGTCGGTTTTTTCACTCGTCAAGTCACTCACGAGTCTTTTATCAAACGAGACGAATGCTTCGTTATGTTTATTGCTAATAAAAATCATAAAAATGAAGTATTCAACTTAGATAATGAAATTTTTCTCATTTTTTCCTTCGACTCGATGAAAATAATTACAAATCTATCAAATTAACGTTAATTGGCCGGGGAAAAAATTATTCTTGTAGAAAAAATCAAAATATTCGTTCGAATTTTGATAAAACCGAACGTGTAGACTCTTTGCTCTTTCCCCTTTCCCTCTGCTTCTTTTTGCATTTTACTTTTTTAAATAAAAGAATGAACCTGTAACGTAATCTTCCAGGAACGAAATTTCACGCCTTCACCCTTGTCTCACTTCACGCCGTGCCGTCACGCTCACGCTTAACCCTCCATAGCACACAGTTTTTTTTTCTTATCCTATGACCCTGAGATAAATAAAAAATATTTATCCGGAATCTCTGCAAAATGTACTCATCCTGATAAAAAAATATCATCAACTTCCAAATTATTTTGAACATAAAAATATTTGTGGAAACCCAAAAAAGGTTAGCTTTCGTAAAAGTTTCGATAAAACATGCGTATACCAATGTTTTTCAAATAATCTTGACACTTAACACAAAATGATTACTTTTAACCAAATCTATTATTTTGTTAGCGTCATTAAATGAACTTAATTAAGCGAAAAATTGCGAATTTAAAGAGCACCAAACTTTTTTTTCCTGTTAATTATCCCTTACCACTCGCTTTACGGATTTCCATCCCAAGCGGCGGATAATATTTCTTGTAGCTGGTATGTGTGTGTGTGTGTAAAGAATGACAGCAGGGAATTTTTGTTAAAGCGCTTAACGCAGGGGGATAATAAGATCGGCTGGGATCTTTTATCGTGCGCGCGCGCAGCCTTCCAAGTTTCGCGAACGCACCGCGGGACACCCGCGTCCCTTTTTATTCCCTTCCAGCTCAAAGTTTACATTTACACACACAAACACACACACACACACACATGAACGATCTCGTAAAGCTGCGGACATTGCAGCGAATTTCCTGTTATAACCCTTCGTGTCCTGAAACGCCACCACCTTCGCTTCATATCGCGAGCCTCTTCTTCTCTTCTAATCCGCAAAAACCTACGACCGATGCAAATTGCAGGGTGAGAGAGCTCGCCAGCTTCGAGATCGTAATCTCCTGGCGGGCGGTTTAAGGTGAATAATTTTTTTCTGTTTTAAATCACCCTAAAAATTCGGACGCCTAAAAAATCGGATTCAATGAAAGTGTCACTGCGTCGATAAGTTTGACAATCAAAAACAAAACAAAAAAGACGAATTAGAAAATAATGAAACGTAATATTTCGTAGTTTTTTCTAACATTGCATGAATTAATATTCTCGTCCATTTAAAATAGGATACAGTTCGAAAACCAGATTTGCACGGTGTGAAAAAAAGATCGAGAAGATAATGACAGTGATGTTAAGAGTCATGAAACTCGATAGAGACCAACTGGTAACCGCGACCGCATGCAGTATTGCAAGAAAAAGCCAAGTCTGCAAAAAGACCAAGAGGCCAAAAAAAAATGTGAATTTTTTTCAAAGTATAGGAGTTCGAGACGAAAAGAAATTTCGAAATAAAGAAAACATACTTTCAAACTAAAATACAAGGAATAAAATTCTATTTACGAATAGCTACTGAAATATGAAACAGAATTTCTGTAAATGCGAATACAAGAAAAATAGATAAACGCAAGCTCAAATTTATAGTTTAAAAAAAAAAAAAAAAAAAATAATACCTGGATGACTGGGTGAGAAAAAAAGCAGAAAAATGGCATTGGGGAGGAAGATAAAAACAGTGTGCCACCCAAGCATGTATATTGCGAACATTTGAGAATCGCTCGTGTATCGAGGTATAAAGGCCCTAGTAAGTTACACCTTTCTGCCCTTATCTGTGAAGATCGCTCGGATACTCGGGTACGAGGATAGCGGACCATCCTCCTATATAAGACCCCTTTTCCCCCCAATTGCCTCCGCCAGATCTACGTCTTCACGTTTCTCCCGCTCTCGATCCCGCATAACTTTACTACCGGTTTTCTTACCTCGCGCGCGCTCCGCAGCCACTAAACTTTCGGATAACGCACAACACCGCCTCCCACGCCCCTTGAAACCCCTTACAAAATCCTCTCCTCCCTTCCTCCTGCTTCCCTGCTCTTGTGCCCCTCTCTATCGCTTCTGTAGCTTCTTGCAGCATAAATATATCTTATACAAGTGTGTATTACTGGATACGAAAGTGCGTTTGTATATGTGCGAAGGAGATCGTGTATAAAACCCGTACGACGAGCGATCCGGACCTCGAGACCTAAACGAATTCGGTTAACTTCGTCGTTCCTCCCGGATAAACACTGTCCCAATAAAGTGTCTTCGGTCCAAGCATACGTGTATTTTCACATGTAAATATATATATATGTATATATATGTCTAAAACGAGAAAGTCCGATATTCACAAGTTTGGAGTTTAAAAAAAGTACATTATCGTGAATAAGCGTACATTATATATTTTATTTACTCCGTTATTTATTCCTTTTGTTGAGTCATTTTTCGCCGTGTCGCATTACGGAAAATCCGCAGCGTAATTAAATTCGTTTCAAAGAAATTTATTTATAAAGAGACAGTTCGGATAGTATTTGTGGTTGTTTCTCGCTGATTATTGTTTTCAAAAAAATAATGCATGGTATCGTGCATTTTAAAGAAAGCAGTCAATTTTTGAAGTTTCCGACTCCATCCTGAGGCATGAGAGAGAGAGAGAGAGAGAGAGAAGAAAGAGCTCTCTAACTTCTCGACGAGTGGCTCGTTTCGTATTTCGTTGTAAACGTGTGTTGGAGGGTACACCGTTAAAATGCAAAATCGTGAATTTCATCACGCCAGGATACGAGAAACGAGAAGAGAAAAATGGTGAAGAGAGAAAGAGAGAACATGAAGAAAGAGAGCGAAGAGAAGTAGAGTGGCGGCGAGAGTAGGAAAGAAAATAAATAAGAGGGTTAGTGCCAAAGCGTCCCGCATGGATCGCTGGCGGCGTTTGGCGTCAGCGCCCTCTGTCTACTCGCGCCTTTATTTACGGTTGTTTCTTTTTCACTCCTACACAAAGCCAAGTATATTGTATACGAGGAGAGAAGAAAAACGGGATCCTCGAAATGAAACATATAAATATATATGTAGTCATGTACATGTATATAAATATACATATGTATTTATATACACCTCGGTACGGCAATGTTTCTCTGTCGTGGTCTTTTGGGTGCACAATCTCGGCACTCACGGGCGGGTCAGTCGGCGCGGGATTTGCATCGGCTCGCGTTTACACAGAAGCTGTGACGGCTTATTAGCCCTGTGCTCGCGAAGAGAGGAGCACGGGCAAGCAGCTGCGTGCCGGTAATGAGGCCCAATCTTCGGTTTATGCATAATACTCGGAGTTTCGACCAAACCAACGGCATCCATAGGAATTCTGTTTTCATTTTATTTTTATTTTTCTTTCTTAAACAGCCTCCCTTCGTTCTCTCGTATTCTGTGCTTTTATACTTGACTCGCTGCCGCCAAAACAGACGCCCCGAGTGTATTAGGAATACACACGATAGCCGTCGTTCACTTCACCTCGAAATCCTTATACATATAAATATATACTTATATGCATATGTATTGGGCTGCATGACGACGAACGCCCCTGAGCGTTTTCCCTTTTGCACCCTTGCTTCCTTCCCTTCCTGCATACTCTTCGTCCCACACACACACACACACACACACACACCGTACTTTCCCGCCAGACACGCTAAGATAACTGCTTCATCCTGTTTAACCTCGGCACTTTTGAGCTACGGTGCCCATATACATATTTTCATGTACAATTTTATACATATAGTATCCGCTTGTCCGGTTTGTTGCACACGCTTAGCAATGCCCGGTTTTATGCATGTCTACATGACTCGTCAAGCGTTTATCTATAATTGCAAATTTGTATTTGCATATGAAGGACAATGTAATAGAAGTCTTCTGAGCCATCATTAACGTCACTGCTTACTGGGTAACTCGCGATATGCTTTGCGTGTACTAGTTGATGGGAATTATGCTGATAAATGTCATTAGAGAGATTAAGTAATTAATCGTTCAAAGACGTCATGACATGGCATTGCATTGAGTTATTCTCGCTCGGAAGTTATTCTTCATTGGACGTTTATTCTCTGATGCTTCAATGATTTTTCGTAACTGATTGGTGAAGAATCTCCTGAACGGAAAAATGATGTAAATCAAAGTTTTGTTCTTCCGCAGGTCGCATTAGAAATGTCAGTAAAGTGACTCTTCCTAACCTTTTATTTGTTGAGTAGTCATATTGACTTTGAGTTTGTTATCTGAACGGGGATAGTATTTTAAGTTTATAAAAAGTTGAGGTATTTTAAATTATCTGCAGAATTCCTTACGTGCTGCATTTCCTCTATTTTTTAGCTATAAAGTTTTCGAATAATCCTCTAAATATAACAAGATGTTCATCTTGTTGACCACAAAAAACACACACGAGACGTCCTGGAGCAATAGTATGGAAATTAGGATGAAATTCCTTTTGAGCAGGAGTTTCGACTTTTATGGATTCTAAAAGTTTTCATCGGCAAATGATACCTGGTGGACCATGCAGCCGAAAATGATTAAGTTGTTCGAGAAGATAGGACGAACTCGAACGAGTGGAGAGTTTGGCAAGATCGTGGACGCATGCGCAACAACTCGTGTTTTTCGCGGTTGAATCAAGGCCCGACATATTAACCTTATGGTGTATTTGGACTCAGCGACGACGTTGTGTACACACGTATATGTGTTTATGTATTTATATATTTATATCTATATCTATCTACGTAAATGGGTTTATATATATTTATAAATATATATATGGAGTTGTATACTCTGGCAAGTTGTATTACATTGGCTTTTTATGGCGAGGCCCCTCATAAAGTCGTAGCACACCAGCGTGTGTTCGGCATCCTCGGTATGCGTGAATATCTCGCGCCTGTATGGTGGAGCACCGGTTGGAGAACCAACGCGAGAGACAACGGACCATAATCCAACTTTTCTCTCTCTCTCTCTCACTCTTCATTCCTTAACATGTCTCTCTACATATATTTTCTGCTACATCTCGCCCTTCAACATTTCCATCCTTCGCACCGGATATACTTGGAGAAAATATGGATGCGTCACTTTTGTACATGTTGTAGCGGCCATTTTTGTTATGGAATGTTTTTTGTATGCTCATGATTTTACGGGGGGAAGGGGTGAAGGTTATTTTCTTGTCGTCTTACATCTGTATACGGATGCAGGAAAAATGTATCATGGTGTACACCATGGTTGTTTAATTTCATGTCGTTTTATCATTTCTTGAATTTTTTTCGTTTTTACCATTTTATCATAACTCAAGAAAAAAGTAATCTGAACAACTTGAATGAAAAATCTTTGGGTTCAGATCAGCAAGCCTTAAAATCCTCGTGTGCAAAATTTCAAGTTGATTTCATATAAGAAGTAATGTATTGTAGCTTCTCAAAGCGTTTGCGAATTTAACTTTTGAAAATTTAGGAATAAGAGATAAGAGATGGGGGACGGAGAATGAAAGAGAAATTACGATCAGATGTGAAATAGCCACAAGGTTTGCGAATGAGCTAGGAGTGTAGGGCCGGATGTATACATTTGTGTGTATCATGGAAAAAAACAAGAAGAAGAAGTGAATAACAGAGAGAAACTCGTTCGGTCCTCCCGCAAGGTCCAGTGGGACCCTAACGCACGCGCTGACGCGACAACCTCATTTGTGGCTCGACGTCTCCTGCAGGGAGAAAAGAGAGAAACATTGGAAAAAGAAGAAGAAGGAGAAAGAATGAAAAGTATAGAAGAAGACCAAGAGAAATTCCATCGGTCTTAACGGATGGCGAACGGCGGCAGAAAGAGAGGAACCAAGAGAAAAAGAGAAAGATAAAGGGAAGGAGACACATTGGATAAAAAGAGAAGAAGTAGAAACGAGCAAAGAATGAGAGAAGAGAAGAGAAAGGGAGAAAAGAGATGAGGAAGAGAATAAGATAGAATAAAACTGAAAAGAAAGATGGAGAAAAAGAGGAGACGAGTGGAAAAGAGCGAGATGACAAGTGGAAGAGGAGAGAAGTCAACGAGTATACGAACCACCCGACAAGGAGTCGTGCCAATAAGGACAGAAAGTGAGAAAGCACGAAAGAGCGAAGGAAAGAAGTCAACTCTCACAGTATTCATGTAGACTGCAATAAGAAAGAGGGGGAGAGAGAGAAAGAGAGTGAGTGAGAGAAAGACGGTGAACGACGGAGGACCGATGGACGGTCCAATCAAGAGGGTTTGGTACAGCGCTGACGTGATTACAGCTGGCGCGCGTGACCAGAGTTTGCTCGTTCGTTTGCTCCTGCAGTCGCGCGAGTCTTCCCATATACTAACTATATATATCCTTATGTACATATACATATATAGACATATGGATATATGTGTATTTACCTACCACCCGCTCTGTATCACGATCTCCTACGTCTGGAGCTTCTTGTAAAATTGCGAACTTCACTTCCGATGGAAGCAACCACTTTTGCTTCTCACAAGGACGAATATAGTTACCTAAACAGTATACAATCTGTAACTTGAACGGGAAATCGAATTTATGTCAAAACTGATATAAGTTCAAAAGCGATTTAGAATCATTTTTACTGAGATAAAATACTCTTTCTCTTTGTTACGTCAAGTTTCTACTTTATAAATTCCCGATGATGAGTTACTATTTTTCTAAGAAGATACAGAAGTAACGGAATACAGAATGTAGAGCAGGTGCAAGTCGAAATTTTTCTGTCGTGATGGCGAATTTGAAAAAATATTAGCATATAATAAAAGGTTTGCAAATTAAATGAGGATTCAGAGGATCCAGGGAGAAAAAAAGGTTAACAACGCTTCTGGAATTGGTATCTCGCACGACTCGTGTTCACAGGGGCGCTGACGGCAAACAACAACAACCAATCAGGCGCCAATCGTCCCGGATGCTACTGACTTGACGGCAATCTCTCTCTCACTCTTTTTTCTCTCGTTGAACTCTATCTCTCTTCATTTTGCTCGTTCTCCAAGTCTGTCTTTCTTTCTCTATCCCGTTACTACTCTTCTGTATTTTGACTCGTTTCGTCTCATTCTTTGGTCCTCTCAGTCATCTTTTCTCTCCCTTTCTCCCTGTCGCTCTGACTCTTCGGAAAGACTTGGCAACACCGATTGCATCGCGTGTGCATACGTGAGAGTAGACTGGTGAGCAAAGAATAAAAAAGATGCACAAACCTCACGCGAGAAAGGAGCAAAGAACAGGCGTGTACGTCGGAATAGAGGATGAAAAAAAGGGATAAAACAAAGATGACAATGAAGAGTTCAAAAATGTATCAAATCTCCCGGTAATTTCGAAGAGCAATTAAAATAACAGAGCTCTAAACATCGTTAAGCATACGTAATCGCGATAACTTTTAAAGCCCGAATTGACCAGAAATCGCAAGAGGAAATAACATTGTGCTGTTCGATAATCAATTGACAATGGACCAGAAAGATATTGAACTGTAAAATGATCTATACTTCTGCAATTCATCAACCAAAAGAAATTCAAGAGATTTGAGAAGCAATCAATGATACAATTAGTAAAAAAATTCAATGTGCTTAACCGGATTTCTGTGCGAACGTTTCTGACAAGAAAAAAAGACGTCACGGTTGATGAAAAAACTTATGCTCAAACGTAAAGTGTTATACGTGTCTTGTTATATTGGAATAGACACAGTTCAACAAACCAGAACTAAATCATTGTGGTGAATGATCCTTGACGCTTATTCATGACTTCTTTCTGGACCGTCTATTTCAAGCAATCTAATATCAAGACTAAGAGAGAGAGAGAGAGAGAGAGAGAGGGAGAAAGACAGAGAGAGCAAGAAAGAGGAAAATATAGTTTCGTAAATGATGTCATAATCGTTTTCAGTGGTTCTCAAAGAAAAGATTACATTTTGCAATATATTTAATTCCAATGTTAAGCGATCTCTTAATTCTCTACTGTATTAAAGTTTCACGACCACCCGGACGTGTGAGAAGAAAAAAAAGGAAATAAGAGACGGAATGAGGGAGAGAGTGTCGAAGAGGGTGAGGATTCGTTGCTCCTCGTTCTGCATGTTCTCTCCTCGATATCTCGAGAGGATCGAGTACTAACTTTCCGCACGAGGCGAGAAGCATGCACGATCGAGGGTTCTTTTACACACTCTGTACATATCCAACACCTATATATTTATACCCCTTTCGATAAATGCTTGAATAATTTTATTGTACGAGGAGAAAACTAAATCGAACGACAATCATTTTAAATATTCGAGTGTAAAAGAGACCTTTTGAATATTGACTTCAAATTTCATGAATTGGAGATGAAAAATAAATTATTTATAAGTATTCAAAAGACTCAATTGCCTTCCTATCTGCCTGAAGATACTGATGACTCATTAACGTTAACGCTCTCGTTAATTTTCAGAAACTTGGATATAAATTGCGGAATGATTCATTGACGTTATTTTTTATGTCTGATGGGAATATAAAACCGTCTAAACTTGCGGGTCTGGGAATTCCTTTGCAATTGAGAAAGAAAAGATAAAAATCTGTAGAAAAGTTTCAAAGATCTTCCTTCACTTGTGAATTTTTCTACTGGTCTGTATAAGAACCCTCTCTTGAAATTTTGAACATAGTTTCCCAAAGGTTTCCAGAATGTGTTTCGAAAATTAAAAAAAAAAAATTCGGCAAAACAACGCGTTGGTGAGACTACCTTGAATATTGAAAACTTATCAGGTAAAAATGCGGAAATAAATATTCAAACTTTAACAAGAATCAATGTTTCAAATTTTCGAAAAGTGGCAGTTACCAAAAACTTAAGTCGCTCAAAAGTTATATCACACATTTATAGTATCTCCGTTGCTCGTACAAGAGAATAATCAATCAAGTTACGAGAGCGTGTAACGGGGAGCTAAAACAAAAACAAAAAAAATGCTACGGAAAGATGAGGACGATCGATATAGAGAGGCGACCCTGGGACGATCGCGAGAGATCGAAACTGCTGGTGTGTGTGTTCCTCGACGAGTCCCCGGAGGCGCAGGGATGCGCGAGATTTGCGAGCAACTCGAGAGAGGAAGAAAGAGGCAACGCCGAAGAGCAAGAAGCAGATGAAGGAAGAGGAGGAAGAGGAGAAGAAAGAGAAAGAGACAGAAGAGGCCAGAGAGGCCTCTTGGGCTCTTCGGACCCACATGCGAGATGATCTATGGCTCTATCGCGTTCAGCCTCTCTCCGATCACCTTCATCCTTACTACCTCATTGTATTCATCCTCTTCCTCCTCTCCTTCTCTCTCTCTCTCCCTCTTATATTCTCGTGCTCGTTCCTACCCCCTTTTATACATGTTTATTTTCTCTCTTCCTTATTTCGACGCAGGTGCTCGGACCTCAAACCTGTCATATATTACTATGTACATATGATTTTATAATATTCATCATATACATAATATTTATCGCAGGCTTGAATTTTTTTTCCGACGTATGATTTCACGTCACTTGGATATTTTGAAATTGCAACAAAGGTTAATAAGAATTGGTTTCTATGTACGAGTTTATTGAGTGGCATTGAAGTTTCCATCGTTAGAATGCAACCACGATCGATGATTTTTCATGCGATATTCTTTATTTTTATTTTTATAAACGATCCAATTTTTTCGAAACTTCCTTTTTAAGTCTCAAAAAAGCTTTTCCATTTGTGGAAGCTAAACACTGTGGTTAAACATTGAAAAAAATTTGGTCCATTCCAATGATGCAAAATTCGACATTATTATTGAGCTTCAAAGAAAGAAATTCGAGTTAGAAAAAATGTCTGCTGCGTGGAATTTGTTGGGAAACAAATGATAGAATTATTAAGTTACGGAAATGTTTATTTGCTATTTTTAACGAAGTCTATTTTTTATTTATTGATTTTTAATATATATTTAAATACGTATGTGGAGGTTGTATTATTTTTCGCTTTGGAAAATATCGAAGGAGTGGCCGGTAGTTAGCAGGGACATTATAAATTTGGATGCTGGTATACCCTGTAATTACATTCGATAGTATGGGCGTTCCTCGTACCCCCCACTCTGCCTACCTACCACTTTATACACGTAACACTTATACATAACGCGCTTATACACATGTATTTTTTTCTCTTCAGCTTTTTATTTTTTATTATCTCTGCTTTTAATGCCCTTTGCATTGATTATTGATCTGCAATACTTGAATTTACCAGTTTTTTTTTGCTTACGTTTGCTTTTATCGACTAATTACGATACTCCAAATTACGTTTTATTTTTCATATGGACGGTGTACTATATATAAACATATAAATCGATTATTTGATATGCGCACGATACTTGAAGTTTTCGTTTATTTTGCTTCAAATAACTTTCACTTCAATTACCGGTCGTCGATTGCTAGAATTTTTTTTGCCAAGGCTTTTAGTTTTTATCACTTCTCGCTATAATTTCGATTATTTTGTCCGACTGTTTCTCGAATAATGAAAATACCATTTTCACTACTTTTCTCATGCAAAATTCATTTAATTTCCGTTTCAATAGAACTTACGGATTTGCAGGTGTATTTAGCGTTAATCGGCGATGATTGAAGAGTAGTTATTTTTCTGGAAACTTACCTGAAACAGAAAAGAAGACAATGATATTATGACATTGATTTTGGAACGTATTATATTTGGATAAATATTTGTATTTTCTGTAAGACAAATGTTTTGCAATTAAATAATTATGATTCAAAAGTAATTGGATTTGTAATAATGTGAAACAAATTGCTTCAAAACCTTGAATCAACATATGTTGGAATGGCACGACGCGAAGCTGTTAGTGACGGAAACAAAAAATTGAAGTTGAAGTGATTTGAACAATAAAATAAAAAAACAAAATAGTTGTATATTTTTGCTGTCGGTTAATATTTCTTAGAGTTTGTGGCACTCACATAGTATCTACTCATACTTTCTCAGTTACATTAAAACATGGCAAATTCACTTTTTTTGGAGGTGAGAAGAAAACGTTGGATGGACAGTTTATAACTGAAGGTGCAATCTTTAAATGGATGGCATTTTTTTTATCAACATTGGAAAACGTTTTTACCGAGTAATGGATGGATCACATTTCTTTCTAAGGATGTAGAAAGATGTGCAAATTTTTGTATCGTAATCAATTTAAATCGATCTTCAAACTGAAGTATCTCAAAGTCGCTCACTAGCTTCGTTAGGCCGTATAAAACGGGAACTCGGAAAATCGAAGACTCTCTTTCGCGCTTACCACACATTGCAAGCGAACACACGTACATGGAGATCAGAACAAAACTTGATCTGGAAAGACTACCGTGTGCGAGCGCGAGGCCCGTAGAGAGAAGAGGAAGAAAGAAAAAGACACAAAGTCCACGCGAGGGGGCGCTGCTGGCACGCATCAAGACATTCGAGACTCCTTCGGACAGGGCAAGCAAGATCGACTACAGCTCAATCGGTCTTCGTCTCGTCGAGGTCCTCTCAACTGATACACAGACATACATGTACATTCGTATACACATCGACGATAATACACGCAAACATAAGGAAACACATACATTTTAAGGATCCATCTCTTCATTCTCTCTATATACTCGTTCTTCCTTCTCGTGTTCTTCTTCCTCTGGTCTGACGTCGCACAGCCTCTTGTCTTCGGCTATTCAATCCTTTTCTCTCTCTCTCTCCATTCTCTTTTTTCTCTCCCTTCACGTTTCCCTCACCATTTGATGCGCACTCCAACTCTACTTCGGAGTTTGTCCTCGTTCATCCCTCGGGACTGGAGCGCGATCTGTTCGCGAATTTTTCCATTTTTTTCTCCTTTTTTTCGAATATTCTTCTGTCTTTTTTGTATGTGTGTATGCGCGTGTATTTTAACGTCGTTACGCAGCAATCGGGTATCTCGTTTGGTAGGGAATCCCTTTACCCTTCGGCCCTTTTATCGCAAGATCTCAAACGCAACGATTGCCAGAAAGAGAAGGCGAAGACGAGAGAGAGAAGAAGAAAAAGAGAAAGAGAACTGAATTGCGATGGTCCGGATGCTGCCACGACGGTGGCGGCGTCACAAGGCCTCTTCACGAAGTAGCTTCACATGGCGTGCCCTAATGACGTCTCTCGAAGTGGAGAACGTCCGGGGAAGCCTCACGCCGAACTTACCTCTCTATATAAGCACTGTACAGTCACGTTTAGCGAGAGAGAAAAAGAGAGAAACTCTCTTTTACGTTCCAATGCTAATCCCTTCTTCTTACATGAGCCCCAGAGACCAACGCGTATTTTTTTGTTTGTTCCGTTACAGCTGATATGCTCTGGGAGATGCCCCGCAATTCTCCAGCTTGTACTAGCAAATAAAAATATATATGTTGCTACTTCTTCTCAGCTCTCGGGAACTTTGTCTTTTTTATGTCTTCACTTTCAGACTTTTTTCACTTGTTATTTTCTGTTACCAGGTCATAAAAACATGATTTTCAATACCTATCGTTTGTCGTTGAATTGAATATAAAATTTGAAAATTAAAAAAAGCTTTCACAAGCAATTAAAAATAGCTTGAAAACTATTCGTTGAAATGGTTCACCGTTTTGGAACGCGACACGTCGAAAAACCTTTTTTCGAATTCTTTTTTTTTTTTAAAGAAGGCTCTAGCGTCGTTAAAGTATTCGAATTTCGCGATCAAAATTGAACAGAATGTTTATGAGATTCCAAATTTTGTGAATCTTATAGACTGAGCTGGTCCCTTAATGTATGTTGTGGGAGAATACTTTTCTCTCACTTGGCAAGACCATGGCACTAACGACTGCCCAAGCTCAAGTTAATTTTATATTTTATATTTATGTTAAAACTAAGAACGATGAAACTTTGATATGCTCGAGGACTCGGTCGAGCGTTGATGTCGAGGAATTCTCATTTTCCTGTTACAATGTATATATACGTAGAGTATTTTGCTACCATGCGTTCCTGATAATCTCGACGACTGTTCTCCTCTCCAGGGATATTAGTAGTCACGACCACTACCCGAGTGGCAACTAACGAAGCAATCATTTGTTTTTTGTGACTTCTTTTTCGTGAGGCCAGTTTGATAATTAACGGAACGAAAAATCGATTGGTGAATAGGAATTCTGGAATAATTACTGGGGTAACGGATAACCGTACACAACTGCCTTCATCGAGTATTTTTATCTCCATTTACATTATTTGATTAATGTAATAATAGATGATTGTCATTAGATTATATTTGTTTCATTTATCGATACGAATTTTCACGATTATTCTTTGTATTCGGAGATTATAACCAATTTCAGTGCAGAAGTATGTGAATAATTTTTTTTAGTTAAAAAAAATCCATCGAGAAATTTCTAAAATTGTATGCTTTGATGATTGAATCATTTGGAAACCTATTTTAAGAGACTAGATCAGAAGCATTGGTCTACACGAACGAAAATTTCTTTATCCCTTTGGGGCAACAAATTGAGGGAAGTCACGAGAGAAAAAGGAAAAGAGCGAGAGAGAAGGAAAAAGGAGGTAAGCAAAAAAAGAAGAATGAAAAGAAAAAACTAAGCAAGGAAGATAATAGCGAAAGAGGCTTCTGGCTGTATGATTGGCGCGGTGAGGATAAAAAAGACGTTGACTTTCTTGCTGCCTTTGAAGCAGCTGGAGAGGAAACATTGGAGAAAGAATGAGAGTGAGAGAGAGATAAAAGGAGGTAAAATGCATGGCTGCCATTCCAACTTGGAACTTGCATGCAGACCGCGCGCCACGATAGCGAAAAAAAGCTAATTAGATGTCATAATTATAGCCAGTGGTGGTCAACCTGTGTAAAAATGTCTGTGAGCTTTAGTAAAAGCGATCAAAATAACCAAACTCATAAATATATACAAAAGTTTATCTCGAGGACTTAAAATAAAAGAAGTATTTTAAACAAGATTAGCGATTGAAGTTTGGATAAGCAATTTCAAGGTCGGCACTCATTTATAATTAATTACATTCCGCACGTGATCGATATTATCTCGTGCTTACGAAGACTTCAGTGAGCATGTAATTTCGATCTGAACGTATTCGTGAGTATACGTGAGTAAATCGAAATACATAAAAGTAAAAATATGTGAAAGCACGAGAGGAGGTGAGACAGAGAAATTTGTGATTAATAATCGTTCAGTGACTCTTGAAAAAAATAACGCAGTGGGTATCTGAAAAAAAATACGTATTCTCCCTTCATAGTTCTCTCCCGTGGGCTTATTGCTGGAATTTATAAATAGGCGCCCCCGGAGCGATAGAAAAAAAAATCTACCTGCTCCGTGTGTCTCTTTGTCGATCCTCTATCTCTCGTTTACGAATCACGATTGTTCGACAGTGACAGCGTAATTTATTTCTCTTCAATGCAACAAATTCTCTTCAAATTGTAACAGGTTTTTTCATCTTTCATAGTATTTTAAATTTAATATATTCATTCATCTTATTTCAACAATTATAAAGTACTTGGAATCAAAATTTGGCAAGTCCCAACTTTTCAATTAAATCGTTGCTCCAACTTTGACATATCTTACAGACAAACTTTTTAATATTTTTCACAGCGTCCATTTAATTGCATTTCTTGAAGTTATTTTCTATACTTTCTGAGAAAAAAAATTGTCTACCAGCTTAAATATTTTGAGAGAGTAATCAATATACAAGTTCATTCATCTTATTGCCAACATTTGCACAAGAAAAATTAGTTCCCTATTCCATTTCGTTCTCTCTATAATTTCGCGTCTCTCGCCTGTACAATTACTCGATAACGAGATATTCTAACGAGTGATTAGCGACCACCTTTTATACAAAGTTTATCCTTCTTAATCCGAACCCACGCATGTACAATATTCATGATTATTATTGAATCAGTAGGTGTTTGGTAAAGTCGTAATACAAAAAAAAAAAAAAAACTCGTATCTATGTTCGTAGAGCGAGAAACTATTCTCCGGTTCGATGAATTTGAGTTATTACAAAAATTTTTACGTGATTTCCTACGAACATTTACATACGTTATTTTTGTAAATTTCTCTCAGTTTCGTAGGAATCTCATAACAATAATAATTCTAACGATGGTTAAATATATTACTGTTGTCATGAACCTGGATTGGTCTCGATTGAAATATCGAGGTAAAGCCAACGCTATTCTCTAACGTTACCAACAGGTTCTTCGAAATATTAATGTCAACCTCTGCATTTCGATTCACCGTTCCCTCATGACTATACTCTGAGTTTTTTGAGATGGTGTCGTGATTTTCTTAGAACCTGAAATATCAGGATAAGCAAATAGTGATATTATTCATTCTTCATCAAACTCGCATTCATTGAATTCGTAAAAAAGTTCGATTTTTTAAACCGTTGGAAGAAAAAAAATTGACAAAATTTCGACATTTTGGATACTTTCCCAAAAAAGTCTGGGTTAAGATCTGGAGATAAGTTTCCAGCTGATATGGAGTCAGTGCATTTACGAATCATTTTAAAAATGGCATCTGGATAAATTTATCGTTATTTAATAATTCTTGATAGTTTCTCAAAGTTAAGATGAATATAAAAAAAAAAAAAATCGTTTAAATCTCTTCGTGTTGCTACGTAATAAACAAAAAATCAAAGAACATCAATTAAATTTTACGTGTACAAATTCGAAGAGATATGTATGCTTGTGAGCGGGCGGGCAAGCAGGATAAAAACTGTCGAATTGCACCTGCCACGAAAGTCAAATAGCATCGAAATCTTATCCCTCATAAATACTAATATAAATGGGGTGCGAATTAGGCTCGTGCCCTCGTCGACCCTAGTTTCTCCTGATGGTACGATGCTAAACACAGATGTATGTATACACATATAAAGATGATGATTTCCTCGCTTGGCTGGTTTTTCGTATCAAAGTGTGGTAGTAAGCACGAGCGTTAATGACGCAATGCCCTGAGGGGTGAGCCCTGAGTCCTTCCAGCGCAATACACAAGCAACACACACTCCTCGAGTAAAACACCTGTTGCTTACGAGAGACCGCGTGTCTCCAGTTTTGACCGTTCTCGAAATTGAAAAAAAAGTGTTGTTGAATAAAAATGAAGTTTCAACTGATTTTTTTTCTCATAAATAAATGCACAGATAAATCAATTGGTAAGAATAAATTAAATAAATAAATGACTCGCATTACAGATATATTCATATATACGTATGAGCGTATGATCGTGCAAATATCACAAAGGTTAAATCGTGTATAAAAATGTATACATGTGTAGAGAGAGGCAGTCAGAGGCTGTCGCTCGATCAGCGGCGTCTTTTGATCAAGCAGGGCGCTCAATAATTCATCTGCAACTTGATCGCGCGTCGTTACACTCGCGCTCTCCTTTATGTGCCAGTTTGAGCAGTTTGTTGAGCCTTCGCGTACACACCACACCGCATACACGCGTTTTCCAGTCAGAGACATTTTCTGTATTAACGGTTATTGCTTGATCGAGCCACCGCAGATTTGAAATCTCAAAAATTCACACTACAATTCGTAGGGATAAAGTTTAATGCTCAATTCGATGATTTAATGAAAAAAACTACATAGAAAAACTGTAATGAGAATGTTCGTCGGACAAATCTATGCTCGGGATTCTAAGTTTTATTTTAATTGTCGATGGAATCGTCAGTTCGATTGAAAAATCAAAATCTTAATCAAATATTTTTGTAAAAGGTTTTTTCATGTGTGCTTTGTGAAAGTATTCAATCGAAAGTTGTACCTTCCATGAGTTTGTCAAATTGAGATATCATTAATCGAGTTTTCGAAAATTTCCATCGAACGTACACGGCATGCAACTTTGGAAAGCATCAAAAAACATGATTACAGTCTGAAAATAAATATATATTTCTATAATTATACTACCAGATCATCCAGAATATGTGGTGTAAAAGCATAATTACATGCAATTGTCTCAATTGCTGGGGCTGAAAGTTCTTGGCAACTTGTATCAGAATTGGAATTTTTACAAATATTTCCTGCTCAACGAGACAAATTTTCGGTCTTCAGTTCTACATTGTAACGTGTATGTATTTATGTGTGTGCGCACGCACGTGTTTGTGTGTGTGTGTGTATGTGTCTGTGTGCGCGTACGGTCTCGTTTCGAAGCTTTCCAACATGGACCGGTTCAAAAATACCTCGGATGCCCACTCGCCACCGGACAAGGGCATACGGGTCCATGCTGAGATAGAAAAAAGAAAAAAAAACGATAAAGAGAGAGAGAGAGAGAGAGAGAGAGAGAGAGAGAGAGAGAGAGAGAGAGAGAGAGAGAGGGAGGGAGGGTGAAGACAGAAGAGGAAAGAAAAAGAAAGATATAGAAGAAAAGTTGAACAGAGATGAGAGTAAAAAACAGGGAAAGATGGAGTGCGACAAAAACATTTACGTTTTACGTGGAGAGAATCGGGGAAAACAAGAAGTGAACATTGCTGTCGAAAAAGCGTAGAAAAAGACAACGATTAAGAAAGAGCAAATGTGGCAAAAAAGATTTACAAAGAAGAGGCAAAAAAATTGAATAGCAGTGAGAAAAAACCTACGAAAATCATCAAATGAAAAAGTCGTACAATCGTTTGTCGTAACGTGTCTTTATTTTACCCAATGAAGATGAAGAAGCAAAATTTTCATGATATTTGCGTACATGCAGATGTATATAAACTCTACGACTCTAAGCTAATGCGAGTCTAATCACCCAGCAGGTCAGGTTGAGTCCTATTACTCTTTCCCTCTCCCTCTCTTTCTACGAGTCTGCGAATTCGCGTCTAAATCATTTTCGCTGCTGGAATTGCTCCTTCCCATGATTGAGAGACTTACTCTCGCTATTTTCAGCATTTCATTTGCTGTTAATGCGCGTTTAGATATATTTTACTAAGATTTAGAGCTTAACTCCTCGTTGGGAGGCAATACTAGGCTATAACTTTACTAATGCCTTATAAAAAAACTTGAACGAATTTTACATACAAGTATTTTTAACCCTTCGACTGAACACTGGTACGAATCTACACCGTTAAGTTTATATTTTTGTAGACAAACTTCGTCATATATTCCTATGCAATCAAATTTAAGCCGGACAAACAAACGTTTGAAAAACTTCAGTGAAAATAGGTGTGCAGTGAAAGCCTCAATGTGTATATTTCAGTTCAAATTATATTTTCAAATTACAGGAATATTTGATACGTGTAGATCATAGAAAAGGATAATACGATGAATGGATGAATGATTCGACGAATCAGGGTTGGTCCAGTAGATTGGTAGGTGGTGGGTGCTAACGATAAGTATATTAAACCTTTCCCGAGAGTATATATAAATGCATGCAAACACAATATACATATAGATATAATGCATAAATGTCTATATATGTACATGCGTGCCACACCACGAGCATTCTGATTAAATCGCCGCTCGGTTAGCTGGTCCCTGTACTTTCAGAGTCCACACGTACATGTATATTTGTATAGATATGAATGTGTGTATATGTAGGACAATTTACAACGTGACAACGATATCCCTGAACCAGCGAAGTACGTCGCTTGCGGCGAGAAAATTTCTTCTCCTCGATTCAGCGCGTTGCTTTGATTTCTTTCTTTTTCAATCTCTCGTGTCCTCCACTCTCTCTCACTCTTTATTTCTTTTTTGAGTGCGTCTCACTGTCTTTCTCTTTCAGATTCTGTGTACCGCTGGTAAGAGCTATATATGTGGTGCAGATCGGACATAAACACCAGTGAGAAAGGAATAAAACCGAGAGATTTGCGCACAAGATCTAAAGTCCTGTACGTATCGATAGATTGTATTTAAAAGGGCGTAACTTTGCTTGTGTATTTGTAAACTGTACGCTTTTTTTATCCTAAGACTTTCAGACTTAAGAAAGAATCTGCGGAGGGAGGACGTCCTAATCGGGATCTCTCTTTATAAAGGTTCCACGCAGACCATAGAACAGAAAAAAAGTAATACGTTTGATACGTATACATGCGCCATTAGATTCTCGATGGTGTCCAATAAAAGGTCCTGAGACCACCGTAAAATCACGAGAATCCTCGTTATTTTTGTTACATGTATATACGTTTATCAGGCTTTTATATATTTATATACTTATATGCATATATTTGCGTCTGTATTTAAATGCGGGAGTATCCCTGGTTTATACCATCGAGTAAAGGAATCCCAACTTTGAAACTGTCCAGTAAATCTCTTTATAGATCTCACCACCGATCTCACACGCATTTATTTAAATTTCTATTTATTTCACTGTTGTCTTTATCCTCGATCACATGTCATTTTTATTATCGAGACTCTGACATAAATTGGAGCATGTATAATGCTTTCAACGATCTTTAAAAAGTTTTTGTTGCTGTCAAAATAAAAAAAGAGCTTTTTTTGCTTGAAACAAATTTTTTTTTTCAATATTGAACGTGAAATTGATTCAATTATTTTTAATTGATATTATTTATATATAATAAAAGTGAATTTGATATTTTTTAACGCAATAACAAAGCTTTTATAAAATGAAATTCCGTTATTTTTTATTTCTTTACGTTTTTGGGATGACAACTTTTTGGTGATATTTTGGTTTGTTTTTTAATAATTGCTTCACTGAAAACGGAGAAAAAATGTGGAAACATGAATTCTTTCATTGCATTCATTTTACGACTTTTCCTTTGAAGAATAATTCTCCTTTTACGTTTTTGATCCAGCTGCTTTATCAAATCAATTACTTCGTTTTATGGTGAGAATGCTCAAGATATAAAGAGATGAAAACCATCGATACCCGAGATCTTGGAGGAAGACTGAGGGGGATTGGAGAAAAAAAACGAATATTCAAGAGTTGAAAAAATAAAAAAAACAAGGGAGCGGGGACCAAGAGAAGTTGTTGGCGAGGCGCTAAAAAGGCGCGGCGCTTGTAAAATCGTACTCGCTTCTTCATTGGCCAGTAGGATGGGAAATTATGTGTACATTCCAGCGGCAACCTGTTTTTCTGAGTTTCTCGGGTATAATTGGAACGTTTCGAGAAACTTGGATTCCCCGTTCCTCTCATTTATTAAAAAATAAAAAATAAATATACATAAAATAACACACACACACTGTCCTGATGCCAGTCAGTCCATTGCTCTTTGAACACGGACTCACGGATATACGATCATTGAAACATTTGTGGGAAGCTACCAATTTATTGTACAAATGCACAGAAACAATCAAATATATTGAATAAATGTTGCGAAAAAGAAAACTATCCGGGATCAATTTCCGCCGATTAATAATGATTTGATTCCACTTGTCCTCGTCTACCGACTTTATCTGGAGCACAACGAGAGCTGCAAGATTCGATATGGGAGAAAAATTTAGAGTTACCGCAGCCGAAAATTTATTTTTTCAGTTCTTTTTCTCGCATGCAAGATCAGAAAAGAGTAAATATATAGAAAAGAAAAAAGGTTTAGAGAGCGTTACCGATGTCTACAGCACGCCGTTGATGACGTTTTGTCACTGTGTGTGAGTGTGTGTGCACATCATGGATGTACCAAGGCGCGCGTTTACAACGCGCGGGAGCCGATATAGTAAATGAAATATCGTACGAGGGAGGGTAACCCGAGCCCCCGTGCTCTCCGGGCGTCGACTTTCGACGGTAAAATATCGCCGACGATTCATTCAACGAGATAAATGCACAACGAGAAGAGCGGCCCGCGAAGAGAAATTCATATCTCTCTTTCTTCCTTTTTTTGACAGTGAATTTTAAAAAACACACACGCAAAATAGTTGGAACAAAAAAACTTCATAGAAAACGAGCGAAAGAGTCTTGAAAGGAGAACTGATTTCATTGCAGAAGTAAAAGCTCTTTTTTTTCTTATCCCGAGAATATTCAGTAGTGTCTGAATGGGTTATGGAAATATATGAAACGTTCAAATACAAATAAACCGAAAATGGGATCGATTTCTTGCACTCCCTGTTCTTTTATCCGAAAACTAAACATTTTTGCTGAAAACTTTCAACACTTAAGTCTGAAAAGAATTAAAAATCATTGCAAACAAATAAAAATGCCAATAACTGTGAACAAATCAGTTTCGCGATAAAATTACTATTTTTAAAAATTATTTTGACCAATTTAATTTTGTGAATAAAAAAGCTGCAGATTTTATGGCCCGGATTTTCGACTCCACGGAATTGAAATGTCTCGAGCAATATTTTTCAGAGACGTATTTTATTTTGTTTTTTGATCATCAAGACGGAAACATGTATTGTGGGAATATGCATTAAGGTAGCTAATGAGATTATTTGGGCGCGAGTTTGTGTCAGCCTGCGTGAGCTCAGAAAGAAGAATGGTATGAGCCACGAGGGTAGATGAGCTGTTGAGAAATATAACTTATGGTGTACAATATAGGACGGAAAAAACAGTGTGTGTGTGTGTGTGTGTTGAAAACTGCCTGCTGAGAATCTTGGCTGAGGAAGTTGGATGAGATGAGAGGAAGGAGCGAGAGAGAGAAAGAGTTTAATGGACACCCCGCGGAGGCGCGGATTTCATCGGCGTCGGGGCGCTTCTCGATTGATGACCGCCATATTGCTTTATATGAGAAAAGAGGCTGGCTGCTGTGCTGCAAAATGTATACAGAACTATATAGACGAGCAAGAGCTGTCAACGCGTGATCATAATTATTTGGTTCCCCGACTGAGAAAACCTCATATGAGTCGTGTCTTGATCTTCTCTTTCCTTCTGTCTCTCATTTTTTCTGTCTCACTCATTATTCTCCATTTCTTAGTCTCTTTCTCTCTTTCTCTCTCTCTTTCTCTCTTTCTATATCTCTCTGTTTCTCTTTCTGTCGTTTCGTCTCACCCCGTTCTCTCGCGAATTTCCAAGTCAAGAATTTCAACCCTCTAAATAAGACCATTCACGAATAAGTCACGACCGGCTTTCGCGAATCACTTGGCTAATTAACGTGCCGACATTTTGTTCCATCGTTCGCATCTACCGAAGAAACAAAAAAGTTTATCGTTTGAAAAAAAATATATATATATAAATATATATATAGTTGAAATTAGGAAATAAATTCTCGTTCTAAGTTACAGAAAGCAACACATATTTCATTTACATTTTAATGGGAAGTTTTTCTAGAGATACTTGTCATTTTTTACAGATAATTATTGTACAATAAATCAGCGAAAAGATTCTCAATAAACAAATAAAAAATGACTAAATGTAATTTATTTCTATATTATGTTTGATAAATTCAACAATTAGAAACAAGCAACAACTGTACCGAGCCTTGGCCGGGAAGTTCCGTTGTAATAATAATAAATAAGAGCGAAGAAAAAAAAAACTATAATCGTAAGTATACGCGATAGTGTTGAATGTCTCGATTCCCTCCGGACGCTTTTATCTGAGCACTCAACGAAATTCTTCGTACCGGTCGTTACGAACTAATTAACATTCACAGATTATATCAACAGTGTCACGAGATCCAAAGGTATAAATATAGAATAAAATAATAACAATAATAATATAATATTTCAGGTCCAAATACTTTAACAATCGTTCGTCAACGAGCGATTAATTTTTAAAGCCATGGAACGAGAAATATATATCCTTCGATCACTCATTTTTCATTAGGCTTTCCAGAGAAAGAGGCGAGAAAAAGAAGCGATCGAGAAAATTAGAGCAATAGTCAGAAAGGTCGGGAATGAAAAATCAATCTTCGAAAAAATAAAACAGTGTGAGATTCATATGATGACGAGAAATGAGAGTCTTAGAGCCTCAGACTCCGAAGAATTGCCTCGAGAGTTATTTTAATTCATTAATTGAGCGATATCAATGAACTCGTGGACCAACAGTGCTCTCATTGAATTCGATCTGCTGCACTAACAACGTCATATACACACAATATTAGATATGTATATTTATCAAAGACCTTGAACAGAAGGGCGCAAGATCCAAGCTCTCGTAAACACTCGACAAGCCCTTTTTATAGCGAGTCATCGATACATAAATGGATATTATTTATATTGGTTCGTATACGCAATTTTCTCGAGTGTATATTTACTCCCGCTAAATTGCTTGATGTTCCTCGAGCACGTCTTCGTGACTTCGTTATATTATAATCGAAACAAGAAGGGAGAATAAAGCGATTCCGATAACCTCGTCGGGTCTTTGCGATACTGCTCGTGTCGCTGATGAGATTTAAGTAGTTGTGGTGCAAACAATAACAGCCACAAAAATCGAGTGGATTAAATGATCCAAAGTATGAATTTAGCATTAAAATATTATCTTAGTTGCTTTAAGAATTTTGGTTTAAAAAAATAGACAGTTCGATTGACAAAATCTCACATAAAAGGAAAATCAAAATTTATTGAAAATTAGTCGAAATAAATTATAATATAAAAATACCCGAGAAATAGTATGAGAGAGACAGAATTGACTGTCGAATGAGGAGATGAAGGAACGTTGAAAAGGCCAGTGAGTTAGGCTCGTCGTTGTTAGTGTCGTTCGAGACAAGAACGCGGTTGTTCGTTTTTGACAAATGAACGTCACGGTACGCGCCTAATAAAAGGAGAACTTTTGGAAAGCGCGAGTCGTGAATTATTGGTCGAGAGCAGGGATACAGAGAATAAGACACACACAGACACACAAATATACGTGTATGGATATATCCGGTTGATTCAGTGAGTATTTCATACCAAGTAGAAAAAAAAACACTAAACAAAACGAAAGGCTAAAGTGAAAATCTTCACGTTTGGTCTTTCTTTGTAAGAAAAAAAGAAAAAGTCTAAAGAAAGAGACGGGAAGATACTAGCGGCATGTGGACCGTTTAATCCTGATTAATGCCCTCGGATGCTCTCCCGCTAATGCTAATACCAACCACGCCTGGATGCCTGGACTCGGACAAGTCCACAGGAGCAAAAGTCTTTATATATATGTATATGTATATTTGTGTGTATATATACGTATATAAATTTTATTGGCACGATTATTTCTTCGTGGACTTTCAGCACAACGCATCTTCTCAGACGATTCTAAATCTTGGTCCGATTAAACACCTAGGATCGTTTTATACATATGTATATATTCGAGAGTGTTTATTATGGCGATTCTGAGTGCGAGAATTAAATCGACGACTAAGGAGTCAAGCAATAATTTAATTTCTTATTTATCGTGTTTAAATCGCTAAATAATTGATACAGGAATTCAAGATTATGTATGTCTTATATGTATGTCCTCTAAAAAATATGCCGGTCCACATAAAGATGGAGTCTTCATCATCATCGCTTGTTTTCGATCCGAGATCATTAAACATGTGGTGTCTCCATTTTTTGTAATCGATTCTTTCGTTATATGTTTTTGTATTAATCGTCCGAATATAATTAATGTTTTTTCCTCAATTTCATGTAGTTATGCATGCTCTCTGCATTTACATATTTTACGGAAATGAATAAATATATTGAGAAGTAAGTACGAGGTGAAATTGTGCATGACCTGAACAGTTTTACAAACAAGAGATTTTTATACGTACTGGAATTCTCTCCAGACTTCTATATGCAAGATTTCTTGTGATTTCTTTTCTCGAAGACCTGAGGATAGGGCTGGGACAGGTATTCCTTCTGCGTTATTTTTATTTTTATTTTCTGTGGAACGTGCGAGCTCAACCACGAAGTCAAAAACGATATACACATATAAGTATTTTTTTATTTATATAAAAAATACATATTCGTGCATATATATATATCGAAGGAGAAAAGGATCGAACGTGAAGGACAGCGATAGTTTGCATGCGAAGAAGAACACGATATGACGTAGAGGGGGTTGTTATATTTATACGTGACTCTATATCTATAGATATTCTCGTGGATCTATACATGTACGTACGATATATACGTACACATGGTGAAATTCAAAAAGGCTATGAGAAGAGATAAGTTGCGAATGGAACTTGAGGATGTGAGAGAGGTTGCAAGGCGGAGATTTTGCTGCTTCTGCTGTTGCCCCCTGTCCAAGTCGATGATACATAGTCCCGAGGACTTTCTGCTCTTTCTGTCCCTCTATCTCTCTCTTTCTTACATACCCATGCTTTTTCGTGCTACTCGGTTCACCATAAACCATTTTTGCAAACCTCGCCCTCACGTTCAACTCTCGAGAAAACGATATGAACGAAAAAAATACTTTTTACAATCATTTTAAAATTGTTATAAATAATCGTATCAAAGAAACGACATAACTTTGCGTCCGGCGAGTGGAAATCGCAGTTTCATATGATTCGGATAATTTTACGTGAAGATTTTGGTTTTCGCCTAGTGACTCGTTAATGAAACATGAAATCTGATGGGCAGTTGGTGTTTTTTCGACTATTTTTTCAGTTCAGACTGATATTTCGATAATAGTGTTGATTTTGTTACGTTCCGGAGATTTTGGAATAATAATTGAAGAAAGGGAATGAAATTATTGTTGAATCGTATGAACGGTAACTGAAACACATTGCGCGTGAAAGAGTGCTGATGCACGCTTCCATCGTGGTTTCTCGTGTGAGGTTTTTCAGCCTCTTTTTACGGTTTTTTCCATCTCCTTTTGCACCTGCGGTGTCTGTTTTTGGCCTCTCATTCTTTCTCGCTCTTTTGCAAAAGAGATTACATCGAGTATGAAGACGTTTCGATCTTTCGTTTCGGTATCCCGTGGCGAGATGTATCGAAAGAGAAAAAGGGAAAGAGAGAGAGAGAGAAAGAGAGAATAAAAAGGAGTCTCGTAACATAAATGCATGATTCTTCTTTTCAGCTTTTCTTTTATTCTTCAATATCGCTCACAAAAGAGATCAAGAAAGAGAGACAACGAGTCGCAAAGTAAGAAGTATCCTCTCATTCCTCTTTCTCTCTCCTTCTCTCTTTTCTCTTAAGACGAAGAACGGCGTGACGAGCTCGTTGTAATTGACAACGTGAGTGCGCAGAGTATTCACCTTGTGTATTATAACACGATGCGATTCTATTAACCGCGATAATCCGTTGCTAATGTCCTCCCCCGGTAATGTCTTGAAACGCGTACTATTCAATCTAACCTTTTGCGCAAGAAAATATCATTAATTATTTTTCATTGTGAATAAATCTTGCACGTACTTTAGACTTTAGCGCGTTCTCAAAAAAAAAAAAAAAAAGAACAAAGCAAACCAAACAAAGTATAAAAACCGTTATATCGTGCACTTTTTTTAAAACTCAATAGCAAACGTGACAGTTAACTAATGAGTAAAGCATTGAATCGAAAAAATAAATAAAAATGATTGAACATGAAAATTTACCTAAGCTTTTATACCAAATTTTTAAAGGGAAAAGACGTTCACGGGGTAGTACTTTTTATGGTTTTTCAACTAAAATTGACGCGTTACTTGTAATTATAAATAAAATAATAACCGGAAGCAAAACGACAATAATAATGTAACGAAATAAATCAAATTCGTTGAAAAAAATGTTTATAACGTAAATATATAAATATAAATATAAATATATCGATATATTATTTATATTTGTAGATAAACAGGAAAAATATTGGACCATCAATGCGAGAAAAGGGCCTGCTGGGCGCACGTTTCGAGAGCGAGAGATTGAGTTACCAAGAGATAATCGCATGCACGCCCAGCCGTCCTGGTACCACGCGTATCCCACCATCCAAGAGCCCTATAGATACTATACATATTTTATGAACATGAACATGTATATATATATATATATGTATAGAGAGAGACAAACAGAGAAAGAGAGAGAGAGAGAGAGAAGTTATAATACGATCGTGCATGGCAGAACTCTTCTCTGCTACAAGGTTGACTTCGTTGTTTTCAATGGTCCACCTATTCGATTTTGAATCCTTGCTTAAAAGTTAAACCGATTTCCATCCTACACCATTCAAAATAAGGCAACGGATCAAGGCAAAGCTCGGATCTCAATCTCTCAATTTTATAGACGTCAAAAAAAGACCACGATTTAAGCAGGATTTTCCTGTCAAATTGAGTGTGCACAGACGTGCCTAAGTCAAGCATTTACCAAAGATTGTCTAAGAAAAGGGTTGAAGAGCGTCTACTTGATGTGAGAAGAAACATATTCAATGGAACGGTTTTTTAATAGTCGGACTTCGATGGTTCCTTCTGGATCGGATCTGCTTTATTTGTTCGTTCATTAATTCATCGGTGGCTCATTGTTTTAGGCAAAAACTTGTTTTTACTATTTATTTATTTTTTTGTATGTTAACTGCAGTCCCATACTTTTATGTTTATTTGTTTTTTTATTATTGTCTTTCGAAGACAAACGGTGAATGTAAAAAGATTTAATTTATGTACAGATGCATGAGATTTAAGAGCGATGTGCTCGGATAAAGACTCTCACTGTTCTCGGAGATCGACTTGTTCTCGACGCCGCGCGTTTTCGCCACATTCCGTCGCGAGCATTGACTTGCCTTTTTGTGCTTTTTTTGTTTTTTTTTTTCATGACATTATTTTTGTTTTGTTACTGTTATTTTTATTTTTTAAATAGTTGTTTTAATGACAAAACTTCGGTTTTTTATATTCGCAATAACTATAAGAGACCTGTTCAAATTGATTAAATTCTGATGAAATGAATTTCAAATGCAGATGCTTTGCAACAACTTGACTTTCCTTTTAATTTGGAAAAAATAAAAACCCTGATACCCTGAAAAAACGTGATAAATTTCGATTAATCCCAAAGCCCAAAGCAGCTCACTCAATAAAATCACAATAAAAAACCTTTTTGCTGTTACACATCGTATTGTAAGAAATCACATTATTTCCACGCTATCAAGTTTCACGCTTCTTTATCCTTAAATTCAGGTGAATCGAGAAAAAAAATTCAAAGGTCTCGATTACGCAGCTCGAGGAAGTCTTGCACTCGATTCTTCCTCATCCTGTTGGCGCTGGAGCACTTCGAGGGGGACTATCATTACTCGCGTCATTAACACGACAGTAGACAAAGAGAGAAAGAGACGGAACACCAACCTCATTGGGCTATTAAAACGAGAAGACAGAAACAGTGCAAAAAACAGAGCAAAAGAGAGAGGGAGAGAAAGAGAGAGAGAGAGAGAGAGAGAGAAAACGGAGAGAGAAGGGAAAATGAGTTGAGCTTTTACGGATGCTGTTGCTGCTGCAACACAACAGCGTCATCTTGCACACGGCCATTTCCTCCTTCAATTTTTTTTCCAGTTTCTTTACAAATAGAGTGGTTATATCTTTACGGTTTCGTGGAAAGCCTCGAAGATGAAAAAAATGTTCTTAAATTTATATATCTATATGTATACCTGTAAGTATAAGTGAGAGAAAAAAAGAAGAGAACGAAAAGAGTTGCCGCTCGGTTATTTCGACTTTTATTCACTTTAGTCTTACGATTTACCCTTTCATCTTCTTCGGTACCGACGAGCAAACGGATGTTAAACGGATTGAGAAGCCATGCTTGTGATACGGATGACGAAACTTTGTACGACTATCGATATATTCACGTACTTTTATATTTATAAATATTCGTATGATTTTATGTATCTATTTTTGTGTCTGTATCACAAAGAATTAATTGATCGTGAATTCCGATCACAGAATGTCTTTTCAACACAGAAAAATCTTAATAACGATAGATTTGCGGAACCATCAACTGATAATTGTAAATAAAAAACGAAAGATTTCGTCGACGTTATAATTAAACACTATTTTTTAATCATTGCATTTTAATTAACTGTTCGGGGAATAATTAATTAATTAGCATTGTTTGAAAATAAGCAAACTGATATCAGAGGTCAAAGGAACCCGGAAACCAAGATGGTCAAGTGTTCCGTCAGTGTTCATAAACAGTGATCGTGTAATTTATTATTATGTAGATATATAGTTGATATTCGTCACGTGGCTTTTATCTTTTACCGACCAACGGATGCGACGGGCTAAGATCCCGGACGTCGTGCAATTGATACGACTTGAGTTTGTTCGTACTGAGAGCCCCATTGCGGGGTCGTGTCCCTCACTCATTGATATTTATTGGAGTTTATAGACGCGAGACGCGATTATTAGAAGGGTGGTGGTGTAATTTATGTTTGTTGATTGTGAGTTTTGCTTCTAGTTCACTTCAATCTACCCTGTGAACCCGCATGTGTACTATTTGTGTATTTACTACTAACTTGTGACATAATAATTTCACTGAGAAATTATAAAAGTGCTTAGCCACGATTTTTTCGAGACAGACTGTGATTTCTCCAATTTTTAATTCATCAGTTTTTGTCATTATAAAAAAAATATTGTTTTGAAGTTTTCGAGTTTTTGTTCATATTTTATGTTGATCAACACGAAAACTCGAGAGCAACACAAATGCTCGTGAAATATTTTCCTTCAAGTTTCTCTTCCCTTTAGATTTTGCCCATTTATTCTCCTTTTCTGTCGACTTGAATGGAGCCGTAATTTGGTGAGTGTTAAAATGTCCGACAGTTTTCCCAACGAGTCAGACAAGCAGCCCGTGAATCTTTGGTTTGTTTGGACAAGCCAACGTTATGAGATTTTATGCGAGAAACGAGCGCGAGCCAAGGAAACAAATATCAGTGGCTTATACAATGTAGCAGGGAATTCCTGGTCAATGAAACTCTCCTACGTAACAGTTCAAAATCAATTGAATACGTCAGATAAATCTTCAAAGAACAAAAAACGTTTACATTTTTTTGAGTATATACAATTCGAGGAAAGTTCTTCGGTAAAACCGAGAAATTACCAGAGAACTACCTGAGAGTAAGTTTTTTGGAGATCGAGCCAAAGATATCGCGATTCGAAAAAAGGGAAAACTCTGCTGAAGTCAAGATGAGTGAAAAGGGATTGGAGAAAGAAGATTCAGAGGAGAAACTACTTTATCTCAAAAATCGACATTTTTCACATTTTTCTCTTTTGGAAGTATCCATTTTAACGAAAAATCTTCAAGTAAATATGCGTCTTTTTCACTCACTTATTGATCAGCTATTTTATTTCACGTACTCGAAAATTGAAATGAGTTTTGTCATTTCATTAAAAACAATCCACAGAATCGATTAAAATCGTAATTTAAGCGGTACTAGCCCTAAAATTTCTAAATTTAAGAGCCTTTCGGCTTACGAATTTGGTGTCTTTGTTGTACTGACTGGTGGGAATAAAAGTATTGGCAAACTTTCTATTCTCGTGGTCTCGAAGTCGGAAAACTAAATAAAGTACGTTTCTAAGAGTAACTGAAAAACGAGAAGGTGGTAAGGGGCAAAGCACATGGCTGACACGTTTCGGGTCACATGCTCTCGGCTCTCGAAGATTTTTCGAGGAAGGCATTCTCATCTCGAGGCTCCTGATCCCGTTTTCTCAGAGCTATATGTTACACATACGTTTAAAGAGAGCCGTATATGTGAGTCATTGGTAGTTCAGTGACTTTGCCAATTTCAATCATGCAGATGATTTTTTTTTTCACTGAGTATTTATTTATCTTCAAGATTTGTAACTAAAGATTTGTAAAGATCTATCAATGACTTATACGAATCTAGGACGGTCAGTATTTAATGAAAGATCAATAAACTTATCGATGATTGATTGAAAATTGTTTTCCACGTAATAGAACATCAATGATGTAATTTATTCATTCAGGCTCATCTTGGAATAAGCAAATCGTTCTTAAACGCAATAATCAGTACGTAAACCTATTGAAATTGTGCTCAGAAGTTGATTACTTTGATTCGACACAACAATCTTATTTTTGACTTGTTAATAATTTTAATGCAAAAAATAAAGCATCGCAAACTCTTGGAAAACGTTAGTCCATTGGAGAACTCTTAACCGTCACTTGAAAGTGAGATATATGCACATAATAAGACGCAAGATCATTGCGAATGAAGAGAACGAGAGTGTAGCCAGAATCGCGCCAGTCACAGACAAAACAAACCGTTTTATCGTCGCGAACGATCGCCAAATTGTCTCATTAAGGCGATTAGATCGCGCGCTCTCGAGTCACACATATCCTCGAATATAAGCGCACCATATATCGTTTATATGATGATATTTCGCGTGCCACGCTGCATCTCTGTTAGCAGCTCCCCTTGGAAATTGCGCGAAATTCCAGACTGAGAGTCTAACCCGACTTGATTCACGTTGACAATCGAATTTAAGCAGTTGCAAAATCTCATTGAGATTTTTCTTGCATTCATCACGACTTTCCAGGCAAATTAATCAATATTTAATCCGATTAACAATGAGTGCTATAGTTCAATAATTAATCAATTCATTATTCATCAATTTATCAAAACGTTTTCGAATATTATCATTTCTTAATCCAACCAATAAACTTTTCATTGTTTATACTTAATTGCTTCTTCAAATTGAAAGATGAGAAATAAATTTCTTGCCATATAAATTAAATAAAATCTCGACTCATAAACAAGAGTTTCACTATAAATCGATATGATATTCGAGAGCAACTTTATGCTTCGAATAAATAAATATGAGAAACGAAGATGAAAACAAAACGTTCAACATCCACAGAAAAATATGGAACTCGGTGAGAGATGGCGAAATGATGATTGAGAGAATCGAGTCTCTCTTCATCTTCGATCTTATATACAAAACATTTGTGTCGAATATATATAAATCGTCAACTATATCTTGGCCTACATATACGCGCGTATATATATGTGAATATACGAAATATAAGCTCCGGCTTATTTATACGTAACATATATCTGTAAACATGAATTGTTTCTATAAATATATAATATATCGCGAATATACACATGTGCTATCTTGATATTAATGCGAAACATATACACACACATATTGCACATCGTATCGCGGTGTAAAGAGAGTGTATCGCGTGTCCTTTCTCGCGCTCCAGTGCCAACAAGAGCAATAGAAAGAGAAAAAAGATAGAGATAGTAAGCGAAGGAGAGGTAGAGCGTGAATAAGAATAAGAGAGACGTATGACACGAGTCCTACGCACCAGGAGGGCTCCCCTCTTCCTCAAGAGCACGGTACGTTATGAATGCGTGGAATTTATCAATGGAGGCTCGAGAGCCGATGATAAATTCGCGTGTGTACGGATCGTATCGGAATCGGGAGAGCTCCGCGTCTAACAATCTGCCATAATTTATATATACGTACATACGAGCTGAGGCTTTGTCCGTCTCAAAGCTTCGAATGCATAATATTTGTAAAGGAATATGTGTGAAGCTTTTCTCTTACATTGGTTACACACAATAATCACGAAGCGATTTATCGTCTGGATTATGGGTCATTCGTAGTAAATATTTAAAAAAAAATCAAATTCCATTTCATTAAAATTCATAAGTGTCAACAAAGGTGGCAGATGATGAGACTATTTTCTACAAAAATTGAATCAATTAGTTCAAAATGTTTTTTTAATTCTTGGTTAATTGTGGCGAATAAATATATTTGTCAATATATGATCGAGTCAGTTGCTTGTTACTTGGAATTGTCTGTATTTTCTTACATGTTAATGTAAGTGCCAAAGTGAAGGCTTCTTTATTGGGGCTGGTAGAAGGTAAGAAAGTGATTCTATCACTGGCACTCATCCATAGGAGTGTGAGGCAAAAGGTGTTCTCCTGGCGATCGTTAAACAGATTTTGCAGTATTCTCGTATACGAGGACTCTCTTCTGTTTAAATATATTTGTATATACGTATGTGTATAAATGTGTGTAGGCTTGGATTTTATATTTTCTTTCATTCTCATTTCCATTATATACGCTATGATCCAAGGTGTGTGGCAAAGAGAAAGATCGGAGCTTCTTCAGTGGTCCATATCCCACGTACGAAAGAAAGAAGATAATGTGTGTATCAGAATATATACTATCCGGCTCAGTTGTATCCAATGATCTTGACGTCTACAAATCGTTCCTCATTTTTCGTGCTTTTATATATATATATTATTGTTTATTCCCTTTTCTCATTCTCTTTCGATCCCTGTTGTGTATGTCTACACACCTTATTTATCAATCTATCTAAGTGATAATAAAGTACACGATCATCACAATAGTCACGATAAACTGCTGCAATATCAATTTGCAAACGATTTTTAGCCGCGAGAACAAAAAAATTGTAATAATTCAACCCATCACGAAAATTAATATTGTTCTAGCTTCTGTAAGGTTATCATTATCGTTCGAACTAATGTTTAATGAAACAGAGCGTGGACTGTGAACAATAAATCCTTCGGATGAGGTTTGGGGGAATAATGAATAAGTCGCGGATTAATTTCAATGATCTTTTTCTTTTGGATGATCAAGCTGTAAAATAATGGGAGCACTGTCAGTTTTGTATTTAAAAAAGGGTCAGACCGGAGGAAACTCGAGCTTAGATCTCTAGTGGATTTTAAAAACCTCGGTCTAGTGCGTTATCCGTTCGTATACGTGAGCACGTGTACAAAATGTCTCGCACATGATGGTTCGGACTGAAAAGAGGGAAGCTCTGTTGTATAATGTGATCTCTCCATACATATATATATTAAAGGTTCTCGTGTGTCTGTTGTTTCCCAAACAATGAACGAACTATACGTGGATGCTGCAGATCGAATTGCCACAAGTACCGGAGGCCCGCATCCTTCAGATTTTTTTTTTTATCTTCAATTCTATGCTTTTTTTTTTACTGGCGTTATAATTTTAATAATTGTTTACTCACAACCCCATTCGTACTAACGAGATGATCACTTGAGTTTAAAAAAAAAAGAAAAATCCTATTCAATAATTATAATTATTTCATTAAAAGGTTTTACGTATATTTGTTTGCAGTGTCAATTTCCATGAATTCTGTTATTTTTGTAAGCTCCATAATGAGGAAATAATTAATTGAAAAAAAGATGTTCCAAGTTATAAAACTCAATGAGTTGATCCACTTTTTTAACGTTTCAGTAAAATTAAATACATTATGCACACCATTCTTACGCATTTTTTCATTGCTTTGGTTCGTTTGTTTTTTTTTTTTTTTTTTTTTAATTTTATTTAATACGGAGACTTCAAGCACGAAACGTATCTAAAGTTTTACGAGCGATCCTCCCACGATCTTGGACATTTTGTGCCCTGTAAATATACGTGTAAATAATATTGTGTATACAAGTATATTTTCCCGAGTAAATGGACAAAAATTCAGGGCCAAAAGTGTGCATTCTCCTTGTGCAAAATCATTGCTGCATATTTTTCTTGTGGATTTTATACCGATCTGCGTGACGTTGTTCTCAGATGAACTTTTTTACGAATCTCTTTTGTACACCGCGAATTCAATGCAACTGCTGTTTTTAACTCTAACGAATATATTTTGTATAATAAGACACATTTTTGAATAGCAATTATTCTGCGATCTTTATGCTCTTAATAATTTTTTGTACAATGTACAATGTACAAATTGGTAACAAAAATGTATTTTTATTGTGACGATCTTATTATTGATAGAATGACCAAGAACTTTATTCCTGTTCATTCATTTGAATTACGAATTAATTGTTCTTCAAATGTAAAATTGGAGATTCGAAAAAAAGAAAAAGACCATTTCAGTTATTGTTCGTTTTTCTTCCAATTATTATGTATGAATGTTGAAGAAATTATCGTCCTGGATTTGAAAAAAATAGAAAAAACTTGCAATTACTTAGTGGACTTCACGATTCGGAAGAATGATTAAAAAATGCTAGAATTTTGCGGAGGATTGAAATAGTGAATTGACGGTGTAATAGGGAAATGAATTTAACGTTTCCCGTCGCCGTCTTCTCGTGTGGGGTGCTGCACACGTCGTCGGTATTGTAGTTTTACAGCGTTCTGGCGCCGCGTGTCTCTTCAATGTTCTTATACATATCTCTTACTTTCGCGATTTTCCTTCACACGCTAACTCTAATATATGTTTATATATATGTGATATTTGCTCTTTCTTGCAACAGCTAAAACATTTTTTTTCTTTATGTACATGCATGAGGCTCTTGGTCACAGCTTGCTCGTTTACCGTCCAAGTAAAATTCCCTTTCCACGCTGAATTTCTCGCCGCGAATTTCTCGTTTGCAACGCGGGAATAAATCTTAAGCTGGTCCCATGCATGCTCCTTCGGTTGCCAGACTCGGAGAGCTAGCGTTCTCCCATAACTTCGTTTCGCGCTGGTTTGCCAAGCTTTACGACGCCCGCAGCAGCCCAAACTGTCAGTTGATGCAACAGAGAGAAAGTAAGAAAAAGAGCAAAAATAGAAAGGGACGGAAAGAGAGAAACAAGGAGGAAATGGAAGAAAAAGTTAACGAAAGAGAGAAAAAGAGCGAATCAGAGTGGAAATTGGAGAAAAAAGAATCCAAAGAGCATCCATAAGGCTTTGCTACTTGTCCCCGCGAATTAGATCGGGGAGCCATCCTCCCTTCTGTCATTCGTCTCTTTCTCTCTCTCTCCCTCCCTCTCTTTCTGTCTCGCGTTCTATTCATCTACTTCTCTCGTTATTCTCATCTGTTGTTTTTGCATTCTATTTGACTCACTCCTCATCCGGCGTCTCTCTTTTCGCGGTTGCTCGTTCACCGTATGGCTGTAAACTCTGGGGATTTACCGATTCGTGGACACGTTTACATCCACGCGAAATATTTTCGCTCCTTTGCATGCAGCATCAGCTCACGAGCTTTTTGCCTCGTACAGAAAGACCGTGGCTCAACCAAAATTGCGGGAGTACAGAGCGAGAGAAAGAGAGAAGAAAAGGAAACAGAAAAAGCGAGTACGTTCCGTGGAGTATATTTATGCATTCGGAGGATTTCCGCAACGTCAACCCTTTATACTTATAGTTGTACGTCAGTATATGTATATATTAGTGTTAAAATTTGTGTCCACCCTCCCCCAACGATGAAACGAAGAGGGTGAAGAAGAGAAGTTACGCGCTGCTGTGATTGAGACGACGCGAGAGATCCCGAAAGCTGGTGCAAGCGGAAGAAAAGAGAAAGAGGTTGCGAAGAATTATGTCCCAGCAATTATTTATGTATAACGCGCGGGACAAGCTCCTTCTCCCTCTTTTTTGATTCCGCCAATAAAGCGCGTTATGTGAAAACACTGTATGTTACGAATTTACCAATTTTATCGCTTTTCTTTGATGCAATTAATGATTGCAGAGAAAAAAATGAACTTGCTCGACTTTATCCTTTGAAGCAATCTACTCCGTGAATTTGATGTCAGTTTTTATCGTAAAAAGTAACGTCAAATAACATTGGAATGTGTAAAAAGGTTTATATTCCAAAGGAAAAATGTTCGCAATTATAATACTCAACGTGGCATTGAAATTATCGACTTTTGTCACAGTTGGAATGAAATTTTATTGGTGTCACAAACATTTATCATAATATTCAAATCTTTTTCATTCTCAAGTCATAAAAAATTTTCTTTCAAATGAAACGACAGGGATCCTTATACGTTTATTGTCTAAGAAGACGATGACACAAAAATTTTTGAAAACGAGTATTTGATTGGCATAAACCAGATTGAAAATAAAACGTCGAGAGAGAAAAAGAAAGAGAGAGAGAGAGAGAGAGCAATAAAAAATAAGTTTAATGGTCGGAAGCGTGTCAAAGCGAAACTCATCTAGCTCGTCGACCACTTTATAACGTGTTCACATCCCGGTGAACCACTAATAATGTTCTGCGCAATATAGTGTGTATAGTTAGCCACTTCTTTTTCCATATACTTCGGCATATACATCAGCCCATTACATATATACATATGTATGCCTGTATAAAGTGAGAAATTTCTCGACTCATAAATCCTTGGTAGCTCCCCGATTACAAAATCACCATCTACACATGTTATGGTCCTCATACGATTGAGAGGGTGAACAACTGGTACGATAACAAACTTGCATTCGATAACTGATAAGAAAGAATATTGAGAAGCCAGACGTTCGAGTGTTAAACAAATTCCTATCGAAAACTAAGGTGCTCGGTTGTGCTTCGTATGGGATATTCCTCGTGTAGAAGGAAGATTTTCAACTAAAAAACATTTTACGGAGCTGTGATATATTATTTTGCGATAGTTGCTGAGCTTGTTTTAATTTTTTATGAAGAAACGAAAGCTTACATTTTTCAATTGATTTTTTCAAATTCCTGATCAAAATAATAAATAGACTTTTAAATTAAAGCCTCTGGAGGATTATTCTAGCGCGTGCGAAATACCTCGTGTTTATGATGTGAGAATGTGAAAACATATTAAAATTATGCTGACAACCAGTTTTACAGGGTAAGTCGTTTCTTTTTCGCCATTGAACATTGCGCAAATTATCAGATCATTCGCACCAATGATCGATTGACTAATTAGAAATGCTAGAGCAAGAAATCATCTTGTGAAATTCCATAAGATTTCTCGCAACTTGACTGGTGACAAGTATTCCTGAATCTTGCCACCTCATTTTATTACTGAGGGGTATGTACGATTAATGCTTGTCTTGTTTGTGGTAACTTTGTAATGTACTTTGATGTATTTTAGGTGCAGATTTCAACGTTTTTTCATTGGACATTTCGTTAATGAAGACAGCAAAGATTTCTTTTTGACATTTCATTATCAATTCTCTGCCATGTCTCTTGATACTTTAAAAATAGACAAAGATTCCGTATTTATCGCTATTTTGCTATTTGCTAGAGTTTGGTTTTGGAATTTGTTAAGTCAATTCCTGAAATGAGGGATGCATGAGAACTTTGTCTCTTCATGGTCTTAATACGTGCCAACATTTTTGGCGGTGCTGAAAATACCACCAACAAATTTATTTGAAGTTCTACGACCATGTCAGCTTCAATATAATCAAATCCGCATTTTTTAATCGGTCATACTACAAGAATATCCATGTCGTTGAAGCTGATTGACCGTAAACATCCGTAAAAATTAATGGAAGGTCTGTGAAAGTTTTGTATAAGAAAACTTACGGATGAGGCGGTGGTGCGTGAAAAGCTGCAGCAGCCGCTGCAGCGGCGGCCGCGTGATGTTCCCACGCGGCTGCTGCAGCGGCCGCGGCTGCGGCTGGATGTGGCGGCGGGGGCGGTCCATGATGTGTATGAAACGGCGACGGTGGAGGCGGCCCGTGATGCGGATGAGGGTGAAAGGCAGCATGAAAGGCCGAGTGGGGATGATGAGGTGGTGGCGGCGGTGGTAAGAGCGAGAATGCCTCTTGATGATAGGCCACCTCCTTCTCCGGCATTTTGAAACACGTTGCTTTATCTAATAATCTTGAATCGTAGTTACGAGAAAAGCGACGACGACGATCATCACCGTCGAAGTGCCGCAAATTACGTTGACGCCAATTTTTGTCGCGTCCCTTAGTATCCAATTGTTGGTTCAACGTCAGGGCAACGTTCGAAAGATAATCGGACTTTGCAGCATTACTAGCAAAATGACGGTCTCGTTGGTCCTGATGACAATTTTCGGCATAGTCCAAACTGTATAATGATCCTGGATTTAATCGTACAGCACCAAAATCTGTTCGACCGTAACTACCAAATGAATCAACGAAGTGTACTTTTCTAGTATCTTCGCTAATTTCACTATCGATTGAACTTTTGATTCTTTGGTTTCTGACGATTTCCTCTATGTGCCGATAATAAGATAAATTTGAACGATCGTACGGTGAAATGTATGATACCGGAATAATCGGTTGGTGTATCAACTGCTGTCTTTGCTGGATCGTACGAGAGTCGGTCGAATCAATGCAATCGATACTCTCGACGTCTACATGCTCATTCTCGTCGCTCACCAAACCCGCTGAAACGACGATCTCGTCTCTCGTCACACACCAACGTGAACATCCCGCATCACCGTGCCCGTCGCTGTCGCGACGCCGCGAAGAACTAATTCTGACAGGTGTCTTCTTCTTTTTATACCTTCGACTAGCGATCCGATGCGATCTGATGCAAACCTTGACCTTGTCTTATCCCGTGTAATTTTCACTCCTTCTATTTTTAACAGCTATCTTACTTCAGTAATTGTAAGACGCTTAAACTTCTCCACTTGATGATTCGTTTCGACGACCGAAGATTATCTTCTTCCCCTACAAACACTCACCTCACTCACTTGGTTTTACACGATTATACGCACGTGGAAGGGCAATTAAAAACGAAAACAAACATGAATATCCGTCACAACGAATCCGTTCACTATCCACTCAATCTTTCAAATTACGAAGAAGATTAAAAATTCGCTCGCACGATACTTTATCCTTCAAATCCTCACTTAGGCTCTGCTTGTCTCTGCACTTAATTGTAACACTTGACAAAATGATAATGCACGGTCATTTGCCTAAAGAGACTCCGGTAAAAGGCAACAGATACACGTGATTTATTCTCCGATAATGTTCGCGACTTAAACTTCTTTAGCTGTTTTGAATGTAGTTATTCCCGCGCAATCCTCATCCGTCGGATAATCCGTTGGTATTTGTCCGTTATTGCGTATTATTTTCAATTTTTTTTTTTTTCACTAATTAGACACAATCATCGAACGTCCGTTCGCATTAGTTGGATAAATTCTATAATTAAGAAATTCGCGCGCACCGTGTCATCGATAACAAGATTATTTAAACGGGTCTAGAAAAACGGTGTTACTGTCACGGTGTTTATCCTCTGACGGGTATGGCGGTACTGGAGTGTGTTCACCAAGTGACGAGTGACGACGAGGGGTACGGTGGCGCGGCGGGTTGTGGCGAGTTGAAGCACCACCGAGGCGTGCATTTGCCCATCGGTGGGCGTGCGACGAAGAGGCCGCGAGTGAGTACCAAATTCTAAAATAAATGAGTGCGAGTGAGAAAGCTTTGGTCCGAGTCTCGTGGCATCTTTGGCTCACAATACGTGAGCAACGGAGGGAGAAAGAACGACAGGGAAGGAGAAAGAAAGAGAAACAAAAACGTTGTACAGAATCGACGATGATGCCGTGAGATGGTGGGGAGAAAAGTTTGGCTGAGTGTGGGTAATACACATGGTTGTATGTGTAAATCCCGAGGGGAAGTTAGAAAGATGGAAATAATAGCTATTGAAAGTGGTGGAAGAAGGAAAGAGAGATGTAGAACGAAAAAAGAAAAAGAAGGTCTTTATAGCTTGGTTCGATTGTGAGTAAGAGAAAGTAAGAAAAAGAGAGAGAGCGAGAGAGAGAGAGAGGAAGAAGGATAGAAGATCGAAAGGTCCAACGATTCAGCGTCGAGGGGAAGATGGGAAAGAAAGAGAGAGAGAGCAAGGCGAGAGAGAACGCGTGTCAGCTCGACAACTCAACTAGCACCGCGCAGAGCACCCACAGGTCTCTAACGCCCCGATGCTTTTCTCCTGCTCTGTCTCTTTTTCTCTCCACAGATGAATAGCCGGAGCGGAACGAAGAGAGGAAAAGAGCGAGAGAGAGGGTAACATCTCTCCGAATTCCTAGCCTCTCGCCTCGTTCCTCCTCCTTTATAACGTGTATGTTAGACCCTTATTAACTCATTCTCTCTCGTACAGCGGGCGTCGTTGATCTTTCGTAATTTGAATGTTTGTCGGATCTCCAGGATTTTATAATATGAAATTATTCGTGACGAAGGAAATTTTATTCGACAGTTTTATCGGATATTTATTACGGTGAAAATAAAAACGAAGAAACAAATTTCTCGGAATAGGAATTATAGGATTGTCGCGACAGGCGATGTGATATACACATTTTTTCGTATACATCTATAACGGATATTTTAATTTCAAACTTTTTTTTTTTTTTCTAGTAATGGCAAATTTTTTCCGATTGCTTTGCCGGCTATGATAATTGAGTTGCCGTTCTTTGTAAAATGACTAAAACCAATATATACCAAGGACCAATATGGTCGTTGGATCAAATCGAATAAAATTATCATTCGATTGGCAATTCTCTATTTTGGCTTATCTTATTTTTCTTAAGTCTGCATGACGATATCTTTTAAACACAGTTTGGCCATCGGTTGCTCCGGCTCCAAACTTTAGCGCCTCCATCTCTTCTTTTCGTTAAAAGGGACTGGTAGCACTTTATGTGCCATAAGCCACGGTCGACAGCACCGCGCACCATTGAATGTTTCGTGGCAATAGATTTCTCGTCCGATTGAAGAATCTCGATTTCCGGTGATGTCGTACTTGAGCCCGTGCTACAGAAAAGTTCTATTCCAGTCAAAGATCTCAGCGGACTCCGAGAACAACATATTTTCCTTTCATCGTGCAAGATTCTCGAATGTCCCACTGTGTGCTACACAAGAGAGTTGCGATCACGCGCTGTCCACTAGTGAAAAGTGTCCTTTTTAGCGGGATTCGGTCCGCAGGTCAATCCCTGTTCCGTTTTCGTGTTATCCTCTCTGTCAACGTGTCTCTTTCCTTTTTCTCGTTTTTTTTTTTTTCCTTCAAACTCCTCCCCCAATCGTTCGGTAACTTTCTCAACGGCTTTTCGACTTTTTGTTTCCAAACGAGCACATGTTACAAAGAAGACTCCCGAGAATTGTACCGTCGTCATCGGGAGGAATTTGAGAAGGACCCCAGCAAACTTTTGTCTTAAGTTGTTTCAGTCCTTGAAGCATACATATTTGGGCAACCATTTCTTTTTGGTCCTTCTTCACCACCGGAAGTCTCACACATGGAAAATATATCGCAAATTTGCCCCGACTCCCATATGGACCATCATAATTTCCGCCTTTTCCCTTAATAGTGGATTATGAAAACTCTCTGACGGTTTAACGTTCATCATTAGTAACGAATAAAATGAAAATCAGGGCGATTTTATCGTTCCTTCATTAATAAAAAAAAATCGAAATTTCTATTCTATCAAACTCAATATTTCTGGAAATGTACAGTAAAGTATCTGCACTATATTTGTGTCGAGTGAATTTCGGTTACACTAGCTGTTCTAATTAGCATTCAATGAAATGGTTATATCTCTGCATCAATCAGAACTTAATAAGCAAAAGCTTCTGCTAAGTATTCCTGTTACAAATGATAATAATGTGCTCCATGATGAATAAGAACGAAAGTCATTCCAGTAAACAATCAATTATGTTGATGATTCTCCAAGGCCGAATTACACGAGCGTAGAAAAAGCGTGTCAATAGGACGGTCCAATAATAACAGGAGCGGTGTACCTTTGCCGAAGCGAAAACCCCGAAAATAATCGTCTTTTGTCCAGAGAGAAAGTGACCTATCAAGGATGTAGAGAAAGAGCAAAAGAGAGAGAGAGAGAGAGAGAGAAATGGAAGGATCGAGATGTGAAACAAGAAGGTTCTACGGTCCTATGGATCTTCGATAATCACTGGTATAAGAAGAACGAGGTGCATAGAGTCATTAACTAGCCCGTCGGCTCGTTGCGGTCGTCCGCCAAGAGAACTTAAGGTGGGGGCAGACCAACAGACACACGCGCATCCAACAATTTTCCCTCTCTCTCTCTCTCTCTCTCTCTCTCTCCTTCTTCCTCTATCACTCTCTTTCACCCATGCTCGCGAGGATCTCTCTTCACTCTCCAATCTCAAGCTCCTTCTTCATCGCTCGCCCTTCTTTTCCACTTCTCGGATGGTCCGGGCGCGTCTTTCGTGCTCGCATCTTCTCACTTCGTCGCCAAACACCCGGACCAGCTCATTATTTTGTTGATTTTGGGCCTCGACGCGTTCCTCCCACCATAGCCGTCAATCCAACCTTCACCATGTCCCCTTCTCGCTTGTGCACATAGAGTTTCATCTCTTTCTCGCCCTTTATCTCTCACTCACTCACTCTCCTCCACGATGATTGGGAAGGCTCGCTTGCTGTGTGCCGTTTGCCGCTACCTAATTACCGTCGAACGATCGCGGAGGGCCCTGAGACGAAATCAGGATATTCTACTCCTTCGTCCCGGGACCAATCGCGTCCATGCACGCCGTACGACATGGTGCAGTTCAACCGATGATTTCGTCGTTCCGAGACCCAGTGGGTTTCAAAAGTCCCTCTTCTGATCTTTTGGTCACTCTTAGTTTAAACATAAACATATCTATATTTATGTATAGCTATCCTCGATTATACTGTCCCTTCTAGCCGCCTCAGAGAGCGCCCGAGCATCGATGTTTCTCGCAATCCTTCATAGCCTCCATTTAGCACACCGGATGTTTCTCCTAAATGGACCGTGCCCTAATTGGACTGCATCGCACCCAAGAGCGACGGAGAGAAAGGCAAGTCACTTTAGCTATACGCACTTTCCTACTTTATTCTCTTTCTTTCTCATCTCGTACCCTGAAACTGGTTCTCTGGATGAACGAACGGACTTTTTGTATATCCTAGAGATAATTAGCAACTTTTGATACTCAATTTTTCAAAGACTATTAAACTAGGTTCGATTAGTAGTTTGATTTCCGCGATTACTTCTGCAGCTAATGATAATTTTGCACCTCTTACCACTCTAACATCTAACGGACATCAATTACATGGTGCAGTTGACTTCCCAATGACAATTCTTCCGTGAAGAAGCCATAGCAGGCAAAAGCATGAGTTCCTTAATCTTGATTCATTACGGCTTCTTCGAATGAGGATGCAAGTCAAGGGTTTGTAACTTATGAATAGCTCATCAGTGTGGTTTCAAGTTACACAGTATTATTTATATTACATCGTTACAGTTACACAGTTTGCAAACTCATTGACGAAGCAGGCACTCATCCGACACCTATGACGATTCATACAGTTATTTTTCCATCCAGTTTAGGTTCAGGAGAAAATAGAAAAAAATGGCAGGACGAAGTCATGATTTTTTTTCCTACGCGATAAGAGTCTCGGAATCAAGACAATATGAAGGTGATAATAATCTCGGAAAATGATAGTGATCAGCGGCAATTAATTTGTGTCTTGAAAACCCATAATCGAAGGAAGAAATGTTTTGAGTGTCAAAATCCTAAATACAAATACAAGTAATCAACACCGTCTCAGGTGAGAGCCGTGCATATTATATGCAGCGTTTTAAACATGTCAAGAATATACACAAGAAAACGTAGAATACGGTGTATGAGGAGAGTTTGTCCTCTTAACTCCGTGCGGTGAGTGTGCTGTTTGCACAAACACTGAAAAATATCTCTACTAATATATGTGTACATAGATACGTTGTGGGAGCAAAATCTTCTGGTAGTTGATGCACGTGGTTGAAAGTCTCGCCCGAAGGTGGTCGACGGTAAACACGAGTTCATTGGATGTGAGCAAGGTGTACGGAAGGTATAAAGAAGAGGTAAGAATGGGAAAAGGAAAGAGGAGGTTGTATACAGTGGCGAATGCACTTGACTTTCAGCAGCGGTGCGGCAATCGAGGAACACGCGAAAGGGTTTGATGGTTGACGTGAGCGAGTGAAGCCAAGTCAAGAAGGAGAAAAGAGAGCTCGCTTAAAGTGGAATGACTGGAGGACACGGGGGCAAAATGGGGAAGGAGAGGCTGGGGCAAAGGGGGTAAAAGAGCTTCTGGACAAGAGACACGGGTGGCCGGGCGCGGTCAAGAGATCCCGCGCATCAAAACCAACTCGTAACAACTAAGCTGACCAATCGATGATCCAGCGTGCGCGCTCGTAGCAAAAAGCGGTTACCTTCGGCTTCATGGTAGCCCCGTGTAATCCGGTGTGTTAACGAAAAAACGAGGCACGTATCGCGGCATCCCACCACGGCATAAGCACATCCAGGGTAGTGCATCGCCTCGGAGCCGCGGTGAGCGCGAGAATCTGCTGCTGTGGCAACATCGCCAACCGCCTTCTTCATCTTTCTCTCTTTTTAAGTATCTTACCTTTTTCTTTGCTCAATCCTCTCGCGTTTCTTCTCCAAGTTCTACATGTCTTCCTCTTTCTCTTTCCTTGCCTCGCGAATAAGACGCTTAAGCGAATCCCTCAAACGGCAAGGGACCTGTCCCTTATTCTTGCACACGTCTTGTCGATCATCGCGAGAAAGTGCTCATTGCTCAACTAGTTATAGTAGTGTCCAAAAGACTAAACTACACATAGATCAGTATGTTGAACACGTGTTTAGATGATCCAATGACCAGTAGTTGCTGCCTTAACTTTGAAGAGCAATTCCATTTTGCAACGGGTAAAATTTGATGAATCGACAACTGGGTGTGTCCTTAGAAATGTCGCCAATTGTAACAATGGAAGCCACACTGAATAAAAATTATTTCATGAATAGAATTATTCATTGTTTTATTTCGCATCAGAATGAATACTTGATACGAGAAGAAGTAAACGATTCTATTTGTTTTTCTTTCTTTGATTATATTGCCCGAAGTACTCGCTAATCATCATAAACCTCTTTGTCACACGTCACGTAAGAGCCCCTAGATGAAAAAGAGTTTGTGTTTGTTCCAAGAATTCGATGAAGACACAAGTCAACAATGCCTCCCGCGAATACCCTGAAGAAGTTTTCATCGTTCCACATGCTGTGGTAAATAAAATTGTCGTTCCGCGATATATGCGGTGGAGCTCCTATCCGATGGCAGGCACCAGAGGGAACGAATGGAAGGAACCCTCTGCATCCGTATACATATGTATAATCCTTTTTCTTTTATGAAGATCGTGCTGGGGTACAGCCTCCCCTTCTTTCTCGTGTTGTTCCCGGCGTTTCTTTCTCGCCGGGGTCCCTTCGAAAGAGAGTGAGCTATATAAGCGAGAAAAGATGTATGGAGAAGAGAGGGAAGAATGGGCCGTGCCAAGGATGGAATAGGTTACAGGGGGGCCTACCGCGAGGTACCTGTTGGTCAGGTGGAAGACCCCACTCTTTTCAACTGACCAGCTTGCCGTACACACGAGATTTACGAATCTCTCTTCTCCTTCTATCTCTTCGAATTTCTCACCGTTTCTTCCTCTTCTCCATCTTCTTCTTCTTCTTTACCTTCATCTTCCAACTCCTCCATCCTCTCCTTCTTTTCTTTCCCCTTTATCCTTCGCCTCTCGCCTTCTTGGTCACTTCCATCCCCGTTTCGTTGGCAAACTCCTGCCTGCGGGTTCGATGAGCAGTCACGTATCATGCACGGCACGCTTTCATCTCTTCTCTCGGTACTTTTCACCCTCTCCTTACCCGTTTGCAGCTTCGAGCCTGTCTCCGTTATCAGTGGCTAGCATAATGATGACATAGTACACGATGCGTGTACCATGTGAGTGTTGACTGGTGGGACGGCATGTTATTTTCTACACACAAAAGGCGTTGAACGTTGATGATTCCAAAAAGGCTACCATAATCGATGTTCATGGGTATATGAATCTGGGGATATGTCATTGCGTAGAAAAAGGTGCCATCAATCAGCCTTTATTTCATTAGAAAGAGCAAACAACCTACTGCATTCTCTTATCTAATACGCTCTAACAACGTAGTCCAAGTGTGCAAAAGCCGAAAAACTTTCAGAGTGCAAGAAAAGTCATCATTAACGAAAATGCCGAAATTCTGAACCACGAAAATTCGTAATACGAGTGCTTCTCCGCTATTCGTGACTTCCAAGAAGACGAGGGTGGGTGCAGCAGCAACAAGTGAGGGGTCGGTTTTGATGATGCGGTGATTCTGGTGCGGCGAGAACGACTGGACCCCTGGTTCACGAGCTGGTCCCCGGCTTTTTCGAGAGGACCCCCGCAGTTCGGGCTCATTAACCGCCTCCTTCTCGAACGAGAAAAGAGACAGAGAAAAACCTTCACAGGTCTGTAAGTTCGAAGATGTGTTGACCGGGTCTACTCGTTGCTTGTACACTAATGGAGACCCAGTATGCGTTAAGAAGTTAACATACACATGCCTGCCTATAAACGCATTGGTGTATGGGTGTGTTTGAAACGCAACGCGCCCTCCGGTTTCTCTTTTCTCGATGCTCGGACTCATCAGGTAGGAAAGGAGCCGCCTGGGCCGACACGCAGGGCGCTAGGCATCGGGTTAGTCGTCTCGTCGAGCTGCCGCTTATGTTGCTCCAGGCAACGAGAAAAAGAGGGAGAGAGAGAGGAAGAATGAGTGAAAGAGACGCGTATATACTATATGGTGCCAGCAAATCTTAAGAAAAAGGAAGCAAAAGAAGATGAAGAGGAATATACAACAAACGAGCGTGTGTATATGTGAACGCAAGAATACATCTACAGAAAGCTCGTGTCCTAGGTTCGTTGAAGCTGAGAATTTCTCCCCCGCACCAACGCCCTCGCTGCCGCCCGTAGACTCTCGACCTGGACCATTATTCGACCTGACGAGATAATTTGTTCCTCGTTTCTCGGGATTTTATACCCAAAGAAAACGCGTCAGATTGCTTGCGTTTGGCTGTCTACTAGGGGTTCATGTGTATATAAATGTGGGTGAAAGAGAAAGAAAGGAGTATGGGTCAGTTAAGGCGTTTCAACGTTTCCAACACCGATATAGTCATTTCGCAGCGTGAGATGCTCTACGCTAAGAACAAATATATACATGTCATTATAATCTGCCAACTTTAACAAAACGAAGATGAAATGTGTAAGAAAAGGGAAGAAAGATGTCGGTTTAACGATAACAAGATTCTGTCCATCGTCAGCCAGTTGGTATCTCAGTTCCTTGTTATTGAGGATGATCGTAGACACTTTTGCGGGCGTGGGAAAATCACGAGAATTCTGTTTGCGTTACAAAGAAGCACCAAAGACGAAGGTAACATCGGATTATATTGGCCAAAGAAAATACTCGTGCGTTTATGCTTCCAAAGGCATGAAATAATTAAGTTTTTGTTACTCCATTGAGATGACACGAGCCAAGAAAATTACTTTTTTCATTATTTCCGTTCAATGACATTGGATAACGATTGCGACTAAATGATAGACGGATTGGGACTAAAGATGTTTTCTTTTTCTTTCCTGAGGTCCTTATCAGATTTTTTCGAAACTGTTCAGACGGATACTTCGAGACGTGGATCGAACTTTTTGACGAGTCACTAAACACAATTATAGCGATGAATATTTATTAAGATAACAAGTAGTTCCGGAGAATCGGGAAGTTGCATAAATGAAACGCAGCTATATAGTTTGTTGAAACAACCTCGCCAAGTAGAAAATCCGCAAAATTTTATGCGGATTGTCAACACATTTCTTTTTTGCAAATCATACTCTTGCCGGAACGAATACAAAATTTTCAACAGTATCGAGCTTCATAAGTCCCAAGGGCCAGGAATTAAATCTTAATTGCTTCGCTACCAGACGAGTTAATAGTTCAGACATTTTGTGCGATGACTAGCAAGTATTTGATCAGCCTCTAAATGCGCGTAATTCCTTTTAGATGAGGATGGACCGAATACGCAAAAATAACAACATAAACTAATACAGTTCCATTTTGAGATATCTTAAAACTCTATTTCGAGCACAAAAAATGAATTTGTTTTTTCGAAACTACGCCTAATTGAGTAGAATTTTTTGAGGTTACATCCAATTTGGAAAACTAATTCAAAGTTTTGTGAGTTAAGTCAAGTTAGTGAAAAACTTAGGAGGACATGATGATGGGAAAAGAATGAGGGCACGTGAGTGCAGGGCCGACAGGTTGGTCGGTTCGCCACCCGGAGGCGCCCCAAGGTGGCCGTTTGCTCGCGCGTCTCGATCCTGCTCTGGTCCAACTTGAACGAGACGAAGATGGCGCGAGTGTGGAGACGGCAATGTATGCAAGTAAGACAGGATATGAAAACGAGAGAAATGGAGAGAGAAATAAAGAGAGAGTGGGAGAGAGAGAGAGAGAGCATAAGAGCTCGAGAAAGAGAAAGAGAAAGAGACTGGACCGAAGGAACATGGTGGCCTCGCCCCCACGCGAAGACCTCCGACGATGGAGACGCGAAACTCCAAGCTCGCCACGAAACGAGTCCTCTCTCTTTCTCTCTCGTCTCTTCTTTTTCTTGCGTTAGCGCTCTCACGCCGCCAAAACGACATCCGCCCTCGGCCAGATCCAAACTTCTTGGTTATGGACCAAACTCTGATCTCGGTCGCGTTCGGTTTATTTCGGCTCCGCTCGGATCTCGACGCTCAGTCCCGTACGCCTCACGCGCACTCGTAACTAATGACTCAATTAATCCTGCTTTTCGCTCGGTTCACCCCATACAACGGACTTGGCTCACTCTTACCGTCTCTCCCCCTCCCTCCCTCCGTTCCTCTCTCGCTCTCTCTCTCTTCATCTATCTCTGTCTCCTCCGATCCTGTATTAATCTGCTATATACATATAGCTCGTTTTACATCTCTCTCTCTCTCTCTCTCTCTCGTTCTCAAGTACCGTTCGTTTGTCACTCTGGCCAATACGTGGAGGATACTTGCCAAACATGTTGTTTAACTTTGCCCATTACGCGTGTTGATTCAGCGTAAATCTCACTCGTTTTTGAAAACCTTGCATCCGCAAGTGTTGAAACACGAGACAAAAAAAAAACCGACAGATTCCATACGATTTTATTTTGAGTTTATCTACAATTTATACAAAATTATTTCGGACCATTAAAACTGTCAGAGAACACGAGATATTCGTTTGGAGGTATAAAGAAAACTTCACCAAATTCGTGATTAATCATCGTAGCTTATAAAAACACCTCTCCGATACTCATAATTTTCTTCAAATCAAATTTTAGGGTGGAAAGCCAAGGTATTTCCATAATTTAAACTGACGTCTAAATTACAATGCTTTCCCGGAAAATAAGAGAAAGCTAAACATTTAATTACAACAATTCTGGATAAGCTTTTTGTTTTATGTTATTATTATGATTTCTTTCATCATCCCCTTCACATTTATAATTGGCTTCTTCCGTAATTTTCATCATTACTTTTTTTCTACCAATTCCCCGCCAGTTATTTTATTATTTACCCTTGCATGTCGCTTTCGAGTCTTCTCTACCAGCTGATGCTGGGCGCGTCTACCCCAAGAGTCCTCTAATCATGGTCGAAAATACCGACGATGAATTTTACCTTTGCCCTTATATTGTGCAGACCGAACGAGGCAGAGGATAGAGACGTTTTTCGTTCTCATTGCGAGTGTACGTGTGCCCAAAAGCTTCCTCTTTATTATATATCTATATATGTATATATAGTTTTAAAAGTTATGGTTTTGGGACTAGAAATATATAGATATATATGGAATAATAACATATACGATAAGAGTGAGCGTGCGTTTGAACCGACGAAACAGCTTCGTGCCGCCTCGGCATCCTTACTCATATACATTCTATATCGTGTTATTATAAAAGCCGGACGGAAACGCCGCGCGGGGGTATTTCAAAACGAATATATAGATATATATTATATGATATATATAGACGACCAAATGTGGTCCATGGGCGAAAAACTCCACGCGCCGTAATTGGATATAACGCGAAGAGGCCGCGATGAGGTGGAGGAACCCGCCGCTGTTTCGTTTCTATAATATATATCTTTTTTTTCCACATACATATAAAAATTGGTGGAAATTTGAACCACTTGTCTTTTGGCCAGCCGGAGCCTATAAGATAGGTTTGACGTTTGAAATCTAAATTTTCCATTGTATCGTATTGTTTTCTAATTTTGTTTATAAATGATTTTAATTCTTAAGCAAGTATGATTGGATTCCAGGGGTCAAGGGAGAGCTTAAATTTAAAAATTCTCTCAGTTATTCTGATTCGTTTTGAATATTCGCGTTTTTTTATTGTCATTCTTTCTAATTTTTCACCATCATGGTAAATAATTAAGTTAAAAGTATGCAAATTGGAGAATTAAATCCTCAACGACTATGGAGTCATAGAATAGTTTTGTCAAACGCATCGGTTGTCATGCACGATTCTGTCAAATATGTCAGTGCTATACCCGTTTTTACCAAAAATTCAAACCTTCGCGTTACGTAGAGTTCGATCTATACTGTAAAGTTATAGTTTTCAATTTGTTCAATGACCTCAGTTTGATGCATGATTATAAAAAATGTGCTTAGTGAACTTCCGGTAGAATTTCTCCATTCGACAACATGCTCTCACGATAGAAAACCCTCGAATCCGCAAATTAGTTACGCAATAATATCAGAAGTTTGATTTCGAACATTGAATTCGTCGCAATGATCTTTGTGACAATGCTAAACCGGTTTTTCTATTTGCAGTCAAAACAGTTTGAATCAACAAGAAATAACATACGATAAAAAAATTTATTCGCTCGTCGTAAGTCTGGTGAATATAATATTATTTCGAGAGTAGAATAATGGTCAAAATTTTCAGGAATTCGACTATATTTCGTTTGTGCTGTATAGACGGTCAGGCTGTGGACCTACTTTGCTAAAAAACCGACGCGCCGGTAAAAAGCAAAACTCGCTTGTTTTTTTATACTTACAGAATCTTTCGGAATGAACAACTCATGTTCGTACTCTCTCTTCTTCTCTTTCTCTCTGGTGCCATTTCTTCGTGGTCTAGAAAATTCACTCTCGTCGTCACTCGCTATTTCGTAAATATATATGTATATTTACTGCGTTGTAACGCGGTCACTGAAACAAATTCGTTTACGAGCTAGTGCGTCTCCAACGCCAATCCGGTCGCACACGCGCTGCCTTATATTCCGAGGTACAAAAGAGTAAGAGAAGAACTGCAAAACAATCGAAGCTGCTTTGCCATTTACCGCCCCGTCAATCTTTTCTCATCTTCTCTCATTCTCACAGCTTCTTTCTTCCTTCTTCAATATCATCTCCTCTTTTTCTCCTTCTACTTAAATTGATGACGAGCGAAATAATTCGTGATCGAGGACAAGATCTTTCGACAAATATGTCTCTTGCATGTTTGATACTGGAGTTGAAAAGGCATGGAAGAAAAGATTTCAACATTGAAGATCAATTTTAACGTTGAAGAGTGTCGATGACTTCATTTGATTTTACAAGACTTTTGCTTGATCGAATTGACACGTGTCAATAAAACTGTTCGACATTTTCGTGATTATTTTGGAAACCCTCTGAAATTAGAACTGTGGATTTTAATTAAGATCATATTGTTGTTTGGAATCCCTTTTCTCAGAATGTTTCAATGATAACACGTACAAACTTTTTTGAGGGAATAAAATGCTGCGAAATAACTTTAGTCAGATTTTTTCTGAGATATACTTTTTCATTTGGCGACCACGGTATTTCAATGACTGGTTGGCCAATTTGAGTTTGATACAAAATGAAAAAGAAGATGAAAAACTGAAACTGTCGTGGAAAAGAAAAATAGACATCGGTAGATCATTTGTTTCGAACTCCCATTTTTTCCGACAGTTTCCAACGTTCTCTTTATTTCGAACAGGGTAAAATTTCGAAGAGAATGGTTCGGTGTATATTTATCCACGTTGGTTAAGAAAAAAAATGGCCCTTTACTCGTTTTTCCCCATACATATGATCCCCGAAAGGTTGCGAGAAGAAAACTTTCGAATTTGCACAATGAAAATGATGAATACCATGAAAATCGCTCGTGGTACTTAATCATTAAGGGGAAAAAAGAGAACAACTGAGAAGTCATGACCGAAGAGCTTGTAAAAGATGAAGAAAAGCGGTGGGTTCCACAGGATGTGGGAAAAGTTAGTCGAGCTGGCGTTATTCGTGTATGGCTAAGTATATTAGTCGTAGTCGTTTTCAATGTATAGATATATAAAAATATATACATCTTAGTCTTTGGCCATCAGCAAGTGTCGCGTGCGTCCTCCGGCACCTTACAGGTAATAAACTTGTAATGGGACTGGCCGCCGGATTTACAGTCCAATTCGTCGCGCCTTTCCTGGACGCTCCCAGAATCCTTCGAGTTTCTTCATTGCTTTTTTTTTTTACCTCATTCTCCTCTTTATCCTCGTATTCTCTTATACCTCATCTTGTTTCCTGCGAAAGGACACTGAGCAGAACACCGCGGATGGCAAATCTCCGCGGGGGGTGTTCGACCTTCGAATCAGCACGATGTCGAGTCCGGGCGGTCCCCCGAACTCGAAAAAGCTCTCTCGTCACCCCCTGCGCCCTCACTCTTCGTTTCTTTCAACGAAAAAATTCCTTTCAACTCTAATTTCTACGAGAAGGAGAAAAAGATCAATGAAAGATACAAGAATAAAAGGACTAGCCAAAAAAATCGAAGAAATTCTTACGAAAAAGCTCGGCTTGCATCTCCGAGAAGGTTTATTAGGGGGCTGAAGTAAATTATCAAAATTTTCATCACTGACCCTTCCATCAGTCAGTTCTCTATTTAAATTAAACATTTCCGATAGCTTGTGCATTTAAAAAACCGAGTAAAGTTTCTTGAAGTTAACGAATTGAGGAGCGTGAAGAATTTTGAGGTTAAGAGAAGTCCCGAAAGTAAAAGAGCACGCGAAAGAGCTGCTGTCAAAAACCGTGGGGGTGCTACATCGAATCCCATACCCGTTTCCTTCACTTTTTTTCTTTTTTCTCGACTTCTTTCTCTCTCTCTTTCTCTCCTTTCGTTGATTCTTACGGTTCCTTCCCTGGACTGCGAGAGTCTCAATAAATTTACAAGGTTACCTGAGAAAAAAGACGAAGGTTGCGTACTTTCGACTCTTCCGATTCGATAAAATCGTGGTCGCCTCTTTTGGTTAATATACTCATGCATTTCGTAATCTTTTTAACAATATATTCGTTCAACTAAAGTTTCAAACAGTTTGAAAAATAAGTTTCCGAGGACCAAAAATTTGCGTACAAGAAAAAATGTTTCTTGAACAAAATTCCATTTAATTGGACGAAAAACGATTTTGCCAACTATTTTAGTTGGCGAATTTCATTAAAGCTCAGCAAAAAATAGTTGGATTCTCGATTTGTAGTCTAACTGAAGAAAAATCCTTGTTGGCGAACGTCGTCGCACATGATAACGATTTTTCAAAAAAACTTTTTCCAGAACTAACATTGATTGTTCCCCTTGGCGATCAGATTGCAAACAATTCCACTAGAGCCTCCTCCAGCACCCGCCCCTAAATCAGTAGAAACCAAACTTTCAATCTGACGGTTCAGAATCATGGACCACTTTTCCGAAGGTGATCAGTCACACGTACAGATTTAAAAAAAAAACGAAAAAAATGATTGCTAGTGCTTGCTATTTTCTCCTCCTCCAATAACGATCGAATCGCGAATAAATTCTTTGCAGACACATTTACACCGAACATTGCACAGAGATTTAATCAAGTTACTGAGCGCAATTACAAACTTAGAGTTCCAGTTCTAGGACACACTGTATATCGCCTTAACACACACACACACACAATCACACATATATATAAATATATTTATTTATATAGATATATATTATATAGACGTTGAGAGGACGTTGTGGCTCAACTCCTGGTATGGATTCTGCAACGCGCGAGACTCGTGGTTGTCTCTTCGAGTTTCTTTCTTTCTCTCCTGTGTGTTATCTCTGCGACCGATCGGCAAAAGCGATCCGATCCTGTGTGTGCTCCGGGGCCAGAACTCCTCTCGCTCGTATACCATGTAACCAAGCCTTTTTTTCTCTCAACAGCAGCGTTCTCCGTCGGCTCTGACTCTTCGCAACAGCAGGAGCAGCCGGAGCTACAGAGGCTGGGCACACATTCTACCGAGTTTGCCGTTTCGATTCAATGTGTTTACCTGTATATAGTTATATTTATAAATCGTTGATTCTCATAGATATATCTATATATGTAAGAAACAACACTGCGAGCTGGTTTCTTCGAGCTACACTGGACCCGTGACTTCGAGGTGTCGAGACTTATAGTAGAACGACGTGACCGAGCGCGCGAAACCTTCGAGATCTTCGATACATACTTCAATATATAAATACAGATATATTTTAATTTTTTCATGTATCGATAACACGTAGATATTGATGAAATATTACTATCAAAACGTGATTAAACAATTACCATTGCCTGATCAATACGTTCCTTCCCCTGCTCTTTATAAAGATTATAGATGAAAATCGGTTGAATGCTCAATCTGCAGGAATTGTGTTCACTGCAGTGACATCGTTATCTCAATAAACAAATGTTCTTGTCTTTAAAAAAAAAATACAATTCCTATCGGCGATTGTTTTCAATCGTGAAGTAAACTAAGAAAAAACACATGAAAAATAGATAATTGATCGAACCTTAATTTTGGTTCAGCCGCATTGTGGGAGCAACCTTCGGCAAAACATTTTTCTTATTATTATTTTTATAATACTCCAAGATTCGTCTCCACGACCTTTATTTTTTGTTCATTCCTCTGGAATTATTATTTACCGCGAGAGGGCGAGAAAAACACGGTTTAATGAACAAAAGCGCAAGAGATCGGTGAGGTTTGCTCGCTCACGTGCGGGCACGGGCGCAGCTCGTTTAACCGTTGCCGCCGGCATGGCGGATCGGAATAGAGGCCCTTGGTTGGTGGCAACCGAGAGCACCAGCCTCATTGTTTTTCTCTAGAGTCCGCGCGTCTGCATGGTGTAAGAATTCTCTTTGTATATGTGTTTTCAAGACTTTACTATCGATCGAAGCTTCGCTAGAGAACGCGAGAAAACAGACGAGACTGGGGACGAGGGAGAAAATGAGCATTTATATAGAGATACATATATATATGTATTTATAATGAAAAGGGCGGAGAACTCTCCTTGCAAGTCACTCAAGCAGCCTTTGTTTCGTGTTTGCTTTAAACCCTCCTGCCCTCACCTCCCCGTTGAGGGTTACGCTACAAGAAAAACCAAAATTGATTCATTCCTGATGATCCTCCAAGAAAGACGTCCCGAATGTATTTTTTTCCCCCTTCCAACGTTCCCAGCATATCGAAAGCCGTTGCTCGCCCCTCGAGCAATTTGCCTCGGCCTCTTCAACGACCTAATCATCGACGTCGTCGGCACAAGTAAGAGATCACTTTTGCACTCTCACCTCTCCTATTCGCCGATTCCCTTACTCTTTCTGACGTTCCTGAGCACTTTTTTTCTTTAAAATGTAACTTTCTGTAAAAAAAAGTCCTTGTTTCCGGTGAGAAAAAGATGGCTCAATTACGATGAGGCAATCTTCGCACCTTGGCTCGATTTTCCAGCGAATCCTCACTCCTGCTGCGAGGTGGGTAATTTTATGGTCAAGCAATCATGGACCTTTGCGTTGCTCATTTAAAAAAAAGTGTATACGGGTCAGAAAAGAGTTCGAAAATGTTTAAACATTAATTTTGTAATATTGGAAAATGGGTAAGAATTTTTTGAAAAATTTGCTTAATATTTCGGAATTTATGATTGAAAGAGAAGTCTTCAAAAAATTCGACAGCTTTTTTCACATCAAAAAACCTCGTAGCAGCGAAGCGAATTTAGCGAGAAACCATTATTTGGAATTCAGTGAGAGAATTGCATTGTCGTTGTATTCTAGTGGCACAAAGTCGCAGGTTCAGCCTAAATTCTTGACCAGTTTCGCGCGAAAGAAAACGAGCGTGTATGGTTAAAGTAGCGTAACGAGGTCCGTAGAAATTCGAATTCAAACGCTCAAAAGAGAGCGTTATATTCCTCGAATGGAAATCTCGGTAGTGCCCCTCCCAGTATCCCTGTTAACTACAAAAGAGAGGATTTATCGATTTTTCATCTTGGAACGTGACCGAAGGAATCTTCTTGAACAACCCACCAGCGCCACCTTTTTCCTATACGAGTCTCTCTCTCTCTCTCTCGCTCTTTCTTTTTTCTTCCTAAATCTCTCAATTTCTGCCTTTTTCTATTTTTTTCCTCTTTCTCACTTTTCCTTCTCTCTCTCTCTCTCTTCTTCTTCTTCTACCTCTGGTCTCCGGTAATCATCTTGTTCTCAACGCCGACAAGATACAACAAAAGAACGAACTGGCGCTAATTACGTCGCCAAGGGGCTGCTACCCCACTGTAACGAATGAACCAGAAGAATGCCGGATGCTTAACTTCAGCGTAGCTTTTCCAGGATAATTCTTATGCACTGTAATGCACCTGTAGAAACAAACTCGAAGTAAAACTAACGGACTTTTCCTGACCCGTTCACACCATCCGGAACCGATGGAAGCGCCGCCACGGAATTTTCTCTCTAAACGAAGAAAACATCACACGCTCTTCGTGTTTTTTTTGCTGCCACGATCCATGCAGGCGTGGAAATCGATACTGCGTTATTGACTTCACGCTATTTCCGGTGTCTCGATTTCTCGGGCTATAATTGTCGTCAATTCATACGTCCAAGGAAATGGCCGTGACGTCTGGCAGCAACACCATACCATAGATAATCGATTTTTTCGTATAAACATATCCGAAATACTTCCTCATTTCACACTCTCCACTTTGGATATCAGATTCCAAAGTTTTTGTTAGTTTGAAAAATATTTCAGCTGTTTGTGATATTTTTGTATTGAGGGTCGGTTTTCAGGCCGGAAATTTAAAATCATCGCGGTTCTTGTACGAGTAAACTGAACTTAACAAGTGGTTAACAAAACAAATATTTTCATTAATAATCATTATTTAAACGAAGAAATAACTTGATGACGCTGTTAACATCGGGTCTTAATGAAAATGGTAAAGTTTAAACAAATTGGTGAATGAATTATTCATCAATGGTTCAAATGAGAATCGAGCCAATATTTATGGCCATTTCGTCGCAATAGGTGGCCCAAACTTACTCCCGCTAATTTCAATTCGAATAACGGCAATTAGTAACAACGTAAAATCTAGTGACCGTAAAACGTAGTGTCGCAACATTCCAAGGTATCTAGGATTACAAAAAATGACAGGTCGAAGTATTTACAATCGTTGGAATCAGAAGCAATAACGATGAGAGTGTAGTGAATAGGAAAAAAAGCGTATCCTCCATTCGTTATCCTCCTACTTAAACAGCTTAATCTCCTTGAAACTCATACAGCGACGAAAAACCACGAGCCTAAATCTTCATTCAAGACTCGCTACGAAAATTCTTTCTCGTTTAGTTGAGATATTCTGTGGTGGTGGAGTTTAGCTCGAAGAGAAATTCCATCGAGTATACGAAAAATAATACACGCATAGAGACACACCAATTATAAGTGTTACTTTATTGATGGTAATTAAGGAGTGAGTGGTAGAGTGAGAGAAAAAGCAGAAGAAACAGAGAGGGAGAGCGAAAGAAGAAACATCTTTTTTTTTTGTCACGGTCAGAGACCACATGCTCGTTCCGAAATCTTTCTCATAATTTTATTCTTTTCGCTGTTTCTTTTTTTTTCTCAGCCTCTCTTCCTTCTTTTTATAATGAGAATGTCTCTTTTAGAATCGCAACACGGCTTCTCTCCTGGCGATAGTTTCGTGGAAGCTCGTGCTGTTTCAGATCTTGTGTAGTGTGTGTTACACCGCGTGTTAGAAAACATCAGAAGGATTCTCGTCTTGCTATCGGTCCTTTTTATTTCATCTCCTATCGCCTCTCTCACTTTTTCTCTCTCTCTCTCTCTTTCTCTTTCTCTTGAATCCTCGTATTTTAGGGTTCGCGTGTGAGTATCTTTTAAGATAAATATTCTATCGCGTCAATGTGTTTTAGTGGATAACCGTGTACGGGTGACTATATTATACCTGAAAGTTTCCTGTTTTGATCGCGGGTGTACATAAGAAAGATATACCATTCGGCCAATCGGTCAGGTAGAAGGTTAAGGGATTTACGTGAGTTTCTAGGAATCAGTTACACATACAAGCATTTGGTAGTGAAATAGCGGGAACTTTTTAAACGCCCGGTCACCCATGTCGGCTCTTGACTTTGTTCGTTATATCGCGCCGATCGGGGCGTTAACGATCGTGCAACCAATCCGACGACACGGACCAATCGTTTGATTCGTTGATACATGAATTATGTATTCGCTAATAAGCCGCAGAGAGAACCTTTTTTTTAAATGCTTTCAAGATTTCGAGTTAATAAGAGTGTGCACGCGCGAATCGAACAATGCCCATCGACACCGTTGGAAGTAATTATTTCTGCGCCACCCTCAAATCTGTGTTCCGGTTGAAATGAATCAGCAAAAGAGACCACGTTGGATATTCGATCCTAATTTGATTACGGCTTTGCTATAAAATTAATGACTTCACGATCTTTACCTCAAATCAGCACGAAATAAATTAATACGAATAAATATAAGCAAATGTCATGTCTCGCTTGTGGGTCCGATAATTGTATCGTGGATTTTGTCACACGAATTGGGGGACACCAGGGTCTGAAAATTTATGGTGTTTTTCGTGGATCCGGAAATTATTATTCGAACGACCATCAATTCGTTATAATGTGTTCAATTTTATTAGATAAACGATTATTAGCACGCGTTCATTTGGATACAATAATAAGCAGATCCAAAAATATACTCAACGAAATTCCGAAGTTCGGCAGTTTTTACGTTGGAGTAATAACCCGAAGAATTAGCAATAACATTCGACATTTTTATGAAAACCTCTTCTTTAGTCTTGGCAGTTCTTATCGTTCTTGCCATTTTGAATTAATTATTTCGATACCGTATTTTTCAGAGTTTCGCCATTTTTCTTTCCAATATAGTGTTTAAACGGCTGCTCCCCTCACCCCGTCGTCCCCCGATTCACACAGCTTTGTAGAAGAAAAGACGACAAACTAGGTTTGTGTAAAATGTTCACGTCAAATTCGTTCGTTCTTATTTTACGTGGCCAGCAGATGAAAAAAATAATAAATTGAAGAAAAATTTTATTACATGTGTGCGAGGGCATGTTTTTTTATACCTCAATGTCGCAGGCCGACATTTTTACGCCTTCAAGACTCTCTCGCTGCGGGCATCGTTTCTTAACGAGCTTTTTTTCTGTGGCTTATTCGTGAGACTGGGGGAAGCTCACGCTAGGCTCTTGCTCGATCAAATTATACGTGCAACCGTGAACGATACATATACACGTACCCACACTTAATACATCGTAGCGTAAACTCTCGCTTCTTCTTTTCTCCTCTCATCTGTTGATTCGCAGCCGCTCAGATGGCAGGGCACAATTTGCACCTCTCACGGAGGTACAGCTTGACGTAATGTACCCTTTCGTCGTGTGGCTAATATACCAACGTGTTTGTTTGCTGGTGGATTCTATCCATTTTTTTATATTCAATATAAAAATATATATTTTTTCTCAATCATCTTAATTGATTTCAAACTTCTAATGATATTGTTTTGAAGAAATTTTGTTGTTTAAAGATCTTCTAAGAGCATTTACTAGGCAGTTGCGGTTGGTTGAGTATCGATGTCAAAATGAATGAAGATCAACGGATCTGCGAATTTGTAGACAGAGTTGTGGTTTTTTCCTGACTTTCATTGTCACGTGGATGCTCGTAGTGAAGAATGGAAGATGATCGATCAGTTTTCGTCACACAAGTGGTGTTCTCGATCTTCCTGTCGCGATCTCTTTCCTCCGGATGTATTCATGGATCATTGTTGGAAGAGATTATATTTCGAGTTTTCAGCTCGAAAGGTCTGTTCCCGAATCTCTGTAGAACGGTTTTATGTACTACCTGTTAAAAGTATGTACCATTGGGAGGCAACAAAATTCGTATAATAAGGGGTTTGCCACGAAAGTGACAGATCGCGTGGTTCGCACGATGAGCAGAGAGGCCAAAAGCAACAGCAGTCTCAGGAAAAAAGGAAGTCGAGCAGAGAAATCTTAACTCACTAGTCTTTTTTGCTGTCTCTTTCTTGTCTGCTGCCTTTGTTCTCTTTTCATCGTTCTCTTTCTCTTGGACCATGGTCATTTCGCACCCGCGGGTAGGAGTTTGAGAGTCCAAGAATGAGGAGCAAGCTTTGACTAAGCGACGCTGATGGCCCGGACTCCAAAAGGAATAACGACGAGGACATTGGCCATGAGCAGGTGAATCCTTGGAGCGCTGCATACTGGACACCCTTAATGTCCCTCCATACCAACTCCGTCGTTTCTCCTCATCCCGTTTACAAAATCCCTCTAGGTGTTATTTTTTCTTGTTATTTCTTCGTTTTTTTTCTTCATCTTCCTCTTTTTCTCCTCCTCTTCGCCTCTCGCTTTCCACACTCTTCTCAAGTGCCAAGTCATGCTTGTCAACCTGTGAAGCGCGTTCACCGACCCTCGAGTTCGTTCGTCCGTCTGTCCTGATTTGTTCGGACATACACGTGTATACATACGCTCGGGGATCATCTACGATCTCTTGACATTCTCTAGCATCGCTGCCATAACTATTACACAGTCATGCTCCCATTGTCATCCCATCAAAAGGTGCAAGGATGCAACTGCAATTAGGATAAATATACCCTGTTGCCTATACATACCTGTTCATCAATTTCTTTAGCGCTTCCAAACAAACAGAAGCAAAGATAGGGAAATTTTATTTTCACCCATGATACTTAAAAAAAAATAGCATCAATATCAGAAGTTATCATGCATAATCATTCGTCGGTCATGTTCAAAGAAATAATCAGACCTTCGAAAATATTTCGGAATATATAAAAAAAAAAAAGAAAAAAACTGACAACACCAACGTTAATTTCGATTGGCGAAGACAGTAGTTTGAAAAAAAGTTAACTCGGTATACTTATCGCTCGAATCCTCGATTATTTCAAATATATTATTCATATTAAGAAGTTATCTGTACATTATTTTTAGCCGAAAATCCGAGAAATAAAAATAAACGAAAAGGAGAATGGTGAAGAGTCTTAAAAGCACAAATAGGATAAAAAGAAGACATCAAAATGGGGAATAACAGCAAATATCTCGATGAATACAGCCGCATAAATATGTCGTATAGTGACTAACACAGAGGAACGATCGCCCTGCGTGTCGAATGCCAGGTGGAGTGAGACAGAGGCAGAAAGAAAAAGTGTATGTGTGAGAGAGGAAGAGAGAGGGAAAGAAAGAGAAAGAGAGAGAGAGAGAGATAGAGAGTTTGGCTTCTGGGGAAGGCGAATTCTAATGAAGACATCACATCAGCCGCCCGCAGTCCACACGCTGAAACGCCGATGGCGGTGAAACGAAGTGGAGAAACACGAGAGAAAGACCGAAAAGCAACGAAGAGAGAAAGAGAATTCCTGTTGCTATACATTTGCCACGGGATATGAAGGCGGGGAAGCATTTTGGCGTAGTGTGTGAGAGAGCAAGAGAAGAACGCGGAGACGAAAAAGGGACCAAAAGAGGGAGGTAAAGGTCTCCGGGTCCTTCCAAGATCAGTGCGCAAGCATATATGCACGCACACGAACAAACACACACATCAGAGCAAGGAGCACGCACACAATGAATGCGAAGTCGGCCATTGTGCGGGAAGACGCAAAGAGCGGTCGATCTCGGCCAAAAGCAAGGCAAAACTATAAGTGGAAGGATCTAAAACGAGACAGGATCGTCGAATAATGGGAAGGGCGAGCTTTGTACGTTTTTCCTGAAAAGAGGCAAAGAGATGTCCTTGGGTGATCTATTGGAGTATGAAGACAGCCTCTACTGCCAGGAAAAGGTTTTACTTTTTCGTTTTCCACTCTCCTGGCCCGCAATACGGTCCAGTCAACGTTGTTCAACGTGTTAAATCGTGTGGGTCAGTTCTTTGGGGTTCAAACAGTTATTTATGAATGTGTACACGATTACAAGAATATAAAGAAGTACAAAATGATTTGTGCGATTTTTTTGATTTTCCTTATATCCCAGCAGCTTCCCTGTCTTCATACGTTCCTCCTCTTCATCTTATACAACGTTTTAAACGAGAGATCCAGAGGCTCAGACTCTCGTAACACGACCACTAAAAATCCTGTACTATATACAGCCTGCTTTCATCGTATGGCGAAGCAAAGCGTGAATTCACAGTACCATTAATGCCCATAATAAAGGAACAACTCTGCGGGAATCCATATGAGAAGCCGGAACTAAACGCGTGAAAAGGATTTTAACAGAGAATATACCGAACGGAGGAGGCTGCTGGCATTTATGGTTTTTCGAAAAGGCTCGACAGAGAAGAAGCCTTTGCTTCGTCTACTATGCTTTATAAGCGCTTAGTAAAGATCTATAGATCGTAATGTTAGCAGAAAATGAGAGAGATGGAGAAAAATGATGAGCGCAACGTTCCGCTGTTCAGTCGCGCCTGAATTTTCAAAATTCACATAGTTCAATCTCTGTGCATACACACACGTTTCGGTCGAAACTCGTGTTTTATACACATACAGCATTTACTCTGTCGAGTGGTTAAAGAAACGCTCTTTTACACGCTGGAAATCGACCAATTTCCTCGCGCGACCACTCTCTAACCACAACGACAAAACCGTCATAATTTGCCTCTAATTACACGGTCAATCCATACGACATTAACTGTCAAATCATCTTCTTGCATCAATCAGCTGCCAGGTGTTTTCCTGCAAATGCCAATGAGTTCCAGACTTCTATGTGATCAGTAATGCGTTTGACAATAATATCAACTCAAAAAAAAAAAAACTAGTTATTTGTTCAATCATATCCTTTAGGGCCTTTAATTAATTAATTAGCAGTTGGCGGTTGATAATTTATGCCGCAGATTTTTTAAAGACAGTTTGAACAACAGCTGTTTAGCTTTGCAATGAATTATTGCTCAATTCCGAGAGAGAGAGGTGATTGCCGAGGTGGTAGTCAGGACGTTTAAAAAAATAGGCGTAAAAAAATTAGTTTCAAACAGTCGCATGAAGTTTTCTATTCATCACTCAATACCAAATTCTAGATAAAGTGATCTGCTGGATTGTTAAACGCTTTTTTTTACAAATAGTGACCATTTGTGCTCCCCAAAGGTTTGTATTAAAACAATAGATCCAAAATAAATTCTCAATTAAATACTCTACTTGGTACTTAATGAAAGCATTTTCCAAATGAAACAAAATTATAGCCTCTAAAAGTTTATTTGAAAACTTCAGAGAAATAAGTATCGTTAAGAAAAATCCTTCGATTGAGCATTAGTTTTTTGAGTTTAGAATACACTGTAAAAATTTCATTTAAATCCATCGAGGGGTTTTAAAAAATAGTGGTTAGCGTCTTCGAATACATGGTTTTGAAAAAAAGGAGTTTGAATTTTGACACTTCATTAATATATACGATGAATACAATTAATTTATAACTCACACAAAACATCTATTCCCGGGGTCATAAAATGAACATTCTGCCGATTCAGAAGCTTCCACATGAAAATTTTATACTTTGAGAAACTGTATTGAAAGAAATCAATTTTTTATTTTTAAATACTTGACTATAACCCTAGAGCCTTAAAGGGAATTAACTGAATTCCATAAGCGGTGTATCGATAAGGAAAATAGATTAAGACTTCTCTTACTTGAAAACTTTGTGGTATTTAAATCCTGTAAACGTTTGCCACAAGTTTTAGGACACTGTGTATACGTGTATACGTGGGTTATGGTACAGTAGAAAAGCTCCCATAACATTTACAGTGGGCAATATAAGACGAGGCGATAAAAAAGAGGTGTAGCGAGGGGAGGAAAAGAGGATGTACCATAGTAGTAGGGTGATCACACGAGAGGTGGCAACCGTCGACTGGTAACTGGTACCCAGTGATTTGTAACTGGTGGCAACTCGAGCTCCCCATAGCCAAGTCAACCGGAGCTAGCCATCACACAACCCTCGGTTTATTCCACAGGCTAATCCTACAAAGCGGCACCGCCACGGCGATCTTGGAAAACTTCTGGACAATTTATCCCGTGGCATGCGATACATAAAAGGAACGTTTTACTCACGCTCGTCCGAGCCCATCATACCTACACCGTGTATATTCTTTCTCGTACATATATCTATAGATATATTTATGTACATCTATACCTGTGCTTTGGCTTCACGTTTAGACCAAAAGCTAGATTCTTGTCTCGTCATATATAAGGGTTTGTGTTACGAGAACACAAATCAGCAGAAAAGAGAAAAAGAGAGAGAGAGAGTGAAAAAGTACCAGAAGCCTCTTTCAACCCAGTGTCTTCCTCTTCTAGTCTTTTGTTGCTCAATCGACCTGTGCATCAAGGGGAGAAAAAAGAAGCCTACAAAGCCAAATTTTTATGAGACTACAAACCAAGGTTCTAACGAAAAAAATGATCGTAAAATAATAAAAAATATAAAAAAATGTTGACCAAACTACAGACTCAATATGATTTCGGTTTTGTAGATTCCACCGGATTTGACCAGTGTTTGCATCCATTTAGCTCCATAAATACCTGGAATGCGAAATATTGTACCATCGGTTAAGTTCATTTCACGCTTCGGTTACCAGATAAACCGGCATACCTAATCTGTTTCGTCAATAAAACGTGTGGGCTACTGGGTTGCTTGCATTGTTCGAGCCATCAGTACCATTTTTCTTCTGCTTCCAACAGCTCCCTTTATAAAAAAAGGTTCTCGAAGTTGGGGGATTATTTCGTACGCGACACAAACTACTTTTTTCAGATCAAATCTATCGTTAGGAATGGCTCGAATAACGGAAACGAAATATAAATTGCAAAAGTAGACTGAGTTATGTTTTTTACGTGATATTTGTGCAAAGGTCTTGCACCAACGCGCCACACAGAATCTTTTCTAGGATTAACAGTCTCTTGTCAGTTGAGATCCTCGACCTGCTGGGTTTGGGATATTGTCTCGTTTGCTAACGATCCGTCCATCCTACCATTTCATACTAAAGAGGATTTTTCCCCAAGAGAGCCCCAAATCAATGTCACTGGAAGTGGAAGACTCATTTGGCTGTGGTAACTTTATTTGCATTTTGTGTTTCAAGAGTTTGTTAATTCAATGATTGTTCCATTGTGGTACATATACGTTGTGATAGGGTGAACACAATTTACTGTTGAAATACTCAAAAAACGATTTGGTCAATAATTTATGGCTTTAAACTAAATATTCGTTTCTATTCATGAAAAACTTGTACATATAGAATATAATTATATCTACGTTGTTGATTCATCTAATTATTTGTTCACGAAATCAGTTAAACATATTTAACGAAGTACTTGGGGTATTTCAAAGTATTTAACGAAGTAATTTCAACAAAATTGGTTTTTTAGTGCATCAAATTCTCCTCTACGTCTATAAAGTATAAAGCATCCGTTTAAAACCATATTATTTTCGCTGAGCTCTACAGTTGAGTGGAATCAATGAATATCCAAAATAATGATATTGCCCATGAAAACATTGTTCCGGGTGAGAAACCGATTCATCGCAAGGCCAACCAGTACTCGCAAATTTCCAATGTCCCGACAGCCATTTTTATTTTCGCTAAAATCAAACGACATTCGATTTTTCAAGACTCTCCCGCTGGAAATTCGCAAAACTGCTGAAGAACATTTACATATTTTTTTTTTTTCAATCGCCGGTCAAGGATTATCGATGGCGGCCCCCTTTAGTCTACAGCTTATAAAACCTACACAAAGATGTTAATTTATATCTCTAGAATTGTCGTAAATTAATGGCACCCTGGTTATATCCACAAATGTACTTCTCGACCGAACAACATTTATTTTAACCACAACTTCCTAGTTTCTGAGAATTTTTGGTATTTCGAAATGGACAAAATTCTCTCAAAGAGACCTTCTCTCATCCAAAAAAACATCTAGTTAATTAAACAAGGATCTACTTGAATATTTTCCTTGTTTTATGACCCAATAGAGTTCCATTCAACTTTGAGAAATCATTTCCTGCGATCTGTTCATTTTTATATTTTTGCTCAATGGAAATTTTAGTTTTTCGGTTGCATGATGATCGGAGCATGATGTTGAAACAATAATGACATTGAAGATATTATTTATACTATATTCAATAATATTATCATTAAATGACATATCTAGGGGCCTCGAACCCTGTGTGGGTACAAAACTTCCGACTCCACGACCAACTTTTTGTTCTTAGACAAATAGTCAGTTTCAGTAGTCGGTCAGAATAACAAACCTGCTCTGGTTCTCGCAACATGTGCACATCCAGGGGGCAATTCGTGAATGAGAAATGCCACGTAGTGGTCGAAACGAGAGGCTTAAACATAGAAACTCTAATAAACGTACTCAAATAGCATTATTTACTTGATTCAAATGCAGCTTCTCAGTTGGTCTAAATATCAATTCCGTTAATTGAGAAAAAAATAGAATAAACGATTCTAGTAGATTTATGCAGATGTTTTTTTCTGGATGGTTCCCTATCTTGAAAAAAAAAAACCCAAACACACGTTCTTCTCGGACATCCTTGATATTTCGAGAAAAATGGAAGTTACACATATTGTTGCCTGTTGAGAGGAGAACCTGGTGAACAAGGGATAACGTACATTTTTCTTCAAATATCAAGAATCTCTCCGAATAGAACGTGCAGCAGGATTTTAACTGACCGATCGACTGATACGTATCACCTCAAAAATATAATGGACCAGTCACCCCAACCCACCTAGAATTATCGAAAGTGAAGTTTATCGATACGGTTCGATAACTAAACAAAATTGAAGAAAGTTTTGACCTAGAAAATAGTAACAATGCGCTGAAACTTATTGATTATTCCAATCGGACGAACAGTGTAGTGCATTCAAATTTTCGAAATTTGCAGCTGTCTCTCTAGCAGCCATGACCGGCTAATACCGAATGATCCGTTCCCTTAAGTGTGACGAACCATGAGTGTCACAGCATTATAATTTCGTGCCCTTAGTGTCTATTAAATGAAAGAAATCAGGGGCACGGGCACGCAACAAGTGCGTCCCTGGAACGAGGGCTGTCGTCTTTTTTCTGGCCCTTTTTACCCTGCGCTTATGGTCTCAACTATAGAGTAGTAAGTTTTGCCGAGCCCCCTCACTTCGTCGCTTTCTCACTCCGTCTGTCCCTCTCGCGTCTCAATCTAGAGCCCTCATCATGTTTTAATTTCACGGTCAGCTTTCCTCTCGTCCGCGCATTGCTGGACCTACCCCCTCTCTCAACCACCTTCGCTGGACGACTAACTCCACAGCATCCCCCTCCATGCGAGTCTTTGCGCCGAGGGGGGCGTGGCGTTTTATCGTTTGCCCCACTGCCGACATCACGCGCCGTAAGCGCTACGGACGATGAAATAGAAGGAGAAAGCGAAGGAAAGGGCCGAGCTAGGCTTGCGAGGGGAAAATGCAAGAGTGGGAACGAAGAAGAGGAAGAAAGGAGAGGCGAAACTTTTTTTTTGTTTCTTAATCGCGTCTGCCCGTGTGTATAAGTGCTTGAGTGAGACGTATGTGAAACACAAAACGGTGATCGCATACATATAGTATCGACATCCGTACGAGGTATACGCTCATAGGGCGAAGATGAAATCTCGCTTACGTAAATCCAATTACGCTAAATGAAGCTTAAATAGTAGAATAAGCACTTCAACGCATAATATCACGATTAAAGAGATCGTACAGCAGGCTTGAAAAATTAAGTACTTGGGATTTTAATTCCTGGAGTTTTCAACTTGTTAAAAATCAAGAACTTGAGTATTCTCGTTACAATAATATTGATAAGATCAAAACGTGATCCATCAAAATGATTTATTTGTCTCTATTTTATTATATATTTTATTTTCGTTATTTCTACTCATGTTTTTTCTACTTCCGCCTTTATTTCGAGAGTTTAATTTCCAATTAAAGAGAATTTTATTTGTTTGAGCTCATGTACCAGCTCGAAATTATCGTTCGTTTTGATTCTTGACACCTGAGGGAGTCACTTGATCGCTTATTTACTGATGATCATTTCGAGACCAAAGAATAGAATACCAAGAGTTGGTAAAAGAGAGCACATATTAGAAATTTTTAAATCGTCTCATTAAAAACAACGTCCGCTGCGATGGCGTGACGTGGAAGGGAATGCGGGAAAGCCTGACTGATAGGACAAGTGCGTAACAGTGGGACGTGCGGAAGAGCATGAAAACCGTGAAAATATCGCTTTATTGTTCGTTGATGCACGCTGATACATTAAATTGAACGATATATCTAATAGTTCAAGTAAAATTCTTCTTTATCCTCAACGAATAAAAATACGACCCTACGATTGAATTATTTTTCAATTTAATAAAATTGAAACACTATCAATAATGGATGGATGCATAGATATCAAAATACGCATCTTTAAAGAAATTAAAAATGAAATTTCTCTTTGATTCTTTACTGCCCATGGAATTATAAAGATTGGGGTAAATTTTCATAATTCCTGTAGAATTTTTATTGACAAACACTAGACATGTGTTCGAATGAGCAGATAAAATATGTACGAATTGGAGAAAACTTGTCGCACTAAAGAATTGTAACGTATATTTTTATACCAGAGAGTTATATTAATTGTGAGTTAAACGAGTATTTATATCTATTGGATCGCCATTTGCATCCACCTCATAGCAACACCATGGGTCATCTGATCCCGCGCTTAACGACCAAGATCGTTCAACACTGTAGTTCTAGATAAAAGAGAACAAAAAAAAATAAAAAATAAAGAATTTCAATAAATATTCGAATGACGAATATTATTTTTTTTTTGGACATAACAATAAAATGTCAGTCACAAAAAGATACACTCCATTCACCTTGTAGCGCAGAACAGGAACTACATCTCCTGCTTTTCCCGAAAATTCTATTTTTTAGCGAACATATTTTGTTATAGCAAAAAAAAAATTGTTATCACTCACCAAAACCGGTGGACGCTGAGTTGTGAGCTGTATATTCCCCTCGCTCCATTGGTATAGATTGTCCCACTTGCCACCAGATGCCATTGACACGTGCCAAATGACAGCGACGATTAAAAAAACTGGAAAAAAAAAATACTTGTATTCGAATTATCCGACGAATAAGACGCTAGGAATGTAAGATTATTATTGTCCAAGCCGCAAGTTGCACAGAACGTGGCCGGCAAAATGAAATTTTTCGCAGCTCGATTAAAACAAAAAACATTCTTTTCCCCCCAAGGACACCAATTATTGGATCTACCGACTGAACAGAAAAGCCTTGACGCAACTTCTCCAGGACAAACGGGTCAACACACTGTTGCATTTAAAAAATTGTCACTGGAGGAGCGTTCAGAGTGTCGCTATTCGCGTTATAGCAACTCCCTGAACGCAGCCTGGGATTCCAATTGTAATGAGCACTTTGTACGGAGGAGTGAAAAAGTTCAATACATTAAATTTAGTGAAAACGAAACAGAAATACGTATCGCATTTCCACGAGGGCCAAGAGAAACTGTGAAAAACCCTGACGAATACACTTTATAAATAATTTCATAGATCTAAAAAATGAATTTACTTACGAAAACGCATTTTGCGAAAGTGGAAGTGTTTTATAGTCTTCGAATTTATAAGCAAGAATCGTTCTCGAAAGGTATCGTCACTGATATGTAGCGAGCATCAAATTGCCCGCCTTTTTATATGTTTTTTCAAGGGTATACAGTATTTATCATAAGACTCGAAAGACAGATCGCACACCTGCTATTCGTGGCCAAATAACAACCCTCCTCTTTAATGCTCTACTCGATAACAATCGAGCTCTAAAATTTTTACCAAAAAGCTAATTACTGGAATGTTTCAAATTGTATAAAAAATTGTGTTTTTTTTTTTTTTTTTCGTTAAATCCCCAAGATATAACGGTATGATAAAAAAGTTTTTTGTTTTGTTTAATTGATTACTAATTTATGTTTTTTAATTTAATTTTTTTTACGCTTGCGCTTGGCCCTTTTCGATTTTGTCCGAGAAAAATTTTCTGGTTTGGAATGAAAAACGAGTTCTTATTTTTTTTCGAAAACACACGATCAGAGGAGCAAAATGTCTCTTCATTCGAGTCTTCGAATTTTGAACATTCTACTTTCGTTGAATTTTATTACAGTGAGTCGAATATTCAAGGAAGTCAAGGAAAATTTCTTCAAAAACCTTAAAACAAATATCTTTTAAAATCTTTTCACCTTCAGCCTGATATTTAAGGTAGTAATCTCGACACAGTCAAAGTACAAAAAATGATTCTCCGCTTGTAAGAAAGATATCGCGGATACAGAGTGGTGAATCTTCTTGAAATTTTGCACGTCATTACATAATAGTGTCTTGAATGTGTCCTCAGAATTACAAAAAAAAAAAAAAAAAAAATAATTCATACAGTAACGCTTCAACGAGACCGCACCATATACATGTCAGGAATTTAAGTCAAAAATAGAACATTTTTTCTATTTAAATTGTAGCAAAGAAATGAGTTAAGACTTTTGTCAATTTCGATTGAACAAACGGTGTGGAACATTTTCTATTGCGTCCTTAGATATGAAATTCCACCTGTGCACACGTCGTAATCGAATACTCTTTTTTTATTTTTTGGTAATATAAACAACTGCTCGCAACAACCGAATTGAAACCTATATTTTTAAATATATGCTAATATTATAGAAACCACTCGCTTATCTGTTCGTCTATTTTCACCTGAATCAAGGGATCAACTGTAATATCATACAACAATAATTTTGACATTCGTACCACTCCGTCTCGGTGGTAAATGCTTTTGGAAACTTCGTATTTTTTGCTGTTCGAATATACAAATGTCACATGGTATTTTGAATATAATGTTTCTTCCGTTTTTTAGAAAATGAAGTTATGAGAACATTTACTACATGAAGAATTTTCTAAATGTTTGAATTTTCTTTATATTTTTAAACATTCTTGACTAATTCGAGTCAATGCTCAAAACAAATGACACCTGAACGTGGAAGCTAAGACAATTGTTGGAAATAAAAAAAACAAAAAGATTTCCAATGTGACAACGAGTTGAAATTGTTTTCCTATCCCAAGGATATTTGTTTTCCATTGAGTTAATTGGTTCAATGATTTTTTGATTGTACAAAATATGAATTATTTATCGAATTACAACATTTAGTTGGAAAATACTTCTTAGAAATGTGCTTTCGTATTGAGATCTGATATCTAATTCACCCAATAATTGTTTACGAAGTTTTACTGTAACGAAACACTTTTCTCTTTAGTCGTAATTCATCTATTTTCAAGAATAAGTAAGAATAAGTAATAAGAATAAGAATTTCAAGAATAAGAAGTTAGTTTGAAATTCTGGGTTGGCGTCATCCATATGCAGAACCTGCGGTTCTCTCAATTTATATTTCTATGTTCAATCAACTTTCGTTTAAAATTTCATAGTAATTTCTTTTTTATAAAATAAAATAAGTGACTAAAGGTTTTTTCCTTTTGAAAATTAATACTCACATGTGAAATATAATAATGGGATGATCTTCGCTTATTTCCGAATCAATTGCTCGCAAATAACTTGTTTAAATGACGTATTAACGAGTAGAGTGGCATTCCCATAACGGTGTAATAATCACCATCAATTTTTTCAATTAAGCATCCGCCTACACCTTGTATTCCATAACCTCCGGCCTTATCTCTGGAAATGAACATATAAAAATGCATCAAATATAAATTTACAAAATGATTATGAAAATCTCAACGCCAGTCTCAACGGCCTTAATATTTATTAGTAAAAAGTTCACTTCTCCAGATTGTATTAAAAATATTCTTTACCGTTTTGTCGTTCAATTTTGTTTTCGGTTACAATAATTCAACAGGTTTGCATTTTGAATGTAGAAATTATAGTTTTTTTAAGCTAATTGGATTCATAATGTTAGTGCGGCAGCGAGTAAAAAGACTGGGGTCAATAAGACCCGAGTAACCACTAAGGAACAAAGGATTGATTTGTTATTAGAATTTTTTACTTACAAAGGTTCGCCAGTTTTGATATAAGATTTAATTTGTTCCTCGGAAATATCCCCAAACTGGACTTTCGTACTCTCGTAGAATTTTATTTCGGATTTAGGAGTTTTCAAACAAACTCCGGTGTAAACGGTATGATTTTTTTTAGCCAAACTGGAAAAAAACATTTATTTTTAGAGCATAGTCTCTGGCGGAAGAATTTATTGAAAAAATGATTTTTCATACCAAGAGAGTATGCGGAACGCATCTGATTCGTCTTTTGGTTTGCCGTATATTTTATCATCCATCGTAACAACGGTGTCAGCACCGATCACCAGAGTCGGGGCTGTTTCATCCTTTCGAATACGTTCCCATACTTCTTGCACTTTGTAATAGGCCAAATCTTGAACATACTCCCCATGATTTGAGTATTTGTTTCGCTCAAGATTTTCGTCATAGGTTGACGGTATACACTCGGCGTCAATTCCCTGATATTTAGAAAATAAAGTATAATTTTTAAAAACTGTATATTATGATTTTTTAGAATGAATAGTTCAATGAAAAATGAATATTTGGCATTCGGTAAATTTGATTTGTGCTTTAATCTTTTGAAACATAACCTAAATTCACAATTTGAAAACAATCTATTCTATTAACCAAATTTCGAATGATTTCTCGACGTCTTGGTGAAGAACTAGCGAGAATAACGCGGCCTTTCAGGAGGGCATGTGTCGTTGGTTCCAACATTTTGTAATAATATACACGCGTAAACTCAAATTTGCACAACTTGAGATGTTTCGAGGGCGGGTAAAGCTACACTGTGTACTACGCTCGTCATTCGAATTTCTTGGAACTACAAAATCCGGAAACTTGACTACTTGACCAAAAAACCGGAAGTAGTCATTTCACTCAGCATTAAATTTATGAATTTTTGCCTTATTCATTCTTCAACGAATTTATTACATGCACAATTGTATGTATAATTAGACTCTCATTAAGCTTGTTAAATACAATTTTACTATCGAGTATATTTGCTGAGTGATGAAACGAAAACAATTATTTGATGAATTTATTTTCCGGTATAACTGTTGAAATATATTGAAGAGTTCGAGGTAAACTTGCCTGGTATGCCCGCGGTTGTGTTTGTTTACATTCTACGCGCTCCCGTGAGTCCCGTGTGCTTGCTGCGGTTGAGCGTGCTGCATAGTGGGGGAACGTTCACCGTGCCGGCGCGTCTCGAGGGGAGAAGCGGGGAAGCGCGAGTGGTGGGGCGGGCGCGGGACAGCTGGGCGAGCGGGAGAGCGTGATAATGCTAGTCAGTAATGCCAGTATCGGTCGGACGCCGGCCGACGACGCATGGAGAGAATGTTCTGAGCGTCGGTTGCTTTTAATTCAACGCTACGCTTCATCGTTCGTCGATGTTGATAAATTTATAATAGTTCAAGTAGAATTCTTTTTTATCCTCAATTATTCAAAATAACTATACAACCCTAGGGCTTTCTTTGAAAATAAAACATCATAAAAAATAATTAATCATTTTATAGAAACAAATAGAAAAATGGATTGAATTTGTACTTTCATACATAATACACAACAATAATCCATAATAGTTTTTTTTTCTTTTCCAAGTCGTTAAATTCTAAATTTTATTTACGAATAAATACGATTCGAAAAATAATCACGTTGACAAACAATCAAATAAATTATTGATTCGTCCGTACATCCTAAATGCTATTTAAATTTCGCGAACGAATGGATCAGCTGATAGTTATGTGACAGACAGACCCTTCTAACACAACTTTGAGATTCGCGCGAATGCTCGCGCGCCCCGTGCGTACTGTAGCAAGTCTGGGTTCGCCCGTTGCAGCCGAAAGTAAGCAATGCAACGTCCAGGCACAACCTGACCACCTCTGTCGTCGTCGAGGTTGCTGTCCCACCGCGCAACGCGACACAAGTACGCTTGCATCAATGTTTAGCAATATACGGTTCTTGAAACTTGCTTATGCTTAACATTGAAAAAGGCGAGCACGCACGCACGCGTGGCACTATCGTGAGCATGCTCGGGTCTCCACAAAGATGTGTTAGAGCTGTCGTTACACTGTCTGTCACTTAATATTGGTCTGCATACATTCAATCAAAAACTATTCTATTTTAATTGTTTTTCCATTCAATTAAAACAATTTTTTAGCAGGGAAAAGTTTGTTTGTCAACGTAGGCATTTCTCGACGATATAAACCGAAAAGTACAAATTAAAAACATCTTGTTTTACATTCAAAATTACTTTTGTTAGTAAACACAAATGTTAGCTGTGAACACTTTTGAAAGTAAAGTTCAAATGGCATCGAGTTGAAGCGTAAGCGTAACGGATACGGGTCGAATCTCAAGAATAGATACGCGGCACAGCTCTTGATAGTGCGGATTGTGATGAATTGAAGTGTTAATTAACCGATCAAGCCGCAAACAAATGTGTGAGACGAATTCAATCATTTGTGCGCGATCAACATTGACAAATAGTGCACGATGAAAGGAAACAAGGGTAACATGTTTTAGTGAATGTTTTGTGCAATAGATCTCAACTATGCAGGGGCCTTGCCATACGCGACGACTGGATGACGAATTCCTGAGAGGTGGAACAAGACATGGCACCGTGTGAGTAAACCAATCCTTCAATTGCGTTACGTTTTTGCGTAGAGACTGCGATTCGTCGGTAGCTCAGTCAATATTCAACGCTACGCTTTAGCTTTCGTCAATGATAATAAATTCAACCGAACGGAGTATTCAATAGTACCAGTAGAATTTTTATTCATCTTCAATGAATAAAAATAACCGTACATCCCTAGGATTTTTTTTTTTTTTTTTTTTTTTTTTCAAGTCAAATAAAAATGAAGAAATATTAATAAATAATGGATCATTTTATTTTTTAAATAAAAAAAAAGAATTACATTTGTACTTTCACATACACAACAATAATGCATAATAATTTTTTTTTTTTTCCAAGTTGTAAAATTCCTAGTTTTATTTACATAGAAAAAAGATTAGAAAAACCATTACGTTGACAAACAATCGAAAAAATTATTGATTCGTCCGTACATCGTAAGAACTGTTCAAATTTGTTCACGCAAAAAGGACGAATGTTTCGATAGTTTGTGACAGACAGTACAGTGACCCTTCTAACACAACTTAGAGATTCGCGCAAACGCTCGCGTGCCCGCGTGCATCGTAGCAAGTCTGGGTTCGCCCACCACGCAGCCGAAAGTAAGCAATGCCGTTAATGCGATCCGACTGGCATTCAAGTCGTCATGTGCCTCGGCGGTATTCATAAAGCGCGGTACATACAGGTTTGGCTTTCTAAGCATGAAGCAGTATGTGTGTATATCTGTTTCCAGTATGGCACATACTCGCCTGGTGCCGAACGTTACTTGACGAGGTACTATACCTAGCGACTCATGACAAGTACTTGTTTGTTGTGACGCCGGACAGCTAGCGAGCGGCGCGAGACGAGTACGCATCTATGCACAATGTTTAGCAATATACGGTTTTTGAACTTGCTTTTGCTTAACTATTGAAAAGGCGGGCACGCACGCACGCGTGGCACTAACGTGAGCATGCTCGGGTCTCCACGAAGATGTGTTAGAGCTGTCGTTACACTGTCTGTCACTTAGTATTGGTCTGCATTCATTCTATTTTGTATGAAATCATTTTATCTCGCCATAAAACAAGATTTTTAGTTTAGACAAAATAGTATTTATATTAAATTGTTTTTCAATTTCCAATTTTTTTGAAAAAATTTGTTTGTCAGCGTAGGCATTTTTCTACATAATAAACCGCGGCTCTTAACACAACTTTGAGATCCGCGCGAATGCTCGCGCGCCCCGTGCGTACTGTAGCAAGTCTGGGTTCGCCCGTCGCAGCCGAAAGTAAGCAATGCAACGTCCAGACACAACCTGACCACCTCTGTCGTCGTCGAGGTTGTTGTCCCACCGCGCAACGCGACACAAGTACGCTTGCATCAATGTTTAGCAATATACGGTTCTTGAAACTTGCTTATGCTTAACATTGAAAAAGGCGAGCACGCACGCACGCGTGGCACTATCGTGAGCATGCTCGGGTCTCCACGAAGATGTGTTAGAGCTGTCGTTACACTGTCTGTCACTTAATATTGGTCTGCATTCATTCTATTTTGTATGAAATCATTTATTCTCGCCATAACAAGATTTTTAATTTAGACAAAATAGTATTAATATTGAATTGTTTTTCAATTTCAAATTTTTTTGAAAAAATTTGTTTGTCAACGTAGGCACTTTTCTACATAATAAACCGCGGCTCTTAGTAGATAGAACGGATAATGTTAAAAAACTTCCGTTAATAATTGAAATTGTATTTACAAATCGAAAAGCATCTTGTTTTAAATTCAAAATTACTTTCGTAATTAAACACAAGTGTTAGGTGTGAAACTGTTCGAAATCGAAGGTCATAGTGTGGATTGTGATGAATTCAAGTGTTAATTAGCTAAAGGTGCGTGAATAAATAACTAGTACGTGAGATTAATTAAATTATCTGTGCAGCATTGATATTAATAAATATTAAACAATTGTTGTTGTGGAATACGCCTTCATTGAACGGAAGAAAACAAGTGAAATATGACGGAGCGAGGGTCCCGTGCAATGGATCTCAACTATGGCATACTCCAGGGGGTTTGCTGTACGTGACGACAGGATGACGCGTTCGTGAGAGGCGGAACAAGACATCGAACGGTGAGTAAATCAATCATTCCAAAAGCATGAAAATTGAAAAAATTGAAGTGTACTTCAAGATATTTTCCATGTTAATTTTATCTCCCATAGTAGAAAGGCTTACCAAAGTTGTCAGGCTTTTAATGAAAGATACTTCGTCATAAAATATTTTTTATGCAATCGGCCGCACGATAACGTAAAAAAAAATCGTCCCAGTGAAATAGTAGACGATTTCTTTAGAAACCAAATATGAGTTCGTGCGTTAGAATCGCTTGAAAAATACAGATTATTCTCGGTAAAATGTCGACCAAAAGCGTTAATTAATAGAATTAGGTGTTTTACGTTATGTGCAATTATTGTGAAGATTAAAAACTCATATGATTAGTGTAGTCCCTGCTAATAATTTGCTAGTAATATGTTAATAATGATAATTGATAATTGATACTAATAATAATAATAATAAATTTGCTAGAATTTGCTGTAAAGTTAGCCCCAAGAAATTTCAATTTTTGAGCTAGCAATGTTTATTTAACGGGCTCAACAGGTTTATTCAACGCGAAATCCTTTGTCGGTGAAGAATATATATTGATTGAACCGTTTTCCGGATAATATTAACTTTGACTCCCAAGATATTCCGAAAATAAAACTCGATTTATTGGCTTGGAGGGCTAAGTCAGAGGCTAAATTTTATAATTCATTTTTTGAAAAAATGGCTCATCCCTTGAAAATCTAATTGCACCACCACGAACCACTTGTTGACTGTATGACCACCAATGATTTATATGTACTAAAAAAAAAAATCATTTTACTTGAGGGATCCAACCCGCGAGTGGTTGGAATGCCGGATCGAACCTTGCGCCGTCGATACTGTAGAACTTTTGTACCAGTACACACTGTACGAAATGCTTATATCGTACTGGTACTTACAATCGTTTTGTTTGCTGGGTTGTGTTGTTCTAATTTGGATGTAGGGATACACGATACATACATTTCTTCTTCTGTTCAAATATCAAAATGTAACATGAAAAACTTTTTATTTCATTTCTTTTTACCAAATTTTTTGAAATAGTATCATTTTTATGAACGTGAGACGATATTTGTTGCAATACAGCGCAGTATTTTTACCGACCGAACTGCGTTTATCCCCACGACTACGCAGTTCGATATTCCGCCTACTTCGCATGGCGAACATGATGCAATTTAATACCTTTTTCTGCTACGATCTGGAGATTAAAAAAAGAAAAAACATTTTTCTCGTTTTCTGAATTGTTCTCGCAGCTTATGTCACTTTCTCGCAGCATTGCTTGAGAAACTGTCTTAATTATATATAATAATAATAATAACATCGTAGTTCATTCTGCCACCGTTATTAAGTTATTACGTTGAAATATAATATCGAGGATCAGATACTGATCAGATAACAAAAATACTCTTCTGGAGCTATATTGACCAACGACATTGACGAAATCTTAGTGAAAAATGGAAGACGTTTTGGAGGAAATTGTTTCGTCCGAAGATCTAAAGGTAGGTGAAAATTCGTTTTCTACCAGTTGTATGCAAAAATCTTCCTGAATTTCGGTAAATTATGTGTCAAAATGTGCCGACAATGGCATGGATACGATTTTTTTTTCTCATTAGGTTATAATTCTCGATGATCGATGACTCATGTGTAGAATCTCGATGATATATCTTCGATTTGTTGTTAACCAACGTCACACATCTTTTTAATCTGTGATTCATAATTTTTTCCCAATACGTGGTCAATAGCAAAACATTTTGGTTAAATTAATCGATAAATAAAATTACTATAAATTCTCATTCGCTTCAAACTATGTACTTTATTCTTTTAAAAATTTTCAAGCATTGAATACAATCTTAGAATATCGAACGAGAATTACAATCTAATGGTTTATAATCCTAACTATAAAAAATCATTAACTGTAACGAAATATATAAATTTTGTCATAATCCATTCCAGAAATTTGAATGTGCTTATAACGAACAATTACAATCGTCGCAAAATGTATCACAAAAAGTTCAATTTGAGTACGCTTGGTGTCTCGTGAGGAGTAAATATACGGCGGACATACAGAAGGGAATTATTCTTCTCGAAGATCTCTTCAACAATCATGGGGAAAGTGAAAAAAGAGATTGTCTGTATTATTTGGCTATTGGAAATGCCCGACTAAAGGTTTTTGTAATTCATTTATTATGAGTAATGAAGAAAATTTTCATGACCAATGGTTCCAAGTGTCAACCTAAGAGTTCAGGGCCGGAGGCCGAGCTAAAAAGTGTTTTGATGTTTTTTGATCAGACTCGGGCTAAACAGTTGGACATAAAGCAAAATACCATAGAATTGATTTTGTAAAACATAAAATTTCTTACAAAAAAGCTTCAAACGGCATTGTGCTATCTTTGGTGGTTCAGTCTTACGAGCAAGATCAAAAAAATACCCGAGAACATTGTCCCTCGCATGAACCTTCTTCTTTTGATCTGCTCTAAGGACTGAACTACTGAACATATAATAGAGCTTTTAGGAGCTTTTCTGTGGAAAATTTGAAGCTTTATACTATTGGTCTTATGGTTTTTTGCTTTATCTCCAACCGTTTCAACAGAATGTGCAATTAACGAGAAACCTTTGATAATTGATAATAATTATGACTATTATAATCATTTATAATAATAATTTGACAATAATTTCAACTTTGATAATTGATAACTCATCCGGAATGAGCTTAATTTAAAAAGATTGCGGAAATTTACAACTCGGACTTTGGTTCGGAACCTATGTTAACATTTTGGTTCATTGGTCCTCGGTCACTGCGATTTCTTTCCCAATATAATATCTTTTCTTATAATACACTTATATTTGATGTTAATGCGATTTTTTTCTAATATCAAGGAATATACAAGAGCGCTTCACTATGTCAGAGCTTTTTTGCATGTTGAGCCTGGAAATCAGCAAGTTCAACATTTGGAAACGTTGATAAAAAAGAAAATGGAGAAAGGTGAGAACTTGATGTTAGGTTAAAAATGAAAATAAATTAGAAGGTTCCTAGCAACTTAAATTAAATTAAATAATTATGTTCTTACAGAGGGTTTAGTTGGAATGGCTGTAGCAGGCGGTGTGATTGTTGGACTGGCAGGAATTCTTGGACTGGGAATAGCAATGGCTAGTAAAAAATCTTAGCCTGACCAAAAAGCTAGATGGATCGTATCGTATGTATAAAAAAAAAAAAACAAAAAAACAAAAAAAAACCTGAAAAAACACAAACATATTGGAGGAACTACGAAAAATGCCTGTACCTGTACCAAATATCGTTGTTGCACGTCGATGCCTTTTGTTTTCTTTCTTCTGAGCGAAAAAAATATGGAGTACGTGAAACAACAGTGCATCGTAATTTCGTAATCGTAAACGCGATTACGTTTATTCCTTCTCCAAAATAATTAACAAAACTTGAACTAAATCTTTCGAACACAAAAAATCAGACAAAATTCATAAAAATATAAAAAAATCGACCTTCCAATGTCTCGTCGGTTCGCTCCAATCATCGACGCATAACTAAATAAATCGTAAGCTATTTCCTTTTGGGAGACATTCCAAAATTAATCTCGTAGAATACGCTTTTCTCGGTTTTTTTTTCTTTTTCTACGAGCCCCTTCAATTTTTCTTACTTTATTTATTACTTTACTTTTCCTTCTCTCTTAGCCGAACGTCTGCAACGTCGTTAGCTTGTAAATGTACCTTTTTTTTCTTTTTTTTTCTTTTTTCTTTTGCTCGTGTATATAAATATATTTATATATTCAATGAAAAGTTGATTCTCGTGTGTGTTATGTTGGTTCATGGAGAATATTATATGTCCAAGGAGCTTCGGCTGCATAAATAAATTTTATGGTCCTTGAATATCATTGTGCTTTCAATTCTTTCGTTCCTTCCGTTTTTCTTATCCATTCGATCCCTTCTATTTTTTCATATTTATCTCATACCGTTACCGACTGTTGTACTACTTGTAATCCTCTGGTCGATAACGTCGTACAATTCTTGCAAAACAGATGACGTGACCTGGCTCATAATTCATCATTCCTGAATCATTACATTATTTATATTATTTTAATATTTTCAAAATGGCAAAAATTTGAACAGCAATGTTGTTATTTTGCTTAAGTTTTTCTCTCTTTTTTTTCCTCATAAAAAAAATTTGATGATGAAGAAAAATCAATGACAACCGTTTGATAATCGTCCGAAGATCCTCAGTATCAAATTTTATCCAATTTAGTCGTTTTGCTTTCGAGAAAAAATGGTTACGGATCAGGAAGTGAAATCATAGACAAACGTGCTCGGAATTTTTATTTATTTTATTGTTCAATTGTCATTAAAAATCTTCTTTCTTTTCAACAGAAAATTCGAAAATATTACATATAAATAATGAAATTGATGATGATGAATAATGAAAAAAAAAAAAAAAAAATTTATCGATTTTTTTTACCGCTTTGCGCGTACATTACATTGTTTTTACGTTTTACATTTTGAAATAATGTTTTACAGTGCAAAAAAAAAACACGAAATTGAAAAACGATTTTAATATTTTGTGGAACAACGACAGTGACGAGAACTTCTCACGATTTTTTCCATTTCGATTATTAACATTTCGATAAGTTTTATTTCCAGCAGAAATAGAAGAAAAAAATAATTTTTTTTCCACTCTACAAAAGAGTGTTTTTTTGTTGATTTTTATGCTTCATTTATGCATTAAGAAAATTAAATTTCTATATCGTGGAAGAGATCTGGCATTTCATTAATTACAAATCACCCTGTCCTCGAAAGGTGGATCTCGGGGATTGATGATAACGAGAAAACGTGTTGGTCGGTGCTCATACATAATCATGTACACATACACGCGACATTGAAAACTCGTAGATATTCGAGAGGTGGGAGGATACACGCTAAAGTCCTATTATCCTCTGTCGAGTATATAGTGTCGCAGCGACTTATGAAATTGATTAGGTTTCCGGATGGGAACGCGTTGCGTGAGGCTGAATTGGGGTGGTTTTAGTGTGGCACGAACCTGTCTATCCATGGGGGAAACGCATCGCGGCAGTCACGTTAGTCCCCCGTAATCAGAGTCTGTCATTTAGGCACGTCGAAGGCATCAACGTGTGTTCGCGAGATAGATAGACAGATAAATACAGAGAGAAAGTGTGTGAGAGAGAGAGAGAGAGAGAGAGAAAGCTCGAGATTGGGAAATTTGAATATATACGTAGAAAATATAGTGTATATATAGATATAAACAAATATAAATCGAGAAAACTCGAGTTTGAGGCTTTTTATTTAAAAACGGTAGAGCTTACGGCTGCGAGCTCATTAGAATTTCTCTCGACAATTAAATACTTTACGCGAACATCTATTTAAAATGGAATTAAAATTTTAAATAAATTCAATTAATTTGTTAATTTATTAAATTCGTTGATTTATTCAGACAATGCTGAGAATAAATTATTCTGGTCCCCTTTTGTGTAATCAATCAATGATTTATTTGACAATTAATAGAAATTGCTTCATCAAAATGATTTGTTCGAAAAACTGAAGTTTTCAATAGATTGAAATAATTTTGTTCGTGCAAATGGAAAATGATTTACACGAAATTTTAGCCTGTATTAATAAAAAATGTGCGGTTTTACCGATTTTTTATTATACTTGTTTTTTCGAACACATACAGCAAAATAATATCCTGAAAAAAGACAAATGAGAAAAGCGCGAAGGAGATGTAGAGCTGGATAAATTAGTGCGGCATAGATTCTCAGCTTCGGTGATTTACTTTCTCTTTCTATCTCTCGCGTACAACTTCCAGACGCTCAACCGAAAACTGAATTATTTATCAAATATATACTTCATTTGCATATATATTAACGGATCTCGGCGAGCGAAGAGTACGGGATTGAGAGCGGAAATCCCATGTCCCATGGACGACGGTTGGTGATGACGAAAGAAAAAATAAATCGGAAGAAAGACGAATTTCATTTTTTGTTTCTTTAATTGAACTTGCGATGAACATTTTCATCCCCTCAAGCTTAGTTTGAGCAGCGTTATCTTTTTTTTTTTTTTTTGGTTTCATTATTTGTTCTTTTTTGTCTCGAGTCTTGAGTGCACTATGTGGGATTGCGCCAGCGAGGCTTTCCAAGAATTACGAACCGTTATTAAAGTATACGTTATTACGTGGCAAGTTTTTTGAATTTTTTTTTTCTCTACCAACTCTCGCCAAAAAATCTTTTATAATCATAGCTCTTCTCGGACGCGATCTTGTTTTTATGTATATATTCAACTTAGCACATGGGGCATTCGATACCGATTTGACTTGTGTCTGACCCATCCATTTTTTAATTTAACTCAAAATTTCATGCGTCGTAAGACTCATTATACTCTGGATTTTTTCCCAATTTTTTAGTCCATTCACTTGCGAAATTCGATGTGTTACCAAAATTCTATTTTTTTTTCTTTTATAAATGACTACAATTTTACGAAAAAATGACCAAGTTGAAATGTTTTTTTTTTTTTCTTAAAAATGGTCGCTTTTTGACATGTACTGTTAAAAAAAAAAACAAATGAATGAGTGACTTTATTATTATTCGCTAGTTTTCAATTTAAACAAAGAAATCATTTATTTTGGCAGGATTGTCAATTTTCATTTATTTCGAAGAACTTATAAAAATATCGTGACCAATTATCAGTTACATTTATTTATAGAGAAAATAAAATATGGACTATTAGGATAAAAATAATGTCTCACAAGTGGATGAGTAAATATATTTGAAAAAAAATCAAGTGCTCCTGTCAATGGATTTTATAACGCATAAAATTTTCAGTCAAATTGAGAAATGTAAAAGTCAGACCCGAGGTCGTATTGGTATGGAATGCCCCACATAAACAGACTCACATACCATTTTAGTCCGATCTCTGCCTCTTCTCTTATTTTTCTTATACGCTCGAACGACTTCTCGCGTCGCAGCTCGCGGGGTAAAAGTTACCCCTGCACACCATTCTCTTTCTCTCACACGCTTAGATCGAGAGCTAAAGGTCTTGGCAAAGGTCTTTAACGTCGATGAAACCTGCCCTCTCTTCTCTCCCGAGTCATTCAACCGGAATGAAGAAAAAAAAGCGAAGATATCGCAAAAAAAGTAAAGTTTGTGCCAGGCGTAAATCCTCTGGGTAATACGGACCATTGATTTTATTAACTCTTGGGCACGTGCTCGTCGCCTCAAGTTTAAACGATAAGCTACCGAAAAAATGCGATCGGCATTAAAGGTTTCATAATGTTACATTCCCTCGTTTTGTCTTGAAATTCGTCCTAGACAATGAAAAAATTCATTTGCAGGAAAGTCAATGACGAGTTGATATTTTTGTTGACAGTTAATTACGAACGGACTTATGATTCAGCGAGTTACTATGATTATTATTTAGTGACAATAGTGTACATGGAATAACTTGTGAATTTTTTTTTAATGGAAAAAAAAACGTAACGAATGAATGACAATATACAAAATTTTCCATCTTTAGATTAAAATCCATCATTTTAGAATCGTGACGAGCAGAAAAAAAAATAGAATTACCATGTAAATGCGATAAAAACATGATAACGAGAAAAAGGAATACAGTCGAAAAAATAGAGAGTTCGAGTTCACAGTGTAGATGCGAGTTTAATAATCCGACAAGTGGGAAGAGAAGTCTGTGAGATAGAGAGAAGAAGGCACAACCCTCTCAGCCACTTTTCTCTCGTTGTCATCGTTTCGGCGTTATCTCGGTGTATTGTGTAGTACGAGAGAGCTCAAGAGGCTGTGTCTCGGTTTTTCTCTATATGTATATATGACTCTCTCCCCTTATTTCTTCAAGAAGAGCTTTCGCTCCTTTAATGTCTCTTTAATGCACATTGCACGCTTGTCCTAGACTCGGGCGTTCTGGTTTGTACAGGAATTTCTCTCGTTATGTACGAGGGCCCACATTAAATTCAAAGCCAAAGAAACTTGCTGTAGATTATTGTTTTGGATTGTCCACAAACTTTTTTGCTTGATATATCGACCTTCTTATTCATTAATCCGCGAAGGTTGCCCGGGTAGAAAGAAAAAAAAGAAGAAAGTGTGAGATAACAGTGGTTGATATTATATTTGGACCAGTGGAAGTAAAAGGGATGCCAAGAGGGAGAAAAATGGTACATTTTATTTAATCGGTAATTACAATCGAAAAACGAGCTTTGAATAATTTATGCTTCGTAATTGATCGAAAATTTATTCCTCATTGGAAAAAAATATGATAATTTATATCGAAGTCTTACATTTTACTCCCCTGGGTGGAAAAATCACAACTGTAATCAGTGAGGCTTGAAATGATGTATATTTGTGGCGGAAAATGAAAAGAGAGAAAAACGTGTTTCTTTAAAGACTCACCGAGACATTTAATCCGCTTAAAAAATTTCAAAGCCCGTGGTATCACGTCTTAATATCGTTTCGGTGAAACAGATGCACACAACTTTAGTCGTAAAATACTGGTCGGAAATTGAACGCCCGAGATGAGTGTTCTTATTGGAAGTTGCGTTGAAAATATTCTCATCAATCTGTTCTGACCCAGTGAAACAGTTGGGTCGAAATTCTAAAAACTTTTGTGTTGTCATCCTCTGTATATTAATCGTTCATAAAGCAGATGCTCCGTGAAGTATCTCTCGCGCAATTTGAAACTTTGAAAAACTTTTAACCATTCAACTCACCGTTAAATCCTCTTATGCAATTTTTCTTTGTTCGTGTGAATGTTTTTGCGTTTAAAAAAAAAGAAAAAAATAGGGACCAGCAAGACTGGACGATACACGCGGACATTACTGGAGCTTTAAATTCGCCCGACACATTTGTCGTTCTTGAAAAGTAGTGTAAAAAGTGAAAGAGAAACAGAAGTGTGACGACGAGTTTCGCGTGCGTATGAATTTAATGTGTTCCCGGGACTCAGCTTGTCGTAATTAATTTTTCGTCACCCTTAACCATCTTCACCTGGTCCAGAAAGAGACGGAAGATTAACAACAGAGAGAAATCATAGCATGGCACAGCGTATGAAAACACAAATAGAGAAATACGTGGGAATAGAGAAAAGGAAAAACAGTGAACTATGGTTCGCTCGAAGTGCAGAGCTTTCGGTGCAAACGGTGTGTTCATATACATTTTGGCTTGCGATCGTATATCTCTCGGGATCTCATCCGAGCAGCGATGCAGCGACAAGGCACATATTTCTCACTGCTCTCTATAGACCTGAGCCTGTTTTTTTTTTATTTCCATCGCTTTTCCTCGCAGCATACGGAGTCACTAATTATCGAAAATATTGAGTCATATATGAAGCGAATCTTCTGTTGAATCAGTACAACTATAAAAGTTCGAAATATAGCTCGATTTTATCCCCTTTGATGTAAACGATGTCATTGCAGGATTATGAGGTGTTGCGGTTGAAATGAGTGCCCGTTGGCAAGAACCCGTATAACCGACACGATTTAACGCTTAGGGTATATGCGTTATATCGTTTCGATTGCGTTTCGTACAAGTCAATGATCAAAGGCTGTAACGAGCTCTTTGTGGCAATGGAATTGATGCCCTTTTGATTTTACCTCGTGTCAGATATATATTTAAATATTTTTCCGAGTACGAAACTCCGAACTTTGTATAAGATAGAAATTTTAATTACTCCTGCTTCTTTCGAGAATATACACGCTTCGTTTTCCATGCCACCCTATTTCATGGTTATATATATAGGTTTGTTTGAATGCATATGTATGTGAGTATCTGAAATACCATCTCTGACGAGAACACAGCACGGGAAAAGCCTCGTTGCTGCTGCCCGCGACACCCTTTCGTACTCTGGCTCAAGTCGCGAACCTGTCAGACTAGGGAATCCATATTCATCGCGGAGCGGTAGCATACTGATTACACCACTTGGAATCTCTCTCACCCTTTCCGCGTGTCTGCTGCGGAGGAACACCCTCTTGAAAGCCACGAACGCGGCCAGAGAGGAATATCACTCTTCACCATCGTCATGCTGTCATCGTTGCACCCTTTAACCACCTGCCCTAGTAGTGAGAGATAGAGAGTGCAAGGTTGCTGAGGAAGTTCACCAAACTTCGTTTCGATATTATGCTCTCGCGGCTTAGTCAATCTTATCCGCGTTCTCTTCTTCAAAGTCGCGCCCGTCCTTCCAATATTGCTGAATTCCGAACGCAGGGTAAACATCCCTTAACCTCGCTCCTGTTGAACTATCTATCACTTATTTACTTTACCAAAGTTGCACAGAATTTCGTCAAAAGTCACCGTACTCTTGAGCCAATCGAAATGAAAAAGTTTTACAAAATTTAACAATTTTTTTACAAATAACACTTGTTCAATATTTGATCCTTGACGTATTTGTGAAATAATTATTCAACTTTTTGGTAAAATAGTTCAATTTGGTTACCGTATTTATACGCTGGGTCAATTTGACCCGCAGCAGAAATCGTCCGCCTGCGATCAGCAGCCATTAGTTTGGTTTTAATGAAAAAAAAATCATAACATTTTCATTTTTTGAAATGTTTTTGAGGTAGATGACTAGGTTTCATGAATGAATGAATAGGATGATAAGAATTCATGAAACATTCTGTTCTTCCATACGAAAATAGTGTCATTTCGAGATTCTCTTGAAAAAAGGTGTTTATTTGGACAGGTGTGTTTGGTCGTTAGAAAATATTCTGTGGCCAGGGATAATACAGGCAAAAAAATAAGACCGGGCCAAAATGACCAAGTGAGTGATCGAATAGGTTCCTGGATTTTTTTTCTGACGAGAACGCTTCCGTTCTTAGTCATCTCGTAGCAAAGTTCGACTTTTCATTGAATTGAATCGAAAAAAAAATTTGCAGATTGAATAAATACATTGATCAGTTTGCCCATCAGTGAGCTTAAACACTAAAATGTCTACCTCGCAGTGCATGTCAGATGTTCAATGAGAGATGTCTGTAAAAATAGTGAATTCACTCTCTCTCCCTCTCTCTTTCTTTCTTAGCTCTTATAAGAATATTTTGCCACAGACTTTATCTTCTCGAATAATGATAAGAAATATATAGTGAGGTTGGAAACAGAAAAGCGGGTAAGTGAGAGGAGGGGGAAAAAACCTAATACGGAATAAATGTAGACGTTTACCATGCTCTTATAAGTCCTACCGAGAGAGCTTGCCAAATCGACGGGGTTCTTCGATGTAAATTAAAATTCAATCTCGTCGCGTGTCCCACCCGCACCAGATGAGCGAGGGCGAGCGAAAGAGCAACTGCTACCTATGGGGTGGGGTCCCGAATCTTTTACACGCACTTACACACAATCGCATACAGATAGACATCCAAATAAAAAGCCTCGAAATTGTAAAATATGACTTGGCAGTAGAAAGAACGAAAGAGCGTTACGGGTTGAAGAATCGCCAGACTCGGTAACCATTTCATCGCGAAGCATTGGGCCATTTCTTCAATTTTCTCGTTTCACCCGTTTGTTCGTGTTACGTTGAGGAAACAATTCACTTTTTTTTCCCGAACCGTGTTTTCCCAGTTGTTTTCATTGATCAACTTACTTCTATGCTTTGTTCGGTTATTTATACGTCTATATATATATACGTGACGAGCGTTTGAAGTTTGTATGTGCTCCACTAGATTATAACTACGGATGTTACGCCGGGTCTGAGGGGAAATTAAAAGGGACAGCGGTAAAGCGAGTTCGTAAAATTCAATTGACGAATTAATAAACAGAATTAGTACGTTCATAATTAGCGCTTCATTAAGCTCGGTGGGAGGCGAACGGACACGTGCGGATTTACGACAGCCCATTCCCCCAATTCATTGCTCTCTTTCTCTTTATCTCTATCTCTCTCTTTCTCCTGTTATTTTTATCTCTCTTCATCTCTCTCCTCGTTCATTAGCACCCATGCGATAACCGAAACATCGGAGTTGCACGAGTAAACACTATACTCATATATTGCCTGAAAACAAACAAATAATAAGGATAATAATTACTCTCTTTGTCGGTTGTGATTTATGTGTTTCAGTTATGAATCCAGTTAAATTAGCTCATTCATTATTTATTAGAATATACTCTGGCGTAATTAACCCAATGCAAATTTTATTAATGTCATTCGTGTCTCGTGAATCTTATTTCAAACCACTTCTCTTCAGACACTTAATCCGACGAAATGTTTCGCACGCACGGCCATTTTGGAATTAAATCTAATCCCAGCAACAATTTACCTCATATAACACCGCCTTTTCTATATTTAATCCCGTCATTAAAATGATACAATTTAATTATACATGCGAAGAAACACTTCGTTTGTATACATATTTTCACTTCAGATCACGAATTCATTAGTCGAACGAAAATTCTCTTAGAAATCCCTGGAAAAGGTGTTTTTGTTTCGCAAATTTTGTTAACGTCGTTGTTGGCTTTCGTAACACGTAGCTATCATTAATTTGGACGCATAGTTACGAAGAGTACGCATGGCAATCCCTTCTCATACTTGTCTTAATAGAAGCAGGCTGAGGATGAGGTTAGTAGAACGTTAATGATAAAGAGGAAGAGAAAGGAAGGGAAGCAGAGCTTAGAAAACTGAAAGACAGAGGGATGCGCAAGCGCAGTTTCTATGTAACATTACTATTTATTTTCCACACTGTAGCATCTCTATGCTAAATTATATACATATCTCTATACACGTATGTAGACGAGAGTGAACAAGCAGAAAGCTAGGCAAGCTGAGTCTCGAGTCTCGTCGACGATGGGGGTCGAGCGATATGGTGAGAGGAAAAGAGAGTTAGAGAATGAGTCGGGGGTGGAAATGAGACTGGTTTGTGCTGTGGAAGCTTGTGAGGGTCGAGAGAACGGCTTTGGCTCGGTGCCTTTACGGGGCAGCCATTAATTACTCCAACGCACCACTCTATCTACGCGCTCGGCAAATGCATCCGTGATATCTAAAGCTCCCGCGTGCACTAAAGAACGAGGCGGATAGATCGAGAGGAAAAGATGAGAAAGAGAATGATGAAGAAGGCAAAAAGCTTGAGCGTTCTCTCGTATCGTCTCTTTCGCTTTTTCCCCACTTTATATTATACTGTCATTGCGACATCCTAAACCGGTGCGATTCGCCCTTAAGGATGACTAGATGAGAATCCAAAGACTGTCTTAAACAGCAGACCTTTGGATTAATGGAAATTCTGATGTTGCTCGACTTTTATCTCTCGGAAAATTTAACAAATTTTATACGAACGTTGTTGTAATCATTGAGGTGGTTTTTCCACATTCCATTTTTTTCTAATTTGCCCAGAGTTTTTTCGTTCTATTTTAACGATAAAGCGAATATAGCTTCCCGGTAAAAATTACTTGAAAGTTAAATAATTAAAAAACACACGTAGAAAAGAACGATCGGAAGAGACTCGGAGAATGGGAGGGGAGTGAAGAAACGATGTTATTTCTGTTGTTGTTTTTATTAAAATTTTGTTTAAGTAGGAGTGTCGGGCGTTTAAAAGAGGCAGAGAAGTATGGCTGACTGTATGAGGGTTTGTACTACTTTGCGGCAATGCTTGCGTGCAGCTCTTGAGTGCTTATGGAGTATAAGCCAGTGCCCGGCGAATACATAACGGTGTATAATATGCTTGCGTTTGGTGAACCGAGGACTAACACAGGGATCACAACGTCAGAGGATATATATACGAGAAAGACAAAGACAAAATGTCAGAGAAACAGAGAGAACGAGAGAGAAAGAGAGAGAGAGAGAGAAATGAAGGTACGAAGCTCTGAGAGGCAAGCCAAGGGTCGTCGGGTGGTTTCACGTCATAAAAGAATTATTTTGCAATTCTAATTCGCAAAAAAGAGAGAGAGAGAGAGAGAGAAAGAGAGAGAGAGTGAGCAATGTAGGATAGAGAATGAGGGTGCACCGAAATTCGCATAACGATCAAAGTCTGCTGGCGGAGAAGCGCCCCCGGGGGTGTTGTTTCCCCATACAGAGAGAGCTTTGTGTCTCTATCCTTGCTCTCGGGTTCCTAACAAAACGACAACGGAAGAGAGTTTCAGTATAATAACCCATAGGTAGATCTCGTACACACGTAGGATATAAAGGAAAATAGAAAAAAGTGAGGAAGACGAGGTCATAGAGAAAACTCGGAGCCAGTTGAGATATTAGTCGTGTATTTTAAATTCTTTTCAGCTTGCACTCACGCTCTTCCCGTTATAAACTTTTATTTCCCTATATCTCCTCGTTGTATTTCCTTTCTTCTTTTCTCTTCCATGCGGTCTCTCTCTCTCTCTGTGAAATTTCATTTTTATTGCGTCCCATCTTGTTCGTGTTCGACACGAATTCAGGATTTTTCCTCGTTCGCGGCCGCACCCGTCGTTGCCAATACTAATTTATAACGAGGAAGAGCAAGAGAGAAATGAGAGAGAGCGAGAGAGAGAGGGAAACAGAAGGGAAGAGTAAAAGAGCAGCGACTACTCGGTTTGAAATTTATTATTCAACGATGGAAATTTTGCCACTCTTCGTCTCCCAGGCCTTTATTCCATCGTTTTTCACACCCAGAGCCCCCGATGTGATCGCTCAAGGAAAATTCAGAAGGCTCTCGCTTTGATCCTAATGGCTGCTCAGCCTCTTCTCACTCTCTCTTTCTTTCCCTCCCTCCTTTACGCGAATATCGTACACACTCTCGTTCGATAATATCTATATATTGTCAAGTGTATACGTATATATTCACGAAGCTTTGGGTGTTGTCGCTATACGGTGTCATCGTATTAGCTATCGAACCGCGTTAAATTTCTCTACCATTCTCCTCCAATAGCCAATTAAGTACGGTCACTCTATTACCGTTCGATTTTCATCGGAGGAGCGACACAGCAGCGGGCTTTATCGAGCCGTTACAAAACGTCAACGTCAACGTATGTGTATATAAATATATATATAGATATATGCGCACATACTCGTTGACACTGATATCTGTATATTTAAGTTGAGATATATAAACTTCTGGGCCATTGGAATGGTAGGGCCCTCTGGTGTCGAGGGTGCCCTGTCGATGTAGCCTCAAGAGCGGCTAATAGCCGTCGCGCCAGAACGTCGCAGATCTTCTCTTGCGACGACGCTACGCGACATCCCGGCACGTCACGAAACCGATCGAGCTTTTTCTCCTCAGCTCTCTCCTCGAGTTCTAACCCCTCGCGTCACTCGTTCGAGATAAAAAAAAAAAAAAAAACAAAAAGAGTCATAAAAAAAACCCCTGCCTCCCTCGAGAAGGAAAAAAATTCAACGAGAAATATCGAATATCGACTGATCGCTTGGTTCGTAGAGGACTTTGAAAAAATCCTCATCTCTTCTCCGTCAATGTCATCGGCGAGCTCTCCCCTTTTCTCCTTTTATTTTCATTGCTTGATAATCTTTGACCTGATTCACTTGAGTCTTAGGACTTTTCAGATATTTTTCTTTTTTGTTTTTTTAAATCGGTTTCTTTTTATTTTATTCGTACATTTCAAACCGAATTCAAGTTTCATTTTTTTTTTTTATTATTTTTTATTTCGTCTTCACTCAGGGGTCTTGCAATCCACTGTGAAATTCGATACGATCAAGATTAAGTTCACGAGGTGAATACATTATGAATTTGTGATACGTTGTCCACGAACACTGACATCACTCCGAAACTTTACACTGAACCGTACGGACGTTTTACTCATCGTTACCGCTGACGCGGGATGTCAGACATGCTTTCTGTGCAGACTCGAACAACTCCGGAATTTCCTACCGAGTGCTACCCGTACAAACCCTCTTAACTAAATCTATAGGAGTCTCCTCTTATATATTTTGGTCGAATATTCTCACTCAGTTCGAAAACAAAAGGAAGACGGGCTTGAGTCGCATACCGAATATCAAATAAACCACGAATGAATATGTTTTGGTACCGGATGAAAGCTCGTTATATGATAGAAAAGTTAATTACTATCGTAAGACCATTTTATTGTAATTTCCCGTTTAAAAAAAGATTATTTTCAAACGTAATGAGATGTATACCAATCTTGTGTATTTTTCTATCGAGAAACCCAAAAAAAAGCAATTTTAAACGAAAGCTAGTGATTTAAATTTGACGCAATCCGTTGGAATGTATGAAAAATCGTAACATTTTAAATTATTACTGAATATGAAGTTTTTTTTTTCTAGTATATGACTTTTAAAGTATTGTATTTTAAAGTAATTTAAAGTATTGACATTTATTGAATATTTAGAAATATCGTTTTTATTGATTTTGGAATTCGGTTCAATATGGAAATCTTGAAAATTTTCTTTCGTAGCTTTTCAATGAAAGATATAATATGAACATATTTTTTGAAGTATAATTCTTCAACTTTACGAGAAATAGCAACGTCAGAAGTAATGACGAAAGAAAATGGTCGTGCAACTTTTAATGCGTTTTTCATCGAAAGTGCAGTCGTACGTACGCCGAGAGTTCGCCTTACTAGGGTTGGGAAACCCACACCGTAATCGAGTATATAACCCTCGCTCGGAGAGCATTAAAAAGTTGATTGTTGATGGCGCAGGAAGTAGAGAGAAGTTAGGTCGCCATTGTGAAACGACGACGCACATAGAGGTCGTAGTAAAGTGTAGAGATATTTTAGGAGCCGGAGGTGAAGAGGGTTAAACTACGTTCTACGTATGGACATAGGAGAGTGGGGAAGACGACTTCTCGGCTTCCGGTAATCCCTTACTCAAAGCTTGCAAGCTTTAACGGTTCCACTCCGCTCGCTTCCTGTTAATTATTCTGGCGGGTATGGTAACCGCGATTCCAACCAGAGAGCACTGACCAACGCCATCAGCATCACGCTCTCACGCCTTCCACTTCTCTAACCCTCTACTGTACCCGCGTGTATCCTACACGAAATGCTCTACCAACCCCTGCATGTTGGTTGTTATGTTAATCATTCTCTGTTCCTACATCCGTCTCTCTCTTTCTCTCTTTTGGTCCCTCCCTATCTCTGTGTTTATAGTCACAGTAGTAGAGTCTCTTGATCCGCGACTGGATCAACCTGACCAAGATTCACAAGGAATACTCTCTCTGCCTGTTGGAATATAATAGGACTGACAAATGACTATCACCTTCTTTGCTTTTCATGGCACAATTTCGCTGAATACGGATTGCCGAGAATTTTGTTAATCTTGGGAGTTTCGTAAGAAAATTGGGATATTATTCCGATTTGAGAAACTTCCAACGGACCTGCTTATTACACAATGGATATAATAAAAACACTCGTCATGGGATTGTATTCAACCTAACTATTACTTTAGCAATCCTTTTTCGTTGGATGATTTCGGGGAATATATAAACTACATTTTAACAGTTTTTCTAGCTGTTGAAGGACCTTCTCGATGTAATAATATAAACGTTTAGATATTTCAACATATTGTTTAATTTTAGTCGCGCAATTGGAAAAGAAACAAAGTCTGTAGCAAAGTTTCGGAGGTATTGCCTGAAATGTGAATTTTTTTACTGCTCTATGTAATATCTCAAATAGTGCACGAATTGAAAAATGTTGTATGTAGTTTTATAATAGTGCCTTCAATATTTAGAAGAGGCTTTGATGAGGCTAAATCGAAATAATAATGAAGAAAAAATTACTGGCGGCTAAGAGTTCAGGTCAACTTTGTAAATGGTACTATGTAAATGTCATTCTATAAGTCGATTCATCAAATCTTTATTTTATTCGTTTATTTGTTATCTTCGATCGGGTTTAAAAATTCACTGCTAGTACTGGAAGCTTTATACTCAGGATGTTTCTAGTGGACTGAGAGAGAATTGTATAACAGACTCGGCATCATTGAAATTCGTCGATTTAGCAAAGTTTCAATATATCATTTTACGATCTATGGACGTGGATCGAGTGAAGTTTTAGCAAGTCTCATCTGTTTTTCATTTTTTTTTATTTTTTATTTTTACAATGCGTTTTTGAACACTTTTTATCTATAGAGTTCGCTCTTTTCCGGAGCTCCATCTCCCGGGCTTTTTCCTCTTGTTCCAAAGTAGCTGCGAAATGGAAACCTCTCTTGCTCGAGGCAGGGGTCGTTCCCCAGAAAGTTACAAGTTTTAAAAGGCTTAAAAAGCCGAGTTGCGGTGGGTTTTCCTGAGTGCAGGCTCTGTCCACATTGTTACACGATTGATACGGCCTCGGTTTAATGGCGGGAGTTTCTTTTCGCGCATCGACCTCGAGTTTATAGCTACTTTTCTTCTTTCTACTTTATTCTCTTACATCATTTCGTTCTTTCTCCCTTTGTTCCTCTCGAGTTTCACTTTAACCCTCTTTCCTCTTGTTCCGTTTTGCCGAGGCTTTATTACGTCCCATTTTACTAGTTTCCTTCTTTTCTTCTTATTTTGCTGTTTCTACGAGGCTTTCTTGAATGAGCCGAGCACACGAAGTTTTCGGATCATTGGGCGATAAACATGCGCGCGATTTATAGCAACGAAGATCGCCTATCGGAAGAGATTGATCGGAATAGACTTAAATGTTAATACGTTCGGTATATATAGGTGCTCCGCAAGCTTCTAACGTTGACTTGCGAATGAACCTGCCGTAACCCCCTTTCTACTCCGATGATGTTGTTCCAAGTTATTGCATAAGATGCGAGGCAGTCTCAGCCTCTCGCACCGAATGCTATCCAATCCCGAACAAGCACAAAGTTATATTCCATTAGTCAGGGAACAGAACACACCGTCTTGGGTATAAACTCCAAGAAGGTTCCGCAATGGAGTCTGTGTAAACATGATAGCGATAGGAGAAGACAAAGGAGCGAGAAAGGGAAAGAGAGAGAGAGAGAGAAAATCCTCATAGTTGACCCGATTAAGGTCGCCAACGTTTGGATCCAGCACAAGGCTACCAATTTGAATTGAGGATAAAATTTAAAGGGAGTATTCACTTTAAATTTTGTCTTGATTGGCAGCCAATGGAAAAGCTTGGAGTTGACTTTTGCCGTTGAAAGCTCAAACGTCTAACGACCTCGTAAATCCTCCAGCGGACAACGTAGACGTTGAGAAAAATTTGTTTCACGGTGTGACAATGAAGTATGAGGCCGAGTTGTGGGAGGAAAGGATTGAGACAGTCTGGCAGGTTAGACACGCGAGTTTATGGCGCGCAACGTGCGCCAAGAAAGGTTTCGGGTTTCTGCGAAGCGACAAAGTTGAAATTTAAGCCTCCAGAAGGAGTATATACAGCAAAATACCAGGTGAGGGTTGAGGCGTCTCGTACTAATCGCAAAGAATTGGAATGTGCACTCGTGAGTGAGTCGAGACACAAGGGAAAGAGCTGGAAAACGTTGCACGTATGGGAGTAACCGAGAAGGGAGAAAAGGTCATAATAGCCTCTGTACGAAACAACCCTCTGTCCTCATACCCGGCAAGAAAACGTGCTGCATGTATGTGCAGCTTTTGCTGCAGGTATTCACGAAGTTATATGTATGTACGAAACAGAACTCTCGCATTTCGGTGACATCAGAGACCATTTTGTTCGTTCGCTCGTTGTGCGCTTTGAGTAACAGCAAAAAAAAAAAAAAAGAAAAAATGAGAGCAAATAAAAACGCTGAAAGAAAAAGGCAAAGAGCGAATGCGACACAGAGTTATTTGACAATTTGCAATTGCCTCTGCATCATTCTTGAAATAATAGTCACGCGCAGCACCCTTTCTTACACTCCTATCCTCTCGAAACTCGTTTCTCTTTTTATGGCTCCATAATCCTCTTCTTATAACTGTTCTTACCACGCTGTCTAGACGCCTTTTGGACTCACAATAACTTTGCGAATCGTGCCGTAAATACAGCTTTTGTTTTTTACTACTAGCTCAGGCATCTTCCGAATCTCCTTCCTCCCGGATAATGGCTGCTTCTGAAACCTTCTTCCGCGGCTCCTTAAACACTCTATTCTTACCTCGTAATTATCGTGTAGTCGAAAATATCAAATTTATCACTGATGAGGATACAGTTCATCAAGTTTTAAGAACGAATGATACTTTTTTTTCTATGAGGGCAGAGAATATCTGGTACTTAGGAAACGTAATAGGAGACGTAGGAAATGATTAGAGGATTGATGAAAAAAATGACTCATATGTTGTTTTATTTTCATATCGATTTTTATTGATGATTTCTGAATATCCGCTGATAAAGTTGTTTATGTACAAAATAATGCTGAAATATACTTATAACATTTTATATAGTAACCTAATTGTTTTTCCCTTCGCTTCACTTGTGGATTTGCGAGAGAATTCTCCGAGCCAACGGATCCTCGATTTCGCCATCACATTATTTTTATTGTTCAAACCCTTTGTTCAATTCTCGCAAAAAAATGTCCGTTAATTCTCGAAGGATTTTCTCGTCCTCTTGCATATTCGTCAATATCTTTTTTTCGCCCTCGATACTTCATTCGCTCGTGTCTTTAATTGTTCCTTTTTGTTTTATTAACTTAATTTTTTAAATTTATTCGCATTTCTAATATTTACAAACCACGACAGCTGCGAACGTGGCGCGGTATACATCAGCAATTTGTTTTCTTTTTTCTCATTCCCTTATAGAGTACAGTTCGAAGGTTAATTAAGGAGAGGAGTTAATTGAGTTAAGACGGTAAAGTCGTTTTTTTCTTTGCTTTTTTTTCGTATTTTCTTGCCTGCGACAATCTTTTATTTCTCTCCCGCTCTTTCGTAGAGTTTTCATCACGATGATCAAGACGCATAGACATATGCATGTGTACGTGTGTTTCTGAATTCGTGAATGTTTCTATCTATTTACAGAGAAGGAATTCGCACAGTTACCTTCAGAATGCGATTCCCGTAACGTTTATTTTTTTTTTATTTTTGTTGCGCACGTCCAATTTCTTGTTGTTTATTTCGTTTTTGGAGAATATTCCAAAGCAACGAAATCGTCAAAGGATGAAGGAAACAAGAGAGAGAGGAAGAGGACTGAAATACGAGCCGCAAGCCCATCTGGCAGTGAATTATTTGGCCATTTAGGCTGAGACGAAAATAGCAATGGTTCATAGAAACGAGAAACAAAATATTTGGGACAAATGAAAGAGTACGAAAGGGGTGCATTGGCCGAGCGATAATTAATGAGACTCGCGTCGTTACAGTTTGATAAACAAATTAGAATTTAAAATGTAATGGCACCGAGCAACGAAGGACACTCTAGAAATGAGCAAACCCATTTCGAGATCAAAATCTCGAGGTTACCACGCGCAATTTTATTCGGATTGCACTGAATGTACATCGTATTGCGTGTGCTTTTAACATTTTGTCTCTCCCTCTCTCTCTTCGCCTTTCTTTTCTTTCTCCGGAGAATCGCATGAGAAAGAATTTGACAAATGAGAATTGAGAGAGAAAGAATTGCGCGAACGAGTTAGCCAGCCTAACGAATTAATTCGAGCGAGTGCGAGCATTCCTTGCATTGCTTTCGTTTTATTTTTTTTTGCTTTTTCGTCTTTATTTTTTAATTCAGTCATTTATTTTAAACTCATTTTTTTCAAAAACGTCAAAATATCTCGCAATTTCTTTCTCTGAAAATAAAAAAAAAGACTTTTAATTGTTTTGCATACAGTTTTTTTTCTTTTTCTTTTCTTTCTTAATTTTTATAATCATTTTTGCGTCATGTTTTATTTCTTTTATATTGCTTTTCACGATAAGGCGCGTCGCTTCGATTTACACGAATTTACAAACGTTCTCTCACCTCTCCGACGACCGGGTCTCATACGCAAAATCTATAATATTTAAAAGTTGCTCGTTTGTTTTTTTCTCTTCTTTCGCTGGTTTTGTTTGTTTTGTTTTGTTCTGCTCTCATTTTCCACGCTGGTTTATTCATTTTTTATCCTGACGGGAGGCAGAATTCTCGCAGCAGAATGTTACGGAAAGGCAGATCCGTGTGCGAGAAAAAACTGTGGCAGCGGGCTAGGAACAAGTGTGCATGTGCGGTTTGGAGGCGACAATTAGTCATGTGCACGAGATATACAAAGATTACGATTTTTATATATATTTTTAAATGTATTTTGTTATATATATATATTTTTATTTATTTATTTATATATATAACAAAAAAAATTTAATATAAACCGTCACAATTTATTATCGAAGGGTCGGATTAATTATGAAATAGAAAAGTGTGGACGAGGTGTCAAAAAATTTTCGCAGCTTAGAATCAAAATCATTGCGTACATTCAAACACATACACAGTCATACAAATTTCTCTCTCTCTCTCTCTCTCTCTCTCTTGCTCTCTCCGTTTTTCATCATCTTACAATTTTGTACAATCCCTTCGAACTTGAATTTTTCGATTATCTCTCGCTCTCTCTCCCTCTTTCTTCCTCTCTCTCTCTCTCTCTCTCTTGCAATATTTGACTAGCATTACGATACGTGTTGTCATTAACCTTTTTCTTCATTTACGTCACGATATTTTAAAGACATTTGTCACACTTTCAGTCAGTTTATTCTTGAATTGAAAACAATTTTAAAAAAACAGTCAGAAATGTTAATAATGAAAACATTTTTTTTTCGGCAATCAGAATTTCGCACGATTCATCATAAAAACGAGCGAACGTGTGCGAAATCCTGATGTGCTTTTGGTTCTGATTTTTCGCTACTTTCGCGTAGAAATTTTTTCTAAAAAATAACAAAAGGTCAGCACAAAATGGATTAAATAATGACGTTATGATTTGCTCTCATTTACGAATTGCGACTACACTGGAAAAATTATTTGGTCGTTTACTTTTTCTTTTTTTATTTTTATTTTTTGAACACATTGCTGCATTTCAACTTTCTTCGCTCAGGCGAACGGCCAGCAGGCAAATAAATGGCAGCATTTTAAGAATGAAATAAACGAACATTTGCTGAAGTTGTGGCTTTTCGATAACGAGAATTTCTTCTCGCCTTCCCCAGAATAATGTAACGGTGCATGAAAAAAAAAAAAAGTTGGAGATAGAAATAAGAGAATACGAGAAACGAGCAGTGGAAGCGAGGAACGGATTGCAGGGTTAAAAAAAATACGAGGGGGTTAGATTTTTAGAGTGGCATCGGTTCGTGGGGGGCAAATGAATTGCTGGCACGTACACAGAGGATACGATCTCCACGTGACTTTTTACCAGGGGGTACGAGCTTTTCTCTTCTCTCTTTCTCTGCCTTCTTCTCGTTCTCTTTCTCTTGAGGAATGCGAGAGCTATCGATAATGCCAAAGTATTAATCCTGTCCTGTGCCGCCCTATTTTGCGAGAGAGAAAACAGTGTGTAGGAGTATGTGTGTGTGTAAGGGTGTAAGAGAAGGAGAGAGGGATAGAGTTTTCTCTCAGAAGTGAGAAATGATTTACTGGGTCAACGAGCACAAGCCGTACGTGACGTTAAATAATTTCGAATGATTTACCATTTTGCTTCGTGTATTTTTTTCCCCTTCTTGCCTTCATTCTCGCAATACAAAAAGTGATTCAGGTAGAAAATTACGGAAGGAAGATCCTCTCGAGGCTCGACTTTTACCGTCAACATTTCTACCTGTTCGTAACCCAATACACGAAAAATACCAAATAATGTATTTCGAGGTAAATTCAAATTTTAAATAAATAGAAATAAATAAATTAATTTATTATCGTATTACGGCTTGGCCGTTACAGAACGACAAACATGTAAGCAAGTGAAAAATCAAATATTGTAAAGTGCATCGAAAGGTATGCAATGTTGACTCGACTAGATAGTTGAAGTTGCAACTTCTCTCTTGCTCCTCTCTCTCTCTCTCTTTTTTTTTTCTGCACACGCTCTCGAACGAGGGTTCAAGGTGCAGTCACCTTTTTCTCTCTCCCTTTTTCTTTCTCTTGCAAAGAGGCATGGCTCTCTCGATTGAACGGGAATTCCATTCGAGTAGACTGTCCGGGAATACGAGGAGATACGTTCTCGGGACACTGCGTTGATTCGAACATTCGCGACTGGTTTGACCAGAAAAAAAGTGTCATTATTTAATTTATAAATTATTCATAATAATCGCATTCATTCGTTCGTGTATCCGGGTCATTTTAACAATAACTAACCACAGGGACTAACACCTTATCGAGGTTAATCGTAATCGTATAATAATTTTTGTTTTTACAAGGGTGAGGAATGATTTTTCAATGTAATCTTTTCAGAAAGATTTTACAAATGTTTTTTTTTTTTTTGTTTTCTTGTTTTTCTCCCAATCGAATACCAATACAACTATTCATCGGGGTCGAGGACGCTACTACACCATTAGACACACTTTTGCCTAATTGCTCGATCTTTATTCGTTTTAGAAAATAATTCGACGTTTAGAATATATATATATATCCGTATCTATATATATATATATATTTATGTTTATATTTATTTATTTATAATGGCTGCACTCTTGATTTTTCACTGATATACACATTCGCGTTCGCACCATATGCTTTATTTCGTATCTTGAACGTTCATAAGATCGAAACGATGCATTTTCGTGCATCACTCGATGCACACGATGCAAACACGAACGATGATTTTTTTTTTTTTTTTTAAAGATTTTTCATATTTTTCCATTCAGATCTCTTAGACCGTTCCACTATCGAACTTGACACATTTACCTACTGGCGCACATTATTTTTCATAATACGAAACGCAGAAAAACTCAAAGTTCCGCTTGAGCACGGAAGGACAACGATTTCCGAATGATTTTTTATTTTGTTCTTGGCATCATTGGAACACTATTCTCGTTAGATTCAGTCTTTCGTAAGATGAAATCTCATGCCTACGCGGCACGGTAGATTGCGTCCGATTTAGTTGTTGTTGAAGTCGTTGGCTAGAAGCGACGAACGCGCGCTCGCGTTCCAAGGCGAATCGCCAAGGATTTTTACGCCCTGTAAGTACCGATTCCGCTGCTTGAATCATCCTCGTGAACTTCCAACTCGAGATTACTGTCAGTCCGATGTTTGGCTTCGATTCTATGGTTGGTAGAGACCATTTCACGATCTCGAGACAAGCTGCGGTCCCTCGATCTTTCTCGCTCACCTCTATAGGGACGATAGTGATGAGACGGAGGTACAGCATGTCCGTTAATAGCTAGAGTCGGATAGGATGATTGCGGACAGGGCGGCGAGTGTCTGGGCGGAGGTGGTGGATGGCCGGGTATCATACCGTTGGAAATCCTCGAATTATTTTGCTGCTGCCTTTCATTGGTTGATGAGGAATCAACACGCGCCGGTAATGCGGGAGCAGGTGAGGATTGATGATTCCGTCGCAGCGAGTGACTCGAGTTCTGGTGATGATGATGATGATTGCCACCAGTGGTGGTCGTTGAATTCGAGTTTCTGAGACTCGCCGAACCGTTGCTATTACCCAAAATCTCGTTCGAGGGAGTCTGCGGACTAGGGCAAAAAATACCAGTAGGTCCGGTACGCTGCTGCGACGTTATTACCGAAGTGGTATGAGAGTTTACGGATGGCAGGGTGCCCGGACGTCTCATTTGACGGGCGGTCTCACCGTCGATATACGTGAAACCCTCGCCTGCGGGTGTACTACCCCCGTGAGGCAGAAACCACACACCTCCGTTACCGGGGCTCGCCGCCCGAAGTTCTAGCTACAGTTCCGTCACTGGTATCGGCTTTATGCCCGTCGTTACCGATGAACCAAGCTGCTGCTGTTGCTGCTGTTGCAACTGTTGCTGTTGTTGCAAGTGCTGCTGATGATGCTGCAACTGTTGCTGATGATGATGATGAAGATGTTGTTGTTGTTGATGCTGCTGCTGCTGCTGATGATGGTGATGGTGATGATGATGATGCGGAGCATGAGCCGCTCGGACAATGTATTCGTCGTCGGAGAAGGTTTTTTGATACTCGTGTTCTTTTCTCGATATTGCCCGATTTTTCCACTTGTAATCCTTCAATGCATCTCTCACGCGCTTACGACATCTGTAGTAAAGAATAAGAGCGAGGCCTGCGAAAAGAGCTAGCCCAGCGGCACACAGCGTTGCCAGTAGAGCCTGTTTTCGTGGATCCGAAAAAGCGCAACCCAACTCATCCGGTGTCATACCTCTGATTGGTTTACCTCGTGATTCCGGAGGCTCCGCACAAATAGGACTTGAATTACGTGGCACTAGAACCTCCGCTAACCATAAAAGACCGCACTCGCACGATAGAGGATTGTTGCTTATGTCCAAACGTCTCATTTCGCTCCAAGCGACCAGCGTCTCGGAGAAACTTTTGAAAGCGTTACCGGGCATTATGAGATGTCGTAAATTTGGCAAACCACCCAGAGCACCATCTTCTATAGTCGTAAGACGCTTGTTGCTTTTCAGTATAAGAGTCTCGAGATTCCCGTTGTCCGCGAAAGCTCCTCTTTCCACTGTGGTCAGTAACTTCGCTGCCGAAACGTCGAGCTTTTTCAAATTGGTCAATCCTTGAAAAGCCCCCGAACGCAATACAGCGAACGAGTTCAAGCCAAGGGTCAGCTCTTCTAAACGCGACAATACAGCCAATTGCCGTGTTGGTACTTCGCGCAAATTGTTCGCACCGAGATTCAATGTTCTTAGAGAGTTTAAGCCACGGAAGGCACCGTCGCTTACATTGTCGAGGGAAACGCTCGCAAGATCGAGAACTGCGAGACGCTCGAGGCCGTTGAAAGCGTCGTCGGGCAACGAAGATATTACGTTGAAACTCACGTGCAATTCTGCCAAAGCGTTTAAAGGTGATAAAGCCGTTGAGGGTATGGCCATCAATTGATTATCGTCCAGATAGAGAACTCTCAGAGCTCCCAATTTCTGAAATGCCCCTGGCTCAACCTTCGATATACGATTTTTACCAAGATCTAGCTCCTCCAATTTCGTCAGAGATGCGAAAAGACCGCTCTTCAATTCCTCAAGATAATTGCCGCGTAAATTCAGTATAGTCAGTGACTTCAAACCCGTAAATGTACGTATCGTCAGATTGGATATTTGATTGTGCTTGAGATCGAGCTCAACGAGTTGCTTCTGCGCTTCGAAACTACCATCGGGTATCGTAACCAAATGATTGTCCGAAAGATCGACGTTCTTTAGATCACCGTAGAACTGAAACGCAGCTGCCTCTACGACCCTGATACGATTTTCCTTCAGTACTATCCGTTGAATACTTGGATTTAACGCGATCGGTATTACGTTGAGGTTCCCGTGTAGACAATTTACGACGAGGGTCTCATCATCGCACGTGCACGTCGTGGGGCAAAATCCTGTCCTGCCCACGCTGAATATCGACGCTGTCACCAGCAGGAACATCAATCTCGAGGCTCCCGTTGTACTCCGTACGATTCCCCGCAAGCTCTGTAACATAGTTGCAAAAAAAACCTGTTATTTACATGCGTGACCTAAAAATTTTCATTCTTTGCAATCTCTGCGCTTTTTTTTGCTCGATGTATCATTCGTCTGGATGTCATTCGTTGAAGTGACGGAAAAGGGACAGATTTCTCCAGTCGAGAGATAGGGTAGCCTAACCGGGGACAAAACTCTGGGCGTATAAAAAGTGCACATTGGGATGAATAACAAAAAAAAATGCGAGACAAAAAAAAATAGTAATCCCCACATTCGTTTGTTCGTCATCCCGCAGGAAAGGAACATGGCAATTGTGGAGAATATGAGGGATGCTACGCCTGAGGCTCTAACAACCTCGAAATCATTATCGCGTGTCAGCTGGTATTACGAACAGGAGGGGAAAAAATGAGCCTGTCATTATCCCCGGATTATATCCATATCGCGGTTAGTTAGAAGTGCCAAAGTGAGGGGAAAAAAATCCGCGTGCAATATGGAACATTTGCATCCTATGAATTAAATGGGGAGTATTTCAGAAAAAAAAAGATAAAGAGTAGTCGTCATTCCACTGATTACATGACCCCGTTATGCCACTTTGCTGATGCACATGTTCATATTAAGCGACTAAAACACATTCACTGGTAGGGATTTATCGAGCACAAAGTTATTACCAGCTTTCATCATGATCAGCGTTTTGTTTTTCAAGTTTACTTCCAACATTAAATCAATCTGATTGAATGAAAAATTCAACTGTATTAACATCAGATTTCTATCAACGTCCTGTGACAATATCCGAAAGGAAACGAGACAGGCAAGCGATGATATCTCAGGAGGAAGTTCTGGAAAATAGAGAGCGACGGGGTTGGTTTAGGGTTAAGGCGGAAAGCAGTAAACCGCATAGTTGAGGTAGATTCGTGAGTGAGGAAGGTAGAGCCGACGGGTTGTGCATGGTCATGACAAAGACCTTTTGTCTCGAGATTTCTCATTGACCGTAGAGCAACGCGTGTATAGCATTCTCATTCCAAGGATAGGGTATTATTCGCTATGTACGCGTTCAACCGGTGCATCGGGTGTTCTACGTTCAATAAATCAACCGTACGGATGATGCCATGTTTCTGAAAGCGTTTGTGGTACTAAACGTGATGGGATAAATAACTTGACAGATTTTTTTTTTCATGCATTAGACATTTCTGCTATTACCTAATTCCCCATAAACTTTTCAATCATTCCTTCGTTCATTTATTCATTCAACTGGAATTTCACGTAAAACTAATCAACACTTAATACATACGATCCAACCAATGCAAGCAATGATTTAATTTGCTCATATTGGAATCTTGAAATCATGGATGCTGATCGGTCCATTGGACACAGAGTGTTCCGTAAATAGATAGATATGTAAATAGAAGATAGATATACATCTGGACTGACGCTTCGCTATCGTATAAGCACTAATCACGAGAGCGTAAGGATAATGTCAACTCCGGCGTTATGGTCGCACAGATGAGGGATTGGTCGACACAGTAGATATAACCTTGCTCTTGCACCCTCGCTTTCTCTCGCTCTCTCTCTCTCTCTCTCTCTCTCTCTCTCTATCCCAGATATAACTCGACACCCGCGCGTTGCGGCTGCTGCACAAACATACCGCGGCTACCCCGCGAATACGTCACATTTAACCCGTTGTAATTAGCGATTACGAATTACCCTTTCGTCCATTAGTTGGCCCTCTGGATTTCCACATCTCCGTACTAGAGGAAATCGTTATTCGGAAATAACGCACTTCATGATAAAGCTTATTCATCATATATAGGGTGATTCACAAGTAGTTACGAACCCGTGAGTGGCGTGTTCGGGATGCGATTTTAAACAAAACTTCCAAAGCCTTTTTTTTCGGAGCAATAGTTTTTAAATGGCAAGCAATAGAATTTGCGATTTCTCGGCCAATCAGAAGCCCGTGCCTTGGAATTTGTGGGCCGAAGGAGTGAAGGCAGGGATCGAATAGACCGCAGCACCATCATTTGTTTTTCGGCCGATATCGCGCGTAGTCTATATTCGCGAGCAAGACGGTTACGTTCCGAGTGGCATTAGCCTCATTTGTTTATGCTGCTATTGATAGAATTTTTTTGTATGATTATGAATCATAACCTCCACAATCGGCTAAGAGAAAAAGGAGTTTACCAATGGCACTACTACTACTACTAGTAATACTACTGGTATTAAAAAATTACTAATAACTAATAACTAATAACTAATAACTAATAACTAATAACTATTACTATTACTACTAATACTACTGCCACTACTACTACAACTACTACAACTACTACAACAACTACTACTACTACTACTACTGATACTACTGGTATTAAAGAATTACTAATTACTAATAACTAATAACTGATTACTATTACTAAATAACTAATACTATTACTACAATTACTAAATAACTATTACTATTACTACTACTACTACTACATCTACTACTACTACTAGTAAGACTACTGGTATTAAAAAATAACTAATAACTAATAACTAATAACTAATTACTATTACTAAATAACTAAATTACTAATCACTAATTACTATTACTATTACTATTGGAAAATTTCTAATAGACAAACAAAAATTTCTACTAGTATTACTGACAGTTACTAATCCTAATAAACGGAAATTACAAAAATTAAAATCACAATTTTCTTCGGTTATTAGTAATTTAGTAATAGTAATACTAATTAGTAATTTAGTAATAGTAATTGGTTATTTAGTAATAATAATTTGTAATTTACCGATAAAGTGATTACTAATTACTAACTACTAATTACTAATGACCTTATCACTAAATTACTAATCACTAATGACCTTATCACTAAATTACTATTGACCTTATCACTAAATTACTAATTACTATTTACCTTATCACTAAATTACTAATTACTAATGACCTTATCACTAAATTACTATTGACCTTATCACTAAATTACTAATTACTAATGACCTTATCACTAAATTACTAAATTACTATTGACCTCATCACTAAATTACTAAATTACTATTGACCTTATCACTAAATTACTAATTACTAGATTATCAATTACTATTACTAAATTACTAATAAACACAGGAAATTGTGATTTTAATTTTTGTCATTTTCGTTTATTAGTATTAGTAATTTATAATTTAGTAATAGGAATTAATAATCTAGTAATCAGTAATTAGTAATTTAGTGATAAGGTCAATAGTAATTTAGTAATTTAGTGATGAGGTCAATAGTAATTTAGTAATTTAGTGATAAGGTCATTAGTAATTAGTAATTTAGTGATAAGGTCAATAGTAATTTAGTGATAAGGTCATTAGTAATTAGTAATTTAGTGATAAGGTCAATAGTAATTAGTAATTTAGTGATAAGGTCAATAGTAATTTAGTGATAAGGTCATTAGTGATTAGTAATTTAGTGATAAGGTCATTAGTAATTAGTAGTTAGTAATTAGTAATCACTTTATCGGTAAATTACAAATTATTATTACTAAATAACCAATTACTATTACTAAATTACTAATTAGTATTACTATTACTAAATTACTAATAACCGAAGAAAATTGTGATTTTAATTTTTGTAATTTCCGTTTATTAGGATTAGTAACTGTCAGTAATACTAGTAGAAATTTTTGTTTGTCTATTAGAAATTTTCCAATAGTAATAGTAATAGTAATTAGTGATTAGTAATTTAGTTATTTAGTAATAGTAATTAGTTATTAGTTATTAGTTATTAGTAATTTTTTAATACCAGTAGTCTTACTAGTAGTAGTAGTAGATGTAGTAGTAGTAGTAGTAATAGTAATAGTTATTTAGTAATTGTAGTAATAGTATTAGTTATTTAGTAATAGTAATCAGTTATTAGTTATTAGTAATTAGTAATTCTTTAATACCAGTAGTATCAGTAGTAGTAGTAGTTGTTGTAGTAGTAGTAGTAGTAGTAGTGGTAGTAGTATTAGTAGTAATAGTAATAGTTATTAGTTATTAGTTATTAGTTATTAGTTATTAGTAATTTTTTAATTCCAGTAGTATTACTAGTAGTAGTAGTAGTGCCATTGGTAAACTCCTTTTTCTCTTAGCCGATTGTGGAGGTTATGATTCATAATCATACAATAAAATTCTATCAATGGCAGCATAAACAAATGAGGCTAATGCCACTCGGAACGTAACAGTCTTGCTCGCGAATATAGACTACGCGCGATATCGGCCGAAAAACAAATGATGGTGCTGCGGTCTGTTCGATCCCTGCCTTCACCCCTTCGGCCCACAAATTCCACGGCACGGGCTTCTGACTGACCGAGAATTCGCAAATTCTAGTGCTTGCCATTTAAAAATTATTGCTCCGAAAAAAAAGGCTTTGGCAGTTTTGTTTAAAATCGCATCCCGAACACGCCACTCACGGGTTCGTAACTACTTGTGAATCACCCCGTATACTGAATGGAAAATGGGTGTATGATGAAATTAAAATTCCACTCAGCAAGCGAATTTTAGTATAATCCCATTAATGTTCTGATCGGACATAGAATATTATGAACTGAAATCACTAAATTTTGATCGTTATGGAAAATAGTAATTCAAGGGTTCTATTTGAATTTCCATTCATTCATTATTTAAACATTTATTTAGTATTCCGATTGTAATCACGCATTACTAAAGTCCGATGTGAAATATTTTTTCAGCTTGTTTATAATTTATCGAGTAATATATCTGGAACAATTTGAAACGAAGAGAAATGAGAGGGACTGATAGGAGACCGAACGTAGAAATTCAAAGCGCTCGTCAATCCAGACACAAAACGATTTCAATTGGACTCTCTGTTCTCGATCAAATTTGGAATCGAATGATTTATCGAACCGGCTCTATATGTGACAGTACAACGCCAATGTTTTTGCGTGTGTGTGTGTGTGTGTGTATGTCTGTGTGAGAGAGAGAATTCAACAAACGCTTCTCCTTTTCGCCCGCGGCAATTAAGCCATTGTCCCTCTTCATGACTACGGCGACCGGTGATGGGCGGTCGATGAAAATCCTCCGTATTCGAGAAACTCTCGCCATCAAATTTGATTAATCGGAAAAGAATGTATATATATATATGTATATATTTAGGCACGAGTGTGACAAAAGAGATCCTACACCGCAGTGAAATCGCGTCTGTCACGTATTTTTTGTTTAGTTTCCGGTCGATCTACAAAAGATTTGTCCCGAGAAGAAATTTTCAACGATACGCTTCGAAATTCGATAAATCCTTGGAGAAAAGATAAAAGATAGTTGAGACGACGATATAAAATTCTTGCTCAACGAACTACGTAATTAGTGACCGCAGGAAAGAGAGAGAAAGAGTATAAAGAGACTGCGACAGAGGAGGACGTTATTACTGTAAATTCGCGTTGCCTGATCGGCCGTAATTATCCCACAATTTTCCACCAATCATCGAGCTGAGAGCGAGTTCTTTAGAGGGCATATAACAGCGAATATTGACGCCATATTCCATATTAAGTCAGTTTTCTTCTTCTCTCTCCCTCTCCCCATTTTTGCAACGCTACTTCCATAGTTCAAGCTGAAGGGTATTTTTAGCTACGGTATCAGCGACACGTCGAAAACGAGAGAAAAAATAAAAATGAAAAACCACCGCAGAAAGTACAGATACCGTCTGTCCTTTATCTACCTGAGCTGCTTGGAATAATTCGATGAACGTGACGGTCGCGATTAAACGAATCTTTTTTTATCTCCCTCGAAACTCAGCTCCAAGCCCTGCTGAAGCTCTGTTTTTTTTCCTTCTCCAGTACTTTTGATTTCCCCTAATGAGAGATATTGCAATCAAGTTTTCTGGGGTCGCTCTCGAAGCCAATCCATCGACTTTTTATATTGATTGAAAAAAAAAATCAGAGACGAATAACCTTTCAATCGTTTAGCTTTCCTCCCGTTGCTGAGCCAATATTTAAACGAGTTTATTGACACTTTGGTCAAAATGACTTCGAATTGAAACAAAAAACTTTCGTATCAAATAGAGTGTTCACCGTATTTATTCGTCTCTGATTTGGACTCAATGGATCTTCATCGTTAGCCGCACTCTCAATGAGCTCCAAACTCAACGCTTTCACTGAATGGCAAATGAAATTGTTTCATTTCTGTGAAACCCCAACATTTCATTTTCATTCTCATTGTATAATTTTTGTGAATGCACAACAGCTGTACATCCCCGCAAATCCAATTAAGCGAAACGCACGGCATGTGCTCCAGGCGCCACCGACGACGAAGACGATGACGAGATACTGCGTTGCTTTGACGGGTCGAATCACGTCTTGGCAGGTGCCGGTGCATAAAACATTTTAACAAACCCAATTAACCCGAGGGAAGCTCTGGTCGAGAAAAAAAGAGAGAGAGAGAGAGAGAGAGAGATGGAGCCCGAGAAGGGGGGAGAAGTGAGAGATGAGTAGAAAGTGAGGGTGGAAAAAAAGCTAGAGCACCATCGCGCGAATGTTGTAAACGCCAGAGCAGCTCTGGTCCGTTCTTCATCGGGGATATATTCCTTCTTATCCAAGGCAAGTTTCAGTACTGAACCTTGAACGCCCTCGATTACCAGAATTATATCTATACAGAGCATGTATATTTATAGAACATTCTATCTTCGCGGTAGTTGCTGGGTTACGTGCTGGTGCATAAAACATCCCGCTCAGGGCATTAATTAAAACGAATTACCCAAAGGATTTCAAGCGTGCCCTCTCACGTTTATAACGCGTTCCTCCTCAAAACTCACGCATCTCTCATAGCGCACGTACCACTTATATACACGTATATCAACATATATGAGTGTAAGACTTTTTACGAGACCATATATTTCAAACTCCCATTTTTAACGATCTATAAAAATTTGAGTTATAGCATCGCGTGTACTATTGAAATGAAGAACGAAATTTTGGAAGTGTTATCAGCAAGTCACTTCTCTCTATTAACAATAAATGTTCAATGACCTGAACCATAGCCAAAGGCAGAATCTTTAGTATATTCAAAAAATCGTTTTAACGACTATGAAATTTCTTTTCGATCTTCTGTTCCAGAAGTTCAGGCGTTACAGTGTGGAAGAATGGTATTTCTCAATAAGGGTGGAGAATAAACGTGCGAAAAGATCTCAGCACCGTAGCCTTTGTAGTAAAAGGCTCACTTTCGAATTTGTTGAAGCAGAAATTGTAACCAAGATCCCCATCGATTGGGTACACTTGCGAAGCTCCAGTGGAAGACTGGGAAAGAAAATTGGCAGCAGAAACAGAGGTAAAGTGTGAGAAGGAAAATGTTCTAGTGCAGCTGGCTGTCACGACGTTTCGAACCGGTTATTATACCAAAGCCATCCGGAAGAACGTAATTTCCGGGCGGTTGCGGATGTTGAGCGCGCGAAACCCGAAATAGACATAAATATATATATTTAAATACAGAAATGCGCTTAGTATCTGTTTCAATAATAAATCCATATAAATTTGAACGACGATAAAAAGCTGTTAAATGTGCAAGTCATTTGATAAATGTCATATCGACGATCCTCTTTGAGATTTAATAGCAAAAATGATAAAATATATTCCGAGAAATAGTCTAGAGTGACTTTTATGTTTCATTTATATATTTAACAAAACTCAATGGATTATAAAAACAAACACACGATGATTTCGCTCTAAATTCCTCCAACACAAACATACACACACACATTTCGCTTCACCCATCGCGCTGATGATTCTCGTTTTCTTTTTTGTAATTTATTTATTTTCTCTTTTTCTATTTTGTTACCAGAGCACGCACATCGTGATCGATTACGAATCCCCGGTACACCCTGGTCCCAACACCCGCCCTACAAATATAGCGACAGTAGACTAGAGACTTTTTTTTCTGCGCACGAACAAATGGCCCACCGTTTTTTCTCTGTCCTCTTGTACATATATTTCAACATTTTCCTTTTTTTGTGCACACGCTTCGTCCCTCCATCTGATTCGAATAGATGCGAGAAAACCTTCCGACAACTTTTCCGTCCCTGCGGCTGACCGATTATGCGACAGTTGGAAAAGAAAAAAAACCGCAAAGTGAAACTAAACATCATTTTTGCTCGTGTCTCCCTTTGGAAAAGTGTACGACCCGTTGAAATTCTTACTTTCAACTCGATTTTTCCTTCAATACCAACTCTTTACAAAATTCGAAAACAAATGTGTTGTTTTTTCAATCTAGAAACATCGATTTTCTTGTGTGGAAAAATACTTGGAAAAAAATGTCAAAGAAAAACTTTTTGTTTTGGACCAATTTAATAAAGATTTGCTGAAGAATGGAAAATTGTAAGAGTCTTTTTTTCATCCTTATCCTACAACAACGCACGTGGGCTTTTACTCTTGGTTCCGGGACATAAACTTGACGCGGGTGCAAACTCCGTTTACTGTATCGCATTATTTCGTTCTATTTCCCCTCAACAGGTACTAAACACCCTGTTTATATATAGCGATCTTCTTGTTTTCTTTTCTACCCCACTGTATACATTCCCTTGCCCGTCTCGGCGTTATAACGACACGGGAAGAACGACAGGGATAGAAAAAAAGGTAAAGCGACGGAGCAAAGAATTTCTCTTTGCCCTTGGGTTCTCGCCACCAACTTTTCGCTTTACTCTCCCGTATGTATGTGCGACGACCCGTCTGAGACGAGGAAAATTGCTCGATAAATTCTCATCTACGATGCTGGTTGTGCCCGCTTCGCTATGTAGGTATATGTACACAAACTATAGTTTTTACATATATTAATGTGTGGGTGTATAAAAACATGCACGAGGGGTAAAAAAGGTTTTGCAAAGTAGCCAAGTTTTTTTGCGTCGTTTTGGTTCGGGGGCGGAGCCCCCCAAGTCAATCCAATAACTATTCTTAATGTTTAAAAAAAATCGTTCCAAAAATTTCGGAATAAAAAACAAATCAAAATTTTTGTTTTGTATTTTTTATCCAAAATTATGGACAAAAAACAATGATATCCTACGAAATGACTTTTTGAAAAAGTAAAAACAAAATGCCATGCCTCAGTTGTAATAATGGAAAAAGAAACAAAAATTTGAAAAAAATTAATACCAAGAAATTTCTATTGAAAAAATTAAATTGAAAAAAAATAAAATTCGAAGTTATGTATACAAAAGATTTTATGCAGTCACGAAATTCTGTCGAATGTGCACCAGAGAGAACGACCGTATGACGACCAGAAAATGAGAAAACGCGAATGGAATTCCTCCCCACTCCTCGCTTTGACCGAAGAGCCAATTACGAAACTCCTGATGAGATGGAAGTTGAAAAAAGGAGAGAAAAAATATAGTACAACTGTGTAGACGGAGAGTGAGAGATGGAATAAAAAAAACGGTGGATTCACCGGAGCTTTTCAAAGAGAGGTGGAACAAAAATAAATGGCAAAGTAGAAACGCCATGGTTCGGACGACCGCGCTCCACGAGAATTTCCCGGGCATATACACAACGAGAGAGCACGAAAAAATAAATGACTGAAAAGGGAGGAGAACAGGGGACACGATCGAGGCAAGAAGATTCCATGTTCGTATCCAGCACTTGTGAGGGCGTAGAATCCGGAAATTGGAATCTTAAATCGAACCCAATTTTCTTTATTGTCGCTTCCGGTCCACTATGAGAGAGAGAAAGAGAGGGAGAGACGGAATCATGAGACATTATCCCTCTAGGAATTCTTTCTGTCGTGTTCTGTCTCACTTTCGAATTTCTCACGAGGCTTTTCCGGTGGAAGAAAAAAAAACCCCATACATTTGTGCTAATTTAAAGGGCACTTTCCCATCCTTTGAAATAAAGTGAATAAAACTCGAGGGTAGAGAACTATCGATGTATTAATCATAAAAACTTTTAGGAAACGTATGTAACTTAACGGTGTATACTTAATAATAATGAATAAATAAAATAATATCCACGTCAAAGTTAAAGTTAGCGAAACCATAACCAATAAATTAAGAGTAATCATAACCAAGAAAACGATTATGAAACACTCATATAACTGTGGTTTTCCGCCCATCAAAAAATTGTAACACCGGAGGTTTAGGGGAATGGAAAAGAGTTGCAAGATTTTCAATGAAAGGCTTTGAGATCGGAAGCGAAAGGCTATCGGTGGTAAAACGCGGTTAAACCTGGCTTCGGAATTTAGCCGGAATTCAGTTTAGTATCGTTATGGAATGAGGGCAGAAGAGTGGAACGAAGCCGCCGTCATATACAATGACGATAGAGTGCTCTACGCAGATTTTGGATTATCCTCGCTTTCTCTCTCGCCCTTGAGCTCGGTTCCATTCGTTTTCAACCCCATGAAGAGTGGTTGAATATAGGTGCTTGGTGAGCTTTTAGTGGTGGGGGCCAGGGTGAAGCGTTTTGACGTATTTTCACGATACATAGAGCGGGGGGATTCGAGCATATATTTATTTCGTTCAGAAAGGCGATTTCATGCCTCGGCTGCATTCTCCACTGTCCTGTATAGCGTGAGGGATGCTTGTTCGCTTTAAAAGCACCCTCAAACTCTACAGCATCGGTTATATAAATATATCTATGTATAAATATAGTATATAGAATGAACAAAGATAGATAGCTGTTCTCGTTATTATTGTCTCGTCTTTATCTCGTATTCCAGCTTCGTTTCATCCCTCTTTTACCCGTACATGCCCGCAAGTGTACCGTAGGGGTTGGACGACCGGAAAAGAAAGCTTTTGTACATATAGTTTTCACTGAAAGGTGCGCTGGTTCTCTTGCAGTGCAAAGAGAAAACAGAAGATAGAAAATTTCGAATGTTTGGCTACCCAGTTCCTTCCAATATACGTCGCCATCGTTCACTAGACTCCAAATACATATGTAACTGTTTCTTGGTCTCTTTCTTTTTCGTTTTGTTTCCCCAAGGTCGTTTTTACATGGGTATTTTTCTTTTCTTTTTTCCTCTCCCCTTCACTCTCTCTCTCTCTCATTGTTTCTCTTCCTTTCTTCCTGTGCGGCGAGTAACGCTCCAGGCGCATCTCGCGAGTAAATATAGGCCTTGCGGATTATCGTGTATCGCAGCAGAAAGAAGAGAAATACAGAGAGAAAGAGAGACAAAGAGCAAAGCGTTTTCAGGCGGAAGAAAGGTGGAAAAGCTCTATACACGTTACGAGGGAAACGGCAGCCACTGCGAGGTCGTCGCCAACGTTTCGCGACTTGGCAAGTCAAACACGCGAATAAATTGTGACCACCATTCGGCGCCTTACCTATTCCCTTCCTTTACTCCCTCATATACACACATATACATTCATGTATGCAAGCAAATACACGCATTGGGTATACACTGCCTGCTAGACGATTCTGCGTTTCGAAATTTGCTTTACCTTCTGTTTCTGCACCTTGGACGATAAAATTCCCTGATATAGCAACGCCCAAAATCACAAAATATCATGAGAGATAACTCTCAACGGTACTCTGTCCCTTTTCATCATTCACTACCACTTTCTATGTCTGTTTCATGCAGTATATCCTTTATTCATTTTAACATTAAACACGAGTTATGTAAGATAAAGTGAACGTGGCTCTCGCTGAAATGATCCCTCCCTCATGTTGATCCTTCCTTATTTATTCGTTATACCGTTAATTCAAGCGTCAAATTCATTCCTTCTACAAAGACTGCTCTCCGTATATTTTACCACGAAAATATTCCAAGCGAAACGAACAACGTTAAAGTAAAACGAGGAATAAAAAAAATATATACATAAAAAAAAAAAATGAGAATATGAGAATATATCTTTTACATTTTCTCGGTTGATCTTAGCTTTCGAACCACCCCACTCTCAACTTAATCTTCAATCTCATCTCGCAGTTGCTCCGCCGTCGTATGTTGCCTCCGGGGCGACTCTCTAATCGTACAAGGAAATTACCTCGGTGTGTCCTGGGAGAGAACGTCGGGCAATGTGCAAAACCACCCCCGCACCGCGTATATATAAGGAAAGGCGTCCCTCTTCTCTGTCAGCTTTACCCGGGCTCTCATTATCGCAAACCGACCAAAAAAGATCAGCAAGAATCAGCTCACGTTATTTCGAAACGGACCTATTATCCATTTTTATCATAGTTTTTATAACCTTCTTTAAAAAGTCACAGTAAAGATAGGAGACTGGTGTAATTCCAGGGGAAATGTGAATTTAATACGTGGTTTCGTTCCAGTTAAATTGAGAGCACTATACGTTCAGCCATTAAACCCTCCCGCTCTATTTTGTTTCTTTGATCAATCTCAAATACGTTTCTTTTGTATACTTTGTGGCTAGGAATATCACCATTTTTGGAAAACCGCAAGAACATGATGAGTTTATAGAGATAAAGTTGATGACTTCGCACGGAAAATCTCAAAGATTAATTGTACGGTGTTAAAAGCCATGCTGCGGTCCAAAAAGAATAGCATGACGGGGCCATAGGGGAGAGACAAACGCCAGAGCCCCGCGAGGATAGAAAGCGTAATGGGTGCATAGTGGTTGGCTGACTGGTGGATTATTAAGTAGTTGAGTGCACGTTAGCCGGAGCGAAGTGCTGTCGGGTTATATCAGAGCTTCCAGCATCAGAAAGCACACGCGCGGATAGTTTCATATCTATATATTACAAAGACCACGCTCTCGCATCGTTATATATATATAAATATATATATATATGCAGACAGAGAGAGAGAGAGAGAAGAGGAATTTCGTTGCACACGGATGAGACATTGCATCATCGTAGAGAGTGCGCTCCCTCGCCTGGCAACAATGAAAATTTCAAAGGCGACGCGCACATAATTACGCTCGGGTAATTGATCGCGTATGCGGAAATCCACTCGCGGGATTCTCCTCTTCGTATACCCTTTCCGAGCGGTGTTGGAAACACACGTTGAATTTTGGGAGGGTATTCTCTCATTTCCCCTTTTCGTTTTGTCTCTTTGGTACACGAAGCAGACGAGACCCATTCATTTCTATCCAGAGTTTAGCAGATGCACCGCCCTTACGCTCTCATTCCGTGGTGTACGCGGGATCTATGATGATTCTCTTCCTCCCAAAACGCGTCCTAACCAAATCGAAATTAACGTGTATAATTATCGCGAGCGCGCGAGTTTAAATTCCGTGCCAACTTCGTCTCCACTTTCATACAACTCCTTCCAAGATTTCCTCTTACATCTCCTTCTATTTATCTTCCTCTCTTTCACTGCTCTGCCTCTATGGACGGAACCTCCATAATACGAGTACACACCCGTATATCGACGACTTATGGTGTTCGCCAATGCGGGTTGTACGGAAACAACGATAAACGCTTTGGAACGTCCCGGCCCCTAACGAGCCGCTACTGTATGCGCGATAACTTCGTTACAAACACTCACTGCGATGTGATGTTTCGATGGAAACCCTTCACGCGTTGGAACTCGGTTATGGACGGGCGATAAGTATTCAGAATGTAAATGACTTGAGAACGAAAAAAAACGCTCGTTTATTAAATTTATTCTACAAATTTGCTTTTTAACGCTGGAGTGTAACATAATTTTTGACACATTCCCAAAGGCACATCACTTGGACAATTAAAAATTAGGAGAATTATTTGTAAAAACTATGCGTTCCTGTGTCCAAATAATGATTCACTGGCATCGTAATAATCGGGCTGAGAAATAAACCGAACTCTCGAATATACTTGCGTGATTGTACGTAGTGGATGGCAAAGAACATAATATCACGTGCGTGTCATCCTCACCTTCGGGTAATAACACTACCGCGTAGTGGAAATTTAATTAGCATACACGCCACTATTAATTTTCCTTTATACGCTGCCAAGAGATATAGCCCGAGAGACAAGATTGGTACCGGACGCGCCCAAGAGCGTACACGAAGGTGTACGGGATCGGGTTTGCCGGATATGTCACGAGGGACGATTTTCAATTTACTTAAATGGGAATAAGAAACGTACGTTATAATGTAAATGCGTATATACATATATTACACGTTCCGTGGCTGGACAAAAAGTTCTCGTTAAATTAAGAGAACTTTTTTCTCGTTCACTATCTCGGTATCTTCCTTCACTTCCTATCTGCTCATTCTAAGCTCATATCCTCGTCGCATATTTATAGTCATCCGGTAATTTTCAAAGTTATTCAACGTTCCCTCGTTGATCAACAGGCTTTCGAGGATAAAATAATAAATAAATAAAATACCTGCTTGGACCCCGTCAGACTCTTGTCGTGTTCGAATTATCGAAATGTATACGGTAGAGAATATCTTTTTCTCAGGGAAATCTATTGGTATAGAGTGTCTCGTCGCTACAGGGGATCAATACCGTAAACTAAAGTTCGAAACTGGATATCAAGATAAAAAAAGTATCATCTCGTTTGACGTATTATTAATGTAAACAAACGTCCACGAAATGTTTAAGTTTAAAAATAGTTCTTTGTTTCTTACACGTCTGATTTGGTCGGAAAACATCATCGAACTGACTTTGCATTTTTTTTTTTTTTTTTTTTTCAAAACTTCTGAATTTTTATAGAACAATTATGTAAAAAAATAATAATACATAATTTATTTTACATCAAGGTTCGTCATTTTCTGAGGAGAAATGACGTTTTTGAGATTCAAAACGAAGTTTCCCTGTTCAAACACACCGCACGGATCCAATTTTCGAAAACTTGAACTTCATTGTTATGAGCTTCAGATTTTGTATTAATAACGCAAGCGCAGCCGCGAGCGCAGCTACTTTATCTGTGTGTGTACACAGGAGTAAACTATATATGCGCGAGGAAAGCTTTTCCTTCGTGTAGGTCACGTTCCCATGTAGATACAAATACATATTCAGAAAGCTTCACTATATATAGAAGATCTTCTCTGTATCTCGGTGGAAAGTTTTGACGAGGTGAAGCGAGCCGATGCTGCAAGCTTCGCGCTCGTCCTTTCATACTTCTCTCGCGTGTATATAACGTCAAGCTCTTTATATACAGACAGCCACATAGACATAGTCAGACTTCGTAGTCTTATGGGAAATTACACGATGAGCTTTCCGGATTACGTTGCCCAAGCTCGGGCTCTTAACTCACACGGGTATATGGCGACGAGCTAGGACACACATCTCGGGCCAGCCCGGAATCCACATTTTCCCTGAGCATCTCGATGTCGTCGTCTCTCCAACTTCTCCATTGCTATTCTCTCTTACTCTCTTTCTCGTCTACAACTCTGCGACTTGTACACTAAAGCTCCTGACACAGAATCTCTCGTAGTGTATTTCATGCAAGACACACAGGGCGAGAGGAAAAGGACTGAAGAAAGATCGAGGCCAAAAGGAGGCCAAGCGAGATACGAAAAGAGCAGAGACTGTTTCGCTGCATGGAAACTTAACAAAAACTGCGAGTTTATGCATTTTGATAGCCATTGTTTCGCAACACACAGGACACAATAGCGAATAGAAACAAAAGTGATATTTAATTTGAACTTTTTTACATTTTAAGACTGTAATCTTATTTCTTACCGTTCGATGCGATTCACTGTCCCATCTCGTCCTTCTCGGGTCCTGAAACAATAAGAGTACAAATTTATCATATATCCATGAACTCTACGGCATGATGTTTAATGTATTTTCGTGGCTAAGGGCAGCACATGAAACGCTATTTATCGTGGGAAAATGAGAGAGGGGGGTAACGTTAAGCCGAGTTATCTCTCGTCTCTGGTAAGCGATATTCGCTGCTACAAAACTAGACAGAGTTTCCTGGACTAGTGGTGAATTGGTCCATCTCTTCACACGGATTAGCCGTGGCCTTTATTACTCTCCGGGCAAATTGGACGTTGTTACGCAACAAGCGTATCTCGTAGAGATGAAAATTCACTCTTTTGCCTTGGGGTATTTTGTCTCTCGTGAAACTCACGCTGGCTGAATTTCCATATACTTACACGAGTATTTAGTACATCGCGATGCCATCGTCCAACCTCTCAACGCATATAAACATCACTTGAATATATATATTTATATATAAATGGACGAGGAGAGAATATAATATTCCAGGGTCGTGTCAAATACACTTTTGGAAGTAATCAGCATTTAACGTACAGGTGCTTTCGTTTCACAAACTTCCTTCTCCCATCGTTTTTACTTTTCGGAGTTCAAAGTTCGCAGTAATAAATTAAAGCCCTTAATTAATAATAATAATTATTATTATATAAATGAAAATAAACACTCTCCGGTAAATAGAGAGTTAATTATCACTCACTGGCGACTTTCCTAATAGCCCATAGAGTAACGATTTAAAAAATGATCTATTGCGAATCTAACGATCGCCAAATTTGGACTCTGTCAAGAAATACTTCATGAATTTTCGATCAGAGATCATAAGTGATGTTGTTGCCGGTGAAAGATTTATGGGTTCAGATATATCGAGACTCGTTGGTTCTACGTTATGTGTTCTATGTTGTAAGAGCAAAAATAAATGCTTTGGAAAGGTACGGAGATGGGATTCTAGCTTTGATGTTCCAGACTGGATTGCTGTTGGACGTTTGTCGATTACGAGATTAATTCCCCTCTCTCGAAGCTTTCCACTGCTATTTCTTGTTGCATTTATCATCGTGATCCGTCTCTGATCGTCTGTGTCTGGGTACTCTCTTGGTCTTTTCAGACTCTTTCATCCTCCTTTCTCTCTAATTTCGGTTTGCATCATCGAACCATTGATGCTACGTATACAGACATTGAAATATACATATACAAAGGATACATCTCTTATACGGTTGCATTTACAATTTGTTATGATGTCTACTCAAAGGAACATCGGGCGCTTCGTGCTCCCTCATTAAAAATTCCAAGTTCAGCGATCTTTCGTTTTTCAGCCAATTTTTTTTTTTTTTCAATAAAATCCCTCTCGTTCGGCTTTCATTTTTCATAACGTATATCGGGAATCTGTTTAGTAAGCAATTCAACTAGTAACTGTTCATATCCTGCATCTAAAAATGTATAAAGACGAAAAAAGGTTCGAAAAGATTGTCGATATCGAACTGCAGCGAATTGACGAGTCTGCTTATCAACGAGAGATTCTATAGTCGTTCACATGCATGTAGTGGACACTGCATTGAACGAGCGGAACTTGATTTCCAAGTCCTTTTTTCAAACCCCCATTCCCTTCTTCCCAACACTTTTTTTCTTTGTGGCTTCATCATCTCCACAACAATCGCGAAGGGACTCATTGTCAAAACGAAAAGGGAAGTTTGTGGCTCAGAGCGACGCACGTCACTCTCTTTCAGCCTCGACATTGGCGAACCAGAGCATTTATCATACACCATGCTTTTTTTTTTGTCACTTCGCGCATCCAGCTTTCGCCGCTTTTCTCTCCGAATGTTCCTCTCTTTTTAACTGGGAGCTTTTGGTTTTTTAATAACTTTTTTTTCGCTATCGTATGCATCAAACACGAAAAGTCGCTGACATACGTTTTTTTTGCCTACACACGCGTGTGTCACCATTTATTTCAAATGTTAAAAAACAAACGCCGGGATAATAGATCTTGCGGCAAAGTGGAGTCGGTTTTTCTGAATTTAGCTGTTACCGAGAAGAAGAAAAAGTAATGGAGTTATGAATGTATTGTGCGTGCAAGTTCTGTAAAATTCTGCACTTTGTGAAGATTAACGTTGTGGGAGAATTTTTTTTTTCTTTATACGCAGGGGAACACGAGAAATGCATTAAAATTTGCAGACTCCGGGAGACATCTCGATCATCCGCTTTCGACTCTTACGCGATCGTGAACAAAAATTAGCCGGGAATTAAAAAATAGAAATAAAATATAATTCTGATAAAATAGAGGCGAATTTTCAGTGCAATGAGCTCTCTGCTGGTGCTCTTATCTCTTTATCCGTATCAGGCACGGATAAAGAGAAAGTGAAAAAAAAGTATGTGGATCAGTACACAATAATGGTGGATCGAGTTGGAGAAAATCCGGGCGAACTGAAACAAAATTAAAATAGATCTGAGGGAGATTTGATTAAAAAAAAAAAAAAAATAGTATTTATCTGAATTTTGAATGGTTCTGTGTTGTTTTTTTTTTGCTCTGTAGAAAAAATATGAATCTGCACAGAGAAAAAACGTAGATATAAGCTTTGGAAGTTGCGATCCAAGTTTTTTTCTATAGGTTTTAATGAAGCAGAGTTTTAATTACGAGGATCCAAGGGACAGCTTTCTCTCTGAGCACAATATTATATACGTATAATAATACAAATACAGATATACAATTATTTTCACCGTATTCGCATCGTGCTTGTCTTCGATGAAAACTCTTGTGGAAGAACGAAGACGAAAAGCGGAAATAAAGTATACACAGAAGGTAGAAAATGATGAGATATAAAAAGGAACGTAAGCATTCAACGATGTGAATAACGAGCTGAGGAATAAAAAATAATAATAAAATGAAACAAACGAAATAACAAAAATACAAAAAGCAGGGTTGATGTGGCTCGATGACGAAGACCAAATTTTCATGCCTGTGCAATAATTGATATTCTTTCATTTTTTTGTATAAACCTTATTGACCCTTCATTCAGAACTAAAAATAAAAACACCCGGAGGAAGGATTATTTGTCATAATACTTGACAATCTTTTAACATTTTTTTAAAGAAGCATGTATCCTTAAACCTTTACAGGATTATTCCTTGAATCATCGACAGAATAATAGACCGAGAAATTGAATTATCACGGTTTGATAACGTAGAAATATGCATCGAGATATCGCGTGATATTTTCGACGCACGTGATGCGTGAGTATTGAATTTAATAATAGAAAGGGACTTCGATCGGGTGGGTGTAGGGTTATTGCGTTTGTTTGAGGGTTTAATGTAAATGTACACGCTCGGTAATACTCACACAAATACACACACGCAATGTGCTGTGGGTGAAGAAGGATTGTAACCGGGTAAAGGTGTGCGAGATTAATCGGTGGCGCGTCTTGCTCTTCAATCAGTTAGCTCGAAGGTTCGCGTGACGTTAGTGTATTAAAGCATCTATATGTCAATGATATATGCAATATGTATATATATTTATACATCTAACATTGCGTTAATGACGATATATTCCAAATTCATCGTGACCATCGCAGTTTCGGTCTCATTCACTTATTCTATCAAGTTAAGATTTAACAGGCCATTAAATAACTGGTTTAAACGTAAATGATGCGTAAACTAAAAGAATTTCATTTGAGAAATGACCATAAAAATCACGGGAATCGAGTAACATCATATTGACTCTTTGGATTGTAGTGAATTTAATTTTTGAAAGAAATAAATGAACAAAATGTTTAAAAAATTAAATAAAAATAGATGACAAAACTAGGCATGGTTTTAGGGAAGTTTTCAAGTACAATTCATATTTATAACAACTCTTTTAGAGACTAACTTTAATGAACTGTACATGGATATTTTTTTAGTTAAAAAAAAACTGCACGATTGATAATCAATGAATTTTTCACACAATTTTGATTCAAGTTTTGGAATAAATTTTACTATATCAAATAATATAAAGCAAAGGAACACGAGACAAAAAAATTGAAAGGTTATTAGATTAATCGATGATCAGTTTTGTTTTTTTTTTCATAATGTCACCTAAAACGCCATTATCAGGCTTACGGCACTCGGCAATGAGACACGTGACTTTCACTCGCCTTTCTAGATGTTTTATTCGTTCGCGACTGATGCCAAGGGAGGTGAAGATCGCGTGAGTTCTTCGGGTCGCAGGCACGCACGGGAACACCCAAAACGCTTTCATCGCGTGTCGATGTACCTGTACGCCAACGAACGTGGGCTTTTCTTTGTTTTTTTTTTTCCTTGATCAAACATGTACATGGCACAAAGATTTTCATCGTTCCAACACGATATACATTTCTCTTTATGATTAATGGAATTTTAATTGCCCTTTTCGTACACCCACATACGCAGAAAATTGCGAGAGCTGCGATCGCGCGAAGTTAACCAAGTCAAAATGGGACGAAAGGTGTGTTTGATGTATTTTCTTTGGTGTTTTGATAAAAAATCGATAAGAAACCTTGTTTATCGTTGGCGAAACAAACGGAAGGTATTCTTACGAGCAGAAAAGTTAGAGCCTCCTCAGGCAAATTCCCATAGCCCTTAAAGAAAAGAAAGAACGTTAAGTAGTAAAATAAAAAAATAAAGACTTGATGTATAAGTGGCTTTTTTCGAAGTCCCGAAAGCATAAGACGATAAAAGAGAGGCTTAAGAGGCTCAGTCGTCCATGTTTTTCGCTCGATCAGATCGGTTCACTGATAACGTCGCCCAGGCTATTATCTCGATTGCTTACACACCGAGATTTTCCTTCCACATCGTCCTTCGTTCTTTATTGTTACGAAAGACACGGGGGATCACTCTTAGTTCCAAAAAAACCGATTTCTCTTGTCTAGAAAATAGCACGGTGTCGGAAACGCTTTTTTTTCAACTCGAGAAGTTTTTTTTTTTTGCAGTACGCTTTAATTGAAAACGCAGATGGCTTTCATTGTGGTAATCTTATTTCGATAGAGTGTAATCGTGAAGTTTTTGCGTGAAAATCGGAAAAAGTTTCAGGAAAAGTGATGGACACGAAGGACAATCGATTCAGCACCGAGAATTCTATTTTATATGCAAAAAACAACCGTCCGTCCGCCTCGCGACTGGACCGCCTAATATACTTCGCTCTCTCTTTCTTTCTTTTCTTTTCTCTTCCTAGCTCTTTCTCTTTTATTCCGGTTCGACGACGACCGCAGCATCACGACGAGCATCTTTCGGATGCTGGGCTCTTGCTCTTCGCCTACTACTCCCTCTTACACCCCCTTGCACCCTGCGTCTTTTTCTCTTTCTACATAAATCATGAGGAAAGTATATATCCCAGCGGAGAGAGCTCGTCGTACTGGGGTAACAAAGTTTCCCGGCGGGGCCCGCAGCGGTATTTCCTTATCTATTTTCGCCGGGGCTCAACGAGAGAAGAACCAAACCCATACACCTCCACCCCCTTATCACTCACCCTCGCTCTTTCTATCTCTCTCTCCCTTATTCATTCTTGCTCCTGTCTCGTTTTCCTGCGTCTCGTCCCCCCCCTCTCGCCCTGCTTTTGTGTTTCTCTACTTTTCCTTGGACCGCTTTTCACCCTCCTCGAATAATCGTGAACTTGGATTAATCGAAGTTCGTGCCAGCGACTCGTCACGCTTTTTTGTTTCTTTTCTCTCCCTCGTATACGAATGCTTAGATAGTATTTTACTTTTTTCTTTATAGTTTTTTTTTTCGTATCATTCTATTCCGTATATTCTGTTATAATTGCTAGAGAAGAAATGCGGTGCGGTACTCGAACTATTTTTCTAATTACAACTCATTTGCCAAGCTAAATGCACATAAAGCGCTAAATATTTCGAAAAAAAAGTTTTCAACTACAACAGTTATTTTATCAAAGTTTATCGGCTATTCCCTGCGAAAATGCAAAAGAGCAAGTGGATAAAAGAACGACAATCGATCAAAGTTGTCGCATTCGCGCGGGGACACCACGATCGATTTGGAATCTCGCTGAAGCTTCGGCAACGAATTCTTTCGTCGTACAACAACGAGAAAGAGTGAGAGAGATGCAAAGGGAGAAAGAGAGCGAGCGCCATCCATAATAGTCTTGTCTCGTACGTTCGTGCTACATAAATCACGAGAGGGAGAGAGGACGATAAGAAATAAAGAAAAAGGCACCATAATGGGGTGTGCAACCTAGAAAATTGATGTAGCTGAATCGACTAGAATTTCCTTTGAATCTGAATAAAAGCCTGCAATATTAACCTATTGTACGTTATATTTGTCTTAATTCAATAAAATTTAAATAAGAGAAAAAAAAGATCTATTCAAATATCATTAAACTTATGAACCCAAAAAAACAGGCTCAAAAGCAAACACCGACTGGATTAAAACCGTTGCAAAGTCAATTCAATTCAATTTTAATTTTAATCAGCTCTCGTACGAAATTCCCCGAGTGGTTTAGCAACCTCTTGCCATACGTAGCTCCATTAATTACGTAGAAACGGCTGATTAAGCACGGCCGAATTAATTAATTGGTGAGTGAGAAAGGGTTACGCCTGAAATCAGACCGTGCGTCTATTAATAAGTTGCGGGTCTCTCGTCTATGGACAATCGCCCAAAGATATGTGCCATATATATAGAAGGACGGCAACAGAGAAGAGAAATGAGAGAGTTGGGGGTATGGGAAAACGAGCGACAAACTCTCGGGCTCGTTCACGAGAGAGTTCCCATATTAAACGTAGATATATCAAGTTGTAGATGGAGGGAGGTCGATCCGGGGTCAATAACAGAGCACATATAGTCCATAAGAGAGCCATGAAATACGTTATTATCGCTCTCGTGACATATATATGTTATGGATAATCGATGTATGGGTGCGCGTGTTGTAGGATTCCATGCTTTGATCACATAACATCTCCCTCGAGCGTTTTTCCCCACGCACTGTTTTTAGTGTTTCATACATGTTTATGGATACATGAGAATAAATATATCTGTGTATAGGTGAAGCTGTGATAACTCCGAATGGCAGAATGTTTTTCAGTATAAACGCTTTTTAAACATTTAAATATTTATCGAATCTCAACTAAACATTTTTTCAAAAGGATGTAAAGGTGTTTTGATTTGAAAGAATGGAAATTAATGTTCAATTTTATAATCCGAAAATACTAGATGATCAGAGATATCACTGCTATACATATTCAACCACAATATACATAGATGTCTGTGTACATGTTGGTAAACGCCCACATTTTAGTCGGACTATTCGTCGATCCGACCACTGGACATTCCTCATTTTTTTTTTTTAATTCACTATTTACTCTCTCTCTCTCTCTCTCTTTCTCTCTCCCTTTCTCTCACACCCTTTCAAACACCATCTCAACCCAACATCGGAGGTGACGCATTGCAGGGCATCATGTTTCTCCCTACATTTATACCATTTTTATTTACGTATGAATTTATCGTTTTTCCTCTCACACTCCGGCGTATAAACCGATCGGAATTTCCCGTGAGCGATGAATTGCTACGAGAGCGAGAAGGCGCGATAGTCATATAGAAAATTTTATATTTCCCTGAAGCATCTGCCATTACAGAGATCTCTTGTTGCTTCGGTCATGTATTTGACGAGGACACACACGTTACTGCAAAATGAGTATCAATAAAAACAGTATGAAGATATAGGCCATAAAGAAAAATACAACTAAACGATCTTGTATATTTTTATAAAACAAAAAAAAAAACACCATGAATAACCTCAACCTATCGTTTCTACACCAAATTATCTGCTTGCAATTCCATGTACAGGTGTTTATAATTGGAGAGTTCTCGCACTGGAAATATTCACGAGTGGATAAAATTGGATGGGCGTGTAGTATGTGCAATAAATCCTAGTAGATATTTATGTATTCCTGCATACAGAATAGAGTGCAAACGGCAGAGAGACAGACACGAAATACAGAAGGGGGGTGAAGAAAATTGTCGATAGAAAAATTTACGAAACTTTCCTCTGCTCATGCTTCACGTACAGTAGATTCTAAAATCAATGGCACCTAATCCTTTATATACGCATTAAATATAGTACATACACGTTGACCCGTATAAGGGGGCAGTGAAAAAAGAAAGAGTACGTTCGGAAGTAATCCCTTGCCCTCGCAGACGATCGCCGAATTTATCTGGCTTCGTACAGTGCAGTAAATACGAAAATAAATGGGAAAAAGTGAGTGAGAAAGGGGATCGCGACGAGTTGTAAAAATCGTGGTTCGTTTTCGTTTGGTTTAGATGCTGCGACTTTACTGAATGTGTGTTCATTTCTCTCTCTCTATTCTCTCTCTCTCTCTCTCTGTCGTTTTTCGTTACTACGACATGTTACAACGGGGCGGATATATAAACATATGTTATATATAAATATAAAGTACATACTGAGGTCATGGATACATGCATTAGCCTGTCGAAAATGCTGTTCCCGAAAGACTCCACTTCTACCGATTAACTTTACAGTCTGACTATATATTTCTCTTTTTCCTTCTCTCTTGTGTG